>QANY01013350.1:0-182583 GCA_003255025.1 Datisca glomerata | reverse complement strand
GAGAGAGAGAGAGAGAGAGAGAGTGAGAGAGAGAGAGAGAGAGAGAGAGAGAGAAGAGAGAAGAGAGAGAGAGAGATTACTGGTTTTCTTTTGTGCTGAAACTCAACTAAATGGTTTCCTACTCAATGAAACTCCATTATGGAAGGGATGGGAAATCACATTTCATGCTCATTGAGGCACGTTTAGACCTTGTAAAGTAGTAAGGAAAATGAAAAAATATGGATAATTATAATTTTATTGTTTGGACTCATTGGAATACGAAAAGGAAAATAGTAGTAGGCATCACCTAATTATAATACCGTAATATTTTCCTTCAATACATTTTCGTTCAAATTATTGGTCTATTTTTATAACCCATCTTGAACATGAAAGCAACCTAAGCTCGTGAAAGTACTTCGTGTTTAACCAAAATGCCATCTTCAAGCAATAACTCACACATGCATGGTGAATAAATATGGCTTCTTGCTTAGAAATATATGCCATCTTCAAGCAGTAACTCACACTTTGATTATGAGTTTATTGATACTTTTAAAAGTTTAGGGTTTAAATTATTAAATGATGACAAATAGATGGAGAGAAGACCCTAAATTAAAGTTAGGAGTCATTTGCTTTGTGAGATTTAGAATGATCATGCTAATTGGATTAATAGTTAAATCATGTTCAACAATCTAATAATGTCGGATTAAAATTTAATAATATTTTGTTAAAATTTATCTAAAACTAATAACGTTGGAATACAATTAAATAAATTTAAAATTAACTAACTACCATTTAGATAAAAAAAAGACCTTGAAAGAGAAAAGAAAAAAGTTAATTTGATTTTAGGATTATAATTACATTATTTTATCAGAAGAGTAGAATTTACACGATCGTGGTAATTCTAGACTAATTCATTTTTTTTTTGAAAAATCAATTAAAACTATATCAACTTTGAAAAAATATTTCAAATGAATATGATATTCAATTATTATATATTATTGTAAGATTGTCACCATGATGTGCATAAATTAAACCTTCCCTCATAACAAAAATATGTAGACAATTAATAAGATGTATAACTATAGAGTGGCATGACAATTAATAAGATGTATAACTATAGAGTGGCATAAAAACTATGCAGTGCAATCATAGATTTAAAATACACATCGAATAATTATTAAAGGTGTCAATCACATTATGATTTGAGCTCTACGTACGAGAATCGTGATCCATTATTTTATATGTGAATGAGTGTGATTTATTAAATTAAAAATAAAAAAATAAATTTATATTATATTTATTTATTTTTTAAATCAAAACGGATCCGACAGGTAACAAGTACTCCTACTAATGACTCGTACAAGCCAATGAAAATACGATACTGCCTGGTATTGTCTCAGACGGGACGTTAACACTCTATGACCCTTTCCTCATTTTAAGTGAAATACTTGAAAAGTCAGCTCCTTCCTTTCCCTCTCTTCTCCACCTCTCTTCACTTGCTTTCACTGCGCGCGTTTACAACAACTCATTGTACAATTCTTATTTAACAATTAAATAATTTTGTTAGTTCAACAATTGTATAGTCAAATACTATTGACATGCTAGTTAATGTCTAAGGAACTGGTTGCCTTACTAAAATGTCAATCCCTGTAATTGTTTTAATTTTTTTTATAATATTAAAAGATATGATTCCAAACTATAACCATTAAAATATGCGAGTTAGGATTTAATCAATTGTTTCAAATTAATTTATCATCTATAATTACTTTAAATGAGGATCAATTTTATTAGTCTCCAAGTAAAAGATAATTATTTTGCTCAACTGAAGGCAGAGTCACAACTTTCTCTTAATGGAGTTACTTTCTATTATATACACGCACACGCACACATATACATGTATATGTGTACATATTAGTGGGGTAGAAAATGAAAAGCAATTGAGAGTAAAATTGAAATAAAATAAAAAGGATTAAAGCTAAAAGGTTTAGTTAGTTTACTCTTTAAACTTCATTGGGTCAAAAATAAAAATATATTTTATATATAAAAATTGTTATATGCTTTTTCAGCGAGATCAGTTGACACATTGAGAGCTACATGGCCCGCCTTTGTGCTCACCTTGGTAGAAATTACTTTCACCGTAAGGTTTAAGACAATATACATTATAAATTTGGAAAACTTTATAATGCCAGGAAATTATTCCCACGCTGAGTTATTGTGATTTTTAGATTATTTTTAGAATAATTTGGGTCACATAAAATTAAGTAAGTAATAACTTTTTTTTCACAAAAAACGTACCATGGTTCATCAATTACGTAGCAAGGTGCGCCAAATACATACAAAAGAATAATTCTTGGAAGGATTCACCAATTATGTAGTAGGGTTCACCAATCACATAGTAGAATTCACCAAATACGTACAAAAAAATAATTCTTGGAGGAATTCACCAATTACATGGTGTGGTTCACCAATTACGTATACAAGAATAATTATTGGAGGGGTTCACCAATTACGTAGTGGAGTTCACCAAATACGTACAAAAGAATAATTCTTAGAGGTGTTCATCAATTAAGTACTAGGGTTCACCAATTTCATACAAAAGAATAATTCTTGGAGGGGTTCACCAATACTTACTGGGGTTCACCAAATACATACAAAATAATAATTCTTGGAATGGTTTACCAAAGTCGTACTGGAGTTCACCAATTACGTACTGGGGTTCATCAATTACGTATTGGGGTTCACCAAATATGCACAAAAGAATAATTCTTGTAGGGGTTCATCAAATACGTAGTGGGGTTCACCAATTACGTGCACCAAATATGTAGAAATTAATAATTCTTTGAGGGGTTTACCAAATATATACTGGAGCTCACCAATTATGTATTGAGATTCACCAATTACGTAGTGATATTCACTAGGGTTCACTAATTACGTACTGGGTTCACCAATCTATCCCGGAGGTTTCTCTAACCAATACCGGTGAGTTTTCATCCAATACTGGCAGCTCTTCACCCAATTTTGACAGTTTTGGGCCCAATACTGACAGTTCCTAGCGATTATTTTATTTTTGGCAGTTTTGCATCAATACAATGGTTTTTAGGACCTTTTTATTACGGTCTTTTAACAAATTCATTTTCTAAAAATTGATCAGGGTATACTAGATGAATCGCGAATAAAGTTATCAAATTTCTTGATTTTTTATGTGAACATTAAGTATCTTCACTTATAATTTAAAATAGATTTAAATTAGTAATAAATTATTAAAATAATTGAACGGTTGTACATAAACGCTTAAGAATGTATTCTTGATTATGTTGTTGTCATTTTACACAAGTATTCAGTAAAATAATCTTTCCCCACTACATTTTAGAAGAACACCTTGAAGAATGATTAATTTTGTACTTGAAATATTTTGGTGAATCTCTCGAAGAATTATTGATTTTGTACGTGAAATATTTTGGTGAACCCTTCAAAGAATGATTTGTACGTGAAATATTTTGGTGAACCCCTCGAAGAATGATTAATTTTGTACATGAAATATTTTGATGAACCCCTCGAAAAATGATTAATTTTGTACGTACTTGGGTTCACAAATTACGTAGTGGGGTTCACCAAATACATACAAAATAATAATTCTCGGAGGGGTTCACCAAATACTTACAACCTAATCGCCATATCTAATAGGCGGATCACCTATTTTTAGCTCCTAAAGGCCATCATGAAGGTGTTAATTGCATCTTCAAAGCCAAGCGCTAGTTTTATGCCTCCAACTGCTTGTTTCATCACCAAACGTCATGTCTAAATAGATAATCGCCTGTTTCAATGCAAACATTTATGGTACTAACTTTTAACTCGTTAAAAGTTGTCATTGATAATGTTGTTGCGCTTTTGTAACAAGTATCGAGTGAGACGGGTTTTCACCATATATAACTATAGGTCGTGATGTTATGATGATCAGTAAATCCTATTTATCGGTTTGACAAACACGTATACCACTCAAGGTCGGATTCTATCTATAAATCGAACATATCCGCCAAAAGTTTGAAATTGAATATTGAGAATTAAAATTTTAACCTTTTATTGTATAAATTATAACCCCATAAAATTTGAAAAATAACCTATTTACATTTTAATTTATAAGCATATAAAAAATTCTAAAAATTAAAAGAGATAAGAATTACGAAAAAGCCTAAAATTAAGGCCAAAACAGCTTCATGGCCTCCGAAAGTACTTAAAACAATATTTTTTCGACCCGAAACCAGGGTGGCCCCATTGCACATGTAGATCTATGAATAAGCTTTGATTTGATATTTTACGGCCCACGTGATTCCACCCGAGTCAAAAGTTACGTCCTCCAGAATTGACGTGAGCGTGCAACGATCCAATATGGGGTATTGGGACCAAACGCCTATGTGTCTGGCGTTTGCGTCCCAAACGTGACCAGCAGATCGCAACAACCAGTAATGGTAAGTGACTCGCTAGCCATGACTGGCGTTTGAGGCATGTTGGACACGTTTGAGCCCCAAACACCATGGTAACATGCGTTTGGTCGTGTTCTAGTGGCACGGGCCAAACGCCTTTTTATATGGCGTTTGGGGCCCAAACGTGTCCAGTAGTCCCCAAACGCCAGTCATGGTAGGCAATCGCCAGCCATAACTGGAGTTCGGGGTCTATTGGTCACGTTTGTGCCCCAAACACCATACACACAGTCGTTTGGCCCGTGTCACTGGGACACGAGCCAAATGCCTGAGTGACATGGGCCAAACACTTGTTACCATGGCATTTGGGTCCCAAACGCGACCAGTAGGCCCCAAATGCCAGTCTTGAATTGTGACTTGTCATGTAGTGATGAGGTTTAGGTCTTCATTGTGGCGTTTGACCCTACTTATTTGAATACTCTTATTTATTCTCATGCACTTGGCCATATTTTCACACTTAGACACACAATTATACTTTCATGTAGTTGTAAATTCTAGATCTCTACTCCTCTCATAAAATCATGCCTTGCATTTATTTTTTTCACACACTTAGTCATATTCACACACTTGATCATTTTCACACACTTAACAATTTTCTTACACTTAGTAATTTTCAAAACTTAGTCATTTTCATACACTTAGCCATTTTCACACACTTCGTCATTTTCAAACACTTAGTCATATTCACAAACTTGCTTATTTTCATACTGAACCATTTTCACACACTGAACCATTTTCATAGTTGGTTCAATATCGGCGATTTCATATACTTGGCAAATTTCACACTTGATCATTTTTACACACTTTGCCATCTATATGCACTTAGTCATATTTTCGTACACTTAGGCAATTTTCACACATAATTATTTTACACAATAATTTTCATGTACTTTTTCATTTTCATACACTTAGCGATTTTTGCATTTAGTTATTCTTATGTGCACACACTTAGCCATTTTCATGTACTTATTCATTTGCACACACTTGACATTTTTATTTGTACACACAACCATTTTTATTCATACACACTTAGCCTTATATAATTATATTTTACATTTATCATTTTCGCACATTTGATCATTTTAAATTTACTTGTCATTTTCATTTCTTCACTTAATATATACTCTTTGTAAAGGTCCTTCCATTTCATCAATTCATATAAGGCCGTGAAAGTATATCATTCATTGGTATCACTACATATGCAATGTGTCTCTCATATCAATTTGTACTCTACTTCGTAGAGGTTCTTCCATTTATTAAATTCACTATAATTTCAAAAAAGTTGATGGTTTTAGGGATCTATAATTCCATAAAATTTGGAACCATTTCAAAGGATAAGTGACTATCATTGCATCAGTTTCTCAAAACATTATGTTATAATGCAGCATTCTTTAACTATTAAGTCGCTCATGAATGGATTGAGAATTGCTTCCTTTGATGAACGATATTAATCTAGACACTTTTTCAATGACCACAAATCTCTCTCGTTCTTCGATTCACGTTTCTAGCACAACATTCATAAAATAAAATAAATATTATGAGCATAGAAAAGATTTGCATTAAGCAATAAATAGAAATTAGTTGTCCAAATTTAAGAATTTGAAGAGCATAGAAAATCCACCTAGAAAACTCTCTATATTATGTCAGTGATACAAGAGAATAAAGAAAAACCTGTAAGTCATACAAAACAATGATGAACTTCATGGAAGAAGTTGAAAGTTTAAAGCAATTTTAAGTCATGTATAAAAATTAACACATTTGCAGAATGTTTGTTTACCTCATATGGTCAGAATCACATATCATGTTACTTATCTCTTCACATTTGAGCATATAGGAAGCAAATTAACATTCCATATTGCTGAGCAAGTGAACACTACATACCATTAATTCTAGTAATCCAACTGCACCTTTACACATGGAAAATTTGAAAACTTATCAGGAGTAGAAAGAATCGTGCTTGAGTCTTTAAAGTAATAGCATATCCAGCAAATGCAAATGAGATTTGGCCCAATACTATGTATCACCAACATAATCAAGTAATGATTTTGAAAAATCACAGTGAAAGTTAAAAAAATTCAGGGACCATTGATTTATCAGATATATTTTGATAGGGGAATACATTTCCCTAAACCTGGACTAGGAAATTTTAACGTTCCATGGCATTACATCATTTTGTTCTTCTATAAATTTTAAGGAAAGAAACGGAATATATCTAGAAACATTGAGAAGTAGTAAAAATATAGGATAAAATATCGAAGGATTCCATCTTTCATACGACAAAACTGCATCAAATAAAATGAGCAACAAAAAATTAATGAATAAAATGCATTTTAACGACTTCACCACCAGACAATAACATCAAAAACAATTTTAATATCCATTAAAGGAAATCGATTTTATAAAATTTCAAGAATCTCAAATTTTCTAACATGATGATCAAGAAAATGGGAAAACTAAATGGTTATCCATTAATTATAAACTAACTCTTAATGCTACGCCAATAAGCGTAAAACAAAACAAGAGGGTTTCCTCACCGTTCTACCATCGATAGTGTGTTTTTCCTTGAGAACCTGATCAAGGACAAAGGGATTTTCAAAGACAAAAAACCTAAAACCTCTGGGTCTACCAGTAATGTCATCCTTCATCACAACGGTCTGCAAAACATCCTCGTAGTTTTTGAAGTAGTCCTTGAGCTTGTCCTCAATTCTCGCATGAAATCCCACCAATGAAAAGCTTTCCCTGATCTGAATCCATGGAGTTTTCAACGCTAAGCGGGGGTTTTCTTCTTGATCGGTGCAGAGCTAGAACCTCAACTGGGGGAGATGCGAGCGTTGATGGCGATGGCGAAGACTGTGAGAAGTGTTTCCAGCAGGTAAGCCCTAACGGTGACTGAGCTAGAGCCTTCGATCTAGAGGATGTTCAACTGCCCTAGATTTGAAGTTGAGTGAGAGAAATGAGGAAAGTAGAATGGGGAAGTAGAAGAAGCAGATGGGAGTGAGGCTACCTATTGAACCGGTAACCCACTCCTTAATGAATCTAAGACTGAGATTAACCTGGCCAGATCCAACGACCAGGATTAATCCCAGCATCAATATTAGGAAAAAAATTCCCAGCATTAGAGAGACCCAATAAATTTTTTATGAAATTGTAAAAACACTCATTTGACTCTTTTGCAATATCACCTCATATACAATTTTTTAGCTAATTTAATCCACACAATTTAAATAATTTTTTTACATTGAAATTCCCTCTTGAAAAATAGAATTTATACAATTAGATTTACAAGCTTTTTTTGAGTTCAACTCGTTTATCGTCTTCCAATGAGTATGATGCTATGGTCCTTCATGGTCCCTACTATTGTGTATGCTGAAATAATACTTAGGAAGAAAAAGTTTGGGTTGTTGGCTAGGAAATGGAAGTATGATTTTGCTCATTTTATGGAATTAATTGGGATGCTTGGGGGTACGTTGATCTGCTAAAAAGGAGGTAATTGTGTAGTGTTACAAACACCAACAATGTGCTTGGCTTGTAGATTGGTGATGTCAACACATTGACTTTGGTGTATGGAAAGTAGAAGTAATTAACAAATCTAGAGTGATTTTGAGGATATAACTAAAGTGGGTTGGAATTACCATTGGATGATAGTAAATGCTTTTAATGAGATGATTAGCTCTGATGAGATGAAGGGGTAGAGGTTTTGATTAAATATATCCAGGAGATTCAGAGACTTCATCAGTAATTGTAAGGTTTTTTATTTAAAAGCTAAATGGTGTTATTTACCTAGAGAATTGGTAGAGATGGTGTTGAGCATCCAAGAAAGACTGGATAAAATGCTGTTGCAATAGATATGTGCCTTCATATTGATGTTTTAATCCATCCCAACATAGGATCAAATTATAATATGATTATCTTATAGTTTTTTAAGGAAAAAATTAAAAGAGAGAGGGATTTCGAATATGAAACCAAATGACATGAAGAGGATGGTATTGCAGGAGTGATTAAGAAAGGCTAGGAGTTAAGTGTTGATGAAAGATGTATAGCAGACCTGATACGTAGGTTGAAAGGCTTTAAAACATGTGTTAAGACATTGGCTTTAAGGGTTCTAAAGGAATTTCGAAAAAAGAGACTCATATTTACAATGGAGATTGAAATTTCTGATTTATGACATGGAGGAACAAAGATTGGAAAAGAAGATCATAAAGTCACAACTGGATAAGATTTGCATGCATGAGGAAATTTACTAGAGCGCAATTGCAAAATAATGTTGGTTAAAATGTTGGAAATACTGGGTTTTCCATAAGTTTCTATTGAGAAAGGGTTCTTTTAATGGAATTTCCAAGGTTGATGAATCGGTTGAGGATTATGGTTGAGGGTGAAAAGGAAATATAAAAAGTAAATCAGGATTTCTATATGACAGGTTTTAAAGTCGAACATGTTATAGATGTGAATTGGGTGCTGGATTAATTGGAACTATAACTGATTTAGAAACTAATAGATGTCTTATTGAGGATGTAACCTTTGAAGATGTTAAAAATTAAGTATCTTGTTGGTGATTATTTAGGGGGTTTTGGGTGATGTGTAATGGAGTGATCTAGTCTATGATCAAATAAGCTTGAGAACATGGAGGTTGTGTGTCTAAAGGGTGACATAATGTCATTTTTCTAAGGTTAGGTGAGAATTTCAAAATTCATAATATTCTCTTAGTTGACCTAAGGAGGCGTGAAAGATGATGATCCCCAAAATGATGGTAAAGGCCAACTAGCCGTGCCTATATAGCATCAAGTAGTCACTAATTTCATAGCAAACCTAGCCAATTCCACAAGGGCGTTTGGATAAGGGCTCTCTCTTATGTCGCCGTCACAAACGTGAACCTTCACGTGCAGTGACCATGGATAAAGGAAAGGCATCTACTCCGTCATTGGGTATACCAAGGCAACATTCATAGTGCTTCATTTTGAAAGGCTGCTCTGTTGGGGGTAATGCTCTCAAATCACGTGTAGTGACATTTTGATATGAAATTTAATGAGGATGATATTTTTCTTATAATTTTTCTTTTAAATTATTATTGAATAATTTATATAAATACCTGAAAATTTCATATTCATTAATGAGACTATGATCATGTATTAGCATGAGAGTATTAAGATCATAGATAATGAATAAAATTGCCAGCAACATATTATGAATGCATGTGATCTAGATATGGATGCTAGCACAGTTCACTAAACATTATGAATGTGTGTGATCTAGATATGGATCGTTGATGCGCATAAACATCTTAGTGAATATACTTAATATAATGAGATTATATGTAACAAGACCGATGTAAATTAATATCATTATTAACGTGTCGTTTATCATAAAGATTTAATGCACATCAATTCGATGATCATATATAAATCAGTCTGAATCCTAAGTAGTCATGAACTCCTATGCATGTCTATTGGATCGTTTGATTCACTCGTTAAGGTTTGTTTGTAAAACAAGCTAGTGATGTGGATAACTGGGAACATGATCTTGCAAGATTTGTTATAAAAATTTTTCTAACGGATCGTATATTGGTTCTCTTAATTGTTAAATCTGGAACTGAATGCTTATGGAGCTCAAATTTATAATAAGATTATAAATTAGTCATGTACTAGTGGATTAATGGTATTTAAGGATCAAGAGGTTTTTAGAGGGATAAATGGTAATTTTGATCAGTTCTAATTTATGAACCAATAATTAGAGGACAAAACTACGTTAAATGATTATATCAGTGGACTACATGAGAATACTCCATAAATATATTCTTTAATCACTAAGAGTTCAATTTTATATATATAGTTAAGTAATAACTTAATAATTAAATAATATTATTTAATTATTAAGTTTAATTAATAATCTGGTTTATTGGTGCTAAGGATTATAGGCCCATGATCCCCAAGTCACCTTTGTACTACGCAGTCTAGGGTGTGAATATTTCAGGACATGAGAAAAGGACTAACTTGCAAAATGAATTTTTATTCTGCGGCAAGTACATAATTATGAGATAATTATGTGTGCTTAATTTTAAGAATTAATTAATTGAATTGATGTGTGCTGCCAGCAACTGCGATTCATTATTGACTCCCGCTAGTAGGGCTAAATAACTGGACCATTGAGTAACTGCTCTCTAAAACTACTAAACGACCAGTCTGTGGGGCTAGACCATTGTTCCACGAGGGATTCTTACTCCACCACGGTTACTAACCTTCTTTCTTCGAGGAGGACTTCCAACCCCTTCATCGGAGCAAAAGCGGGTAAGGGAAGTTATCGGGTAGTACTCTGGGGTACTAGAGTACTACCTTACCCAACTGTGGGAGAAGAAGGATTTTTATTGCATAACCTCCTACGGTTTGATGATTGCTTCAATCAACAATGGGTTATGCATTCACTCATCGTGCCCTTCTACGAACAAAGGAACCTATTAATTATATTGTCACTGGTAGGAGATCGCCCAGTAAAGACATAAAAAATCACCCATGAATGGTGTCGTAATGGCGTTTGATGCGTCCGAAATAGCCAATGCACTTATATCTTAAATGGAATGGAACCCACTACCACAACCTTTTCGATAACAAAGCCCTCGACCAAGGGATTAACCCGAAATGAGTGATTCATGCTGCTGGTGGCCCACCTCTTTCGAGCCCAAGTCAAGCAAAGAGTTTGTCCGCCGCGTGTCAAAATTGAACGTTTTGTGTTCTTTTGATCTGTCGACGGCAACAGAGCATTTTCCACTGTCGTTTTAGGGAGTTAAATTACAAGGGTTGTTCAATTTAGAGACATATTTTGCTTGGGTGTTCTCGGGGCTTGGAACGAATGCCAGCCCCTCACCAAACTAGAGTTTCACTTTATCGTCTTACTGGACTTAGGCTTCAAGTCCTTCTTTTTCCCACCATTATGAACTCTTCAACTTATAGTCCACCAGGAGGCTAAATCCTCTCCTGAGTCCTATCTGATCCCAGGTTTGTAAACCAGTTATTTAGTGGAAGACTTTTTCCTCTTATTTATGTTGAGCATTAGGGTGCTTCACATAATCTCTCACCGTGCCCCTTCCTCAATGAGTCACGAGCGAGCCATGCCACATTGCATGAGAGGTTGTGCAACTTCCTTTTTGAACTTCCGATCTAGGCTGTCTGTCCGGTTCCATCCGGGTTTTTCTTTGCATCACCGATAAGATATATACTTGTGATGGTGATCTTTTTCTCTTTCAGGGCACAAAAAACCTTGAACTCTTCCATGTCCCATAAAAAAATCTTGTTTAGATCGATATTTATCTGCTTCTTGTCTGGGCCTGAGCATCATGCAAATTCTCCTTTCAAAGTTGCAAAACACAATCCCTAGCATAAGTCACAATCAACTTGATGCACTTTGTTGGACTCATGAGTATAGGACATAATTAGAGGTCATGGGCGCCCATATACCACTATTCTACCGATGGTAACCAATGTACCCATGCCTTTGGTCTATCACATGTAAAGCATCCCAGGTAGTTCTCTAGGCACCGGTTAACCACCTCGGTATGGCCATTGGGGGTGGAAAGGTATACTTATGTTAAATTGCGTCCCTTGTAAATGAAAGAGCTCCTGCCAGAAATGGCTAATGAAGGAAGAGCTCAAGGGGACCTTTGTGGCTGCTGGTTCATGATACTTGCTCTTTGTTAGTTGCATCGGACCAAAACCTTGCAACCTTTTTTCCACTAAAGGGAAAGTCTTCAAAAGGTAAGTACGGTTTTTCTTATAAAATAAGTATAGCTCACTGCTCCCTAAGCAAAGATAGCAATAACGCAGAAAGAGAAAGCAGAATAATCAACTGAAGCATGGCGCACCAGAGGATGAAGCAGAAAGAGAGGAATCAGATACCGACGAAGCCGAATGATAAATAAAAAAGACAAAGGAAGCAACCTTCTCCCCGAATAACAGCCCCTAAATGAGTATACAGCTGGTTGGATTAGCTACACCGACCCTGACCAACCAATGAAATAGAATATTTCTAAGAATGGCTCGATCGAATAGACCACAAGATCTACTTTTTGAAGAGCGGTAAGACCGAATTGGACAAATAAGAGCGATCCACCGTGGGCTTGTAGCACATGGAGTCAGTTTCCCGTACTAAAAAATATCTTCCCTATTTTGGCCTGTGCTTATAAATGGCTTTGGTACAAAGAACCTCTCCAACAAGAGAGATAATACTCTTCATCTTTTGTAAAAGAAAGAAGATAGTCCACTAGGAGACATTCATACATAAACCGCTCTACCATAGTTGTTCTTTGCCGCCCCATTGTTATGTAGTTTAGTTTCATTTTACATCTGGTACGACCATACTTGCTTTTCAATTATTTATATCTATCAACCTGTCATTGAAGTCACCTATGCGATCGAACGACCTTTAATGGAATGGATACTCGTGACTGCCCCACCCTAAATAGACACTGGTGGAATCAACCATAAGGCACCCCTTTACTGATTGGTCGAAGATCGGTGAATGCAAGAAAAGTAATGTCTTAGCGTGCCCTTACTCTAATTCTAAAAAGCTTTTTTCGCGCTCTTGGTCGGGCCTATAAAAAGTTTCTAAAAAATGCTTTATTTTTGGCCTATGGAGCAAATCCCCTGATTGAGTCAGTGTGCGAATCCCTTTATTTAGAAAGCAAATCAATCCTTTACTTTTCCTGTATCATTGGTAGTCAATCCATGCACACATTCATTTATTTTAATATATCTCCCCGCTTTGTTCCCCGGCTTTGAATTTGTGATATATCTTAGCCTCGTCTACGGTCTATAACTTAAAGCCATATGCCCATATTTGCCTTCACTCCCAACGATCGGTTCGAGTCTGGTGCCAAAATTGGAAATTAATTGGACGTAATGTAACGATTTAGAAAAGAAGGCTGCCGAATCTGACATTCGAAAGATTGGAATTTGAGTCTGGTGACCTTGTGTATGAATTAAGGGAATGGTAACTACTATACTAGAAAGTAGCCGGCCCCCTCCTTCGAAGCAATTCTTGGAAAAGAACAATAGGCCATCAGACAATAAGGCTACTGCTTTAGATGCAACACTTTTCCAAGAGGAGGACAATTATATTAATATAAGGACATGGTAAGTCAAAGTGAAGATAGTTGAAAAGAAGTTGGTTTTCTAAGATATAAAGACTTTTGATTGACTATAGACTATTCTTGTCTACATAGCTAAACTGATACCCGTTTGAAGGAGTAAGGACTTGCTTTCGAGACTCTTTCGCTAAAAGCTGCTCATTACCAGTGGATCAAGGAGACCCTTATCAGAGAATAGAGAAGAACAAGAAAGAACGATAAGCAATGTCTCAAGGGCATAATTGCTGCTGTCTATCTATTAGGGAGTTACAAGTAAGCCATAATTTTCTATCATGTATGTTAACAAATCGAGGCAAAAAAGAATCAAAGTGGTTCAAAACACCCAGCAGCAAGAATGCCTTCTAAAACCAACCAATAGTATGAATATGTAACAACTCATAAGAAATGATAGTATCTCTGCTAATTCTCCTGTGGTATTAGCAAGAGGTAATCATTTTCAAGCCACAAATAAGAAGGGATCTCCTATTGAATGATAGGAAGTGCGTTCTTCCAATTGGATTTCATTAGTCAGGTTGGGTAAGTTGTTTAGCGAATGACTCAACCTATGCATCCGGTATTTACACACTTTACTTCGGGGTGCAAATCACTTAAACTACCCATGTATTAATGAAAGAATAGAATTTTGGACTTTGACCTTACGAGCACCCATTCAAAATAGGGAGGGCTAACTCTTATCTCCCCGATCTCCAGGACCATAAAAAAGATGGAATTTTCTGTCTTCTTAGCTGACGTAAGACCTTCATCCAATAGCAAAAAGTTGTCCCTTGGAGTAGGTCAAACTTATTCCAGGTATGAAGAAGCGGGAGTGCGCCACATGGAGGAGAACCCTACTCACCTTTGTATGCCAAGTCACTGGACCGGCAAAACGGATTCTCTTAAGGTTGAGCTTTCAAAGCAGGATCATTCCAATGCGCCCACTCCTTACTTCTTATTCAAGGTCAGGCGAAAGCACCTATGGATGCTACTGTATCGAATCAAACTTTTCCCCTTGCTTCTTTTCTTCAACAACCAGAGTATTTAGCTATTGGAAAATCGCCTTCGGTTAACAGAGCCCCTAATATCATCGGTAGCTCTGCCTCATAGAGATAGCAAGAAGAGGAACTAGTTGGCAGAAAGTTTCTTGATAATCAAGACCCCCTACGGATCATGCACTGGATCCATCCGGATTGGAATCCAATTCACCGATGGTTATTCCTCTTTCTTTAGTGGTTGCCATAGAGAGACAAGTTCACGCTTTTTCCTTAGAAGGAAGGTCCTCAAAGCCTCTTCATTCCAATGATCATGATGAAGAATCCAATAGCTCCTCTCAGGACCCACAATCATCTATCTTTGAGAAGGATTTGAAAAGGAAGCCTCTGAACAAGGCAAACAAATGGAAGCACCTGGGTAAGAGCACTACTACTAGGGAAAAATAAAAACTTGGGGATAAGCCCCACCCCACTATAGATTTAAAAAATTTCCATAATTACAATTGTTTGGAATGCAAGGGGCGTCGACAATGGCCTCACGTATAGGCGTGTCGACGATTTTACTCGGACCAGGCTTTAGTCTTTGGTTGTCATCCAAGAGCCAATGGTTATAAGGGCCAACTATGTATTAAAATGGAAGTGGAGATTGCATATGGATGCATGAATGTTGAACATCCCGCTTGGATGAATCCCCTGCCAATATCTTAGTCGGTATGGCTAAACGAGGCATAATTGCTAGAACAAGTAGAAGTGGGCTGACTATCTTCCATATATATGTATGGGTATTTGTCCTTTAATGAGAGAGTCAATTTCTATACTCCAGTTAGCAAAAAACAAGATTGAGGTTGATGGGGACATTACTGGTAATTGCAAAGGTGCTTGTGAAGTATTAACCATTGGCTAACGCTCATCTCCAACTTTGTTTCTTGCCTTTCATTTCATATACCATTCATGTATGCCATATCTCTTATTTCATATTGCTATACGTTCAAGCCTTCTCCCATTGGTAGTTAGAAGCAGAACTGAGACTGGATGTAACTGAAGAACATGGGATATAGATACGATAGGAGGGCACGATTAAGCAGGTAATCAAAGGCTCTCTCTCTCTCTCGCTCTGTAGTCTTGTGTAAAGCCTTTCTGCCCATTATGGATCTTTATTCTCAGTGAGTAGGTCGAATTGGAGGTGATAGCAATAATAAGAAGGGAAGCAGAAGTAAGAGGTCTTCAAAGAACATTTGTATAATCAAACTTCTCGGTCACATTTCATTGGTCTCTAAGGCAAAGTCTTGCTTAATTGTTCATCGATCTTGTCTTATTTCTTCAACCAGTCATATATGATATGTAGCTGGTAGCGACATGAGGAGAAGGTCCGGAACGGTGTATTTTATTTGCAAAATTGAAAGTTCAAGGGGTCAAGTACGACCTCTAAAAACATGCGATAATCAGCCTTTTTAGTAGCATCTGCCCTTCCCGACATCCTTTTGTCAACGCTCCGCTTCCTTGAATGAGATTTGGGCTTCCCGATGCATAAATAATGTCCGTTGTCCTTTACTTGTTTAGTGAAATCTGTTTGAGGGCAATTTGGAATTGTCTTTTTCGATATTTACTCTTGTAAACAGTCACAAAAATCATCTGTCCAAAAAGACACTTCGTAAGTAACTCAGGTATGGCTTTGGTTAAGTAAATTGACTCCTTTTTCACCAGTAGCCAAGGTAGGCATAATCCGCGTGAACTCTTTGAAGTTTTTCGTACCTCACCTCACTGGTACTCTGTGAAAGATATTTTTTTAAGCAAGAAGCACTGTTTTCTTATGAAAGGGTCTCATTCTACCGTATGGGATTTCCCCAAGGTGTAATAAGTCTTATCCAGCTAGATCCTAAGATCTCGATCCACGACTTAGTAATTCGCAGATGCTTCATACGAAGATGAATCCACTTAATTAGGAGAATCTACTGATCTAGGTAGGTGAGTTGGTATATAACCAAAGAGTAGAGGGAAAACTCGACCAGAAGACCTGCTAACCTAAGCACCCACGAAGAGAGATTTCGAATACTGAATTAATGTAGGTAGTAGGCCTTCAACCATCTTTGAGATCCTTTATCACATAGTTGATTTCCTCAAAGCCGCCCTCTTTTCTAGAATATTACCTCAACTTACCTTCAATACCAAGTGCGTTCCTAAGCCCCTTTAGAGATAGGGCAACTTCTGGTAGGGATAAGAGTAATGACTATTTTGTTATGAAATCTCCGTCTTTGCTGAACCTGTGTCAAAATCTTCGTCTGAATTGAATAGCTCATCGTCCTCGATTTGGTCACCTTAGTCTTCCTTGACCTTGGTTTAGTCTGATTCCATGAGAACTACTAATGCGGTTGTCACTGGTTGAGGTGCCGCTCTTCTTTCTAATGCGGAAGCCCATTTTACTGTAAGTGAGATCACTAGCACCGTCCAAATCCACTGGTACTATTCATCTATATATGGATCATGTATGCTTTCTTCCCGACCGAATGAATTTGGTACCTTGTAGAATGACCTCTAAACATAAAAATGACAACTTCTGTCTAAAAAGCGTCTGATAGGTTAGTGGCCGATCTAAATTGATGGGAGAAGATTATAGGTTTTCACGCCCTAAACGCCCTATTTGAGAATAAAAAGGAGGATGAATTTCTTGCTTTCTTTCGTGTCGACATTATCCGATCTTATTTAACAATTTGAAAAATAGAAGGCTCAAAACAATGGGTCGAAATAATTTATCCGCTGCCTCGCCTTGATCGATTTCCTACCTTCGCCGTAAAAAGGATCTTTCCCACGCTAAGCACACTACTCCCAGGCAAGTTCATAAGAACCTTTGGGAATCCATCCCATGGTAAATCTGCCTCTATGATCCACACCAAAGACATGAGTTGAATGCTCTCTTTTATTTAACCATGCCGCATATGTTTATAAGCTTATCTTGGCCCCGGTTTGAACTCATGAGATTGAGAGAGAGATGGGGAAGTAAGCGCAACTGTTTAAGTAAGAGTTACATAACTGCTTGAATACCAGTCAATTTCCTATAAGAGCATACTCATTTTCGCAACACAGTTTCATTGCCTTTGATGCGACTCCTTTAACTGCTAATCTTATTCCACCTGAAGGCTAGTTAAAAGTCAAAAGGTTTGACTAGAAATGCTATGCTTACACACAAGACTACCCCTCTTCCCGAAAGCTTCGTGGGGACTACTTTACGACGATGGACGGCCACCCTTAAGGGGTTTACTGCATAAGGCCCCTGCAGAGGAAAAGCTTTATCCTAGAGAATAGAAGATGCTCGGCTCTGCACAACATATGGATTGACACACTTTCGGGAAGGACATTGAATAGTAGAGTATCCAACATGCAGAACATGACGATCATTAGAAATTCATGAATTAGAGATGATGTAATATACCCTTTCCCATAACTTCTCATACCAGACCAACCCACTAAATGCAAATATGGATAAAAAAATACGGTCAATATCATGAAGAATAAAGAGACACCGTCTATACCCAAATAAAAATTGATGTTTTCATAAGGAGGCCAGCGAAGGATTTCCACAAATTGAGATTTGGCTGTATAAGGATCAAATGCTATCCAAGGAACAACGAGATACAAAAAATTAATAAGAGAGGCACACAGACTAATCAATCGTATCTGTCGTATTCTTGAATTTAGAATGAAAAGAGGAGTAATGCTTCCTAGCACGAGACACATAATAAGACCACTTAATCAAAATAGAATGCTTAGTAATGTTCTAACATAGAGTAGAATTGAACATTGAAGAGATTAGTTGACAACAGTAAAAAGATGGACACCTAATTCCAATACAATATGGGTCTATCAGTGCAAGCCAGTTGAACACCGTGATTGATGAGTGGGTAGGTGGGTTCGGTGCACCTCTCGTCTAGTGGGAAGTAATGAGGCTAGTTTCCCCCCTGAATGAAGAAGTAGTGGGGCCCCTTCCCACGTATGCGCCTTTATTTAGATTTAGAAAGATTCTATTTTTTCCAATAGAGAATCTTTCCAAATAAATCTCTCTGGCAAAAATGTAATTCGTCAAAGAGATAAAAATAAAAAGAAAGAAGAGAAAGAAAGGGAAGTTTTCTCTTTCTTTTCAAATAAGAGAACCAAGAAACCACTAAAAAATGAGAGTTAGATAAAGAAGTTTCACTAAGGACTAGCACTAGACTTCTTCCCCCATTTCTACTTTTCCTCTCTCCTTTTGTGTGTGCTTCTACCCTAGCTTTTCATTCTGTTTTATAGAGACCTGAGGAAATTTTTCTAAGAATATAAAAGGTGATATACTTTCCCCGACATACGAAAAAAAAACCAGGATGACCACTGTCAAAAGACGAGTAAGGGACGGGGAGGGGGAAGCTCTCGAAATAAAACAAGACTAAAAAGAACATGGGAATTAGCACAATTCCTATGAGTGTTTTTACCTCGATGAGCAAAAAAGGGGCAGCCATATATCGATCTGGAGAAAATTTGGATTGGTTGTAGTGTGGATTAAGAAGAGCACCTCCATGCTGTGGTAGGGGTGGTGGGGCCGCTGCCGCCTAATAGAGGCAGAAGCCGGGGCCACCGGAGCTCTCTGTGTCGAGTGTGTCGATTGAAAGTGGAGGAGAGACAACTCAAATGCCAACACAAAAATAGAAAGAGTCACACCATTCAAAAGAGTATTATTCTAAGACCCATTGCTCGATTTTGCATGCTCTGCTCCCAAAATGCAGAGAGACTCTCGAGGGAAGATCTAGGTTTCTTGGTCCAGAAAGTCATGGGAGAGGCAGGCTAAGTGAAATAAAATAATATACTAGTGCTACTATAGAATCTTATGAATCAGGCACGTCACACTTTCTATATATCCTCCGTCTACAAGGTGAACAACTTAGCTTACAATACACTGTGTTCGCCACCACACCGACAGGCTGGTGCCTTGGCCTTACCGTAAAGGGTTGAGAAGTATGAACCTTTGATTAGAACGCCCCATATCTCATGACACACGGAGCATGGCATTTTCTTTTATGAAGTCCGTATAACTTCTAACCAAAAAACGCATTCTTTATAAAGAAAGTACCATTCAAATCAAAGAGTGCATTGCCTCTTTGAGTAAAGAAGAGATGGGCTTTGTATAGACATCCTTTAGCCATGTTCATCGCCCTAGGCTCACCATTATTTTGTTTCATTCTATTTATGGGTTCTAGCTCCAAAGAACATATACATGGAGCTATGTCGACATACATACCTCTCGTTGACCAAATGATCAGGTATACCACGCTGCGTATCATCCCCTCTTTCAATATAGGAGAGAAAGAAAAAGAAAAGAGAGAGTGATCGTGCCGTAAGACCTTGTTCATTTCTACTTGACGTTATTTTTCTCAATTTTTTATATTACATAAGGTAGCTTGCTTACTTAGCGCTTGCGCTAAGGATCTAAACAAAGTCAAACTTGGATTAGAAAAAATAACCTTTCCATTATTAGCTAGAGTACAAGTGTACCCTTTGATCTTTAGCAAAGGCGGACTACGCCAAAAAAGTTTTTTTTTTAAAAGTTTTAACGTCCTCATTGAGAGTCGATCTGCGAGACATCCACTAGTCTTTAACTTGGTCTTTGTATCATAAGTTTTAGCCCGTTTATAGCTTGTGAAGCAATCTAGGCAAGAGTGTGAAGCTTTCCCGAACCAAAAAGGATCCATCTTCTCTTGAAACAAAATATCCTTCTTCCTCAGCATCAAGCGATGCCTCAGTCTCATCGGCATCCAAACCAGAATTTAACTCTGAAGAAGGACAACTCACTTTTCAATAATCACCGGACAAGTCGAATCTATATCATCAGAATAGAGGGCATATGACTCTTTTCCCTACTATGAACTAGGATAAAGAAGGTTGGCTCATAACATAAACTCAACGACGCCAGAAAAGCACACATAGCGTGATTCATCAAGTTGTCCAGAGGCTCCTTCCTGTCCCACCCTGCTTCAACATATTAGTTGTCATTATGAACTTCTTTCTCTTAACAAGAAGAAAATGTCTTTTGTGTTTGTGGTATGTGTTAAAATCTTGCTAAACGCGCGTTAAAAGCTATTTTTCACCTCTATTGAGTAAGTTTGCCGCTTCTTTCAGAATGCACTGAAAAGCTCAACATGCTCGTATCTGAGTCAGGGTCATTTTTCTATATAAGCAGATATGGGGATATGGATTTCACCTTTATGGGGAATAGGTTGTCAAAACAGCAACATGCAACCAAGAAAGACTTATCAAGTGCGTTCAGGCACACTTTACACTAAACAAATGGGAACCCTAGTTCGAAATATGAAAAAAGTTTGTAAGAGAAGAGTCATCGAAGGGATCAACAATATTCCTTCAATAAAGGCCCATCCAGGTGTCTTCGCCCCTTTATATATGCGATTGTTCGTTCGTCCTGGCTACCTAGTAACAAAATATAGAGCTATAAAAAAAGCTAGAAAAAAAACTCAACTTAGCTGCTCAATGTCTAGGAATTCCCAAGCATTAGTGAAGAAAGAAAACTACTTGAAGAAGGCTACCAAGAGGAGCAAGCCTACATCGAGCAGTTCGACTAACTTCATGTTATGCTAAAGAGTTCACTTTGCTATTATGGCCCAATTCTCCCGTAAAATTGGTCTCAAAGATTATCAAGGAAACCCAACCCCTTCCTCTCTTACCCCTCCTTCTATCTAAAGAAACTTTCCCAACTGTAGTAGTTGTTCTCTTCCCTTCCATCGATTGAGATTTCTCTCGCTCAATTCAATAGGGCCTTACTCATATCTATTACAAATTCACTCCAAAGAATTTTTAGCGCTAGAAGTAGACTTCAGGCAGGTCATCGATAGTTGATGACGATGGACCCGGGTAGGAGCTTTTTTAGGCGTGCCCCAGCATGACCAACATCTAGTCTTTAGATAAGCGATTCTTGGAGTTCGCATATGAGGCGTAAAAGGACGTATGGCATTACAATGAGCAGGAGATGGTGCGGCTGAACCTCAGCATGGAGGAGGCGTCGAACACGTATACGCTCACGAGCAAGAAGATGAATGTGACAAGGCTAGTGCTTAAGGTTGTCTTGTGTTGTGAGTTAACGCTTCCATTTTGAAGCTGGGTTTTTGAAAAGTCAAATGAAAGATAAGTGAAAAGCAGTGGCTCAGTTGTCTAGCGCACCGACTGAGAGATAGACCAAATGTATCAACGCTTAATAGAAATAAAGCTCTTTTCTTGCTTTGATACTAGAGGTTGGATGGATGACCAGGGTATATAGAATTCAACCACACTAGAATGGATGGTGCAAAGTCCTCCAACTTTTCATACTTTTGGAGAACTTTCAGCTATCAAGGAGATGAGAAGCTATGTGAAGTAAAAGAAGAAAAGGTCACCGACCGCTACTAAGAACCTAACATAAATTTTCAAAATGTGGGTTCTAAAACCACTTGTGTAGGTCGTGGTTGAGAATTGGGGGGCCGACGAGGCTAGGGCCCTCTTTTACGACAATGACCGACCAAGGTCAATCAAAATGGGGATTCACATATGATTATCAGCAGAGAAGAAATCTTAACAAGTCTGATCACCATCTATAGAAGGATTGAGCAACAGATTAATCATCGACTCAAACACGTATTGCCAGCTTCACATTACAACATGTCTTATGGAAGGTCAACAAAGAGGACCTCCCTCCACACTAAACCAAAAAACTAGACCCCTTGAGCTGAACCAACAAAGCATTTATTTCATGCTCTTCCTCCTTATCCAAGATGTGATAAATGAAACCTTCTTAAAAAATATCTCTAAAGGTGGATAATGGGACTACTAGTTTGCTGCTTTTATGTTTTATTTTCCCAACTACTATGATGAAAGAAAGCAAAGAAACTCAGCTTCTTATGGGTCCCAATAAGCGGCAAACTAAGGTCTACTCGTCAAGTAAAGCCTCACTTTTTCAGTGAAGACCAGAACTGATTCAATCAATTTCAGTCAATGTAACTTCGTCCCACTAGAAAAAAGGGAAGGAATATTCTAAGGCGGGATATGCCATCAGTGTAGAAAGAGAAGATTCTCATTCTGAAGATGCCCTCTTATGCGCTATTCGATATTGATGAAGCCAATCAGTTAGCTATGATCCTATCAATTGACTAGTTCAGTTTCAGGACTTCTCCTGAAGAATGACCAATGGAATCGACCGTATCAAAGTAGTGATCTCTTGGCATATAGCTGTCAGAAAGCACGTTCTTCACGTAGAAGTCCAAACTCTTGGACGAAGGTCAGATTCCATGAATGGAAGGGTAGGTTAGCTTTCCCACTCTCATTGCTTTCTCTAAAAGAATGGGATCCTCTGATGAACCATAGATTGCTTGGTTGAGTTCTCCCACATAGCGTCAAGGAATCGAAGCAATCCTGAGATCATGTGGCATAGCGCAAAGTCGACATCTTCATGATTCTAGGTCAGAAAATACCCCTTTAGCCCACTCTCTTTTTAAATAGGTAACTATTTGATGTACTCTCCCTCGACGCTAACCTGATAAAAGTCAAGCTCTTTATCTAAAAAAGAATGGTCTCAATCTTCTTCTTTCTTAACATTATTGTAAACCATTTGATCCTAGTCGTCTTACATGGAAGGAGCCAGATGACAGAGNTATATATATATATATATATATATATATATATATATACTATTAGATGGCGTCCGACCACCTGCTCGATGAAGACTCAAACCTAACCACCTCAATTTTTTGGAGATGACAGAGACTTTACTCGACGTCTTGACCCATCCATAATCTGCTAATCTAATCCCAACGTCTTTAATCTTGACAAGCTTGGATAGGACTATATCTATGTATTTTGTTTGTTACACAAGACTGAATGAACAGTTCCTTTGTTCTTCTGGCTATAGTTCTTTCTATTCTTCTTTTTGACTTTTTGATTTATGGTCTGGCCTTCAATAGATGTATCCGAATACGTGCCTTGTTCAACTGTGCCCATAGACATGTAAGCCGTCGAGGTAAGGCAAAAAGGAAAAGATGCTCTGTCTTTCTTTGGTCTTGAACTCGTTCTCCGCTTTAGAATGAATGTTGGAAACTCTTCGATGAAATCTTCCTTGGAGTGCACGATTCATTAGCTATGCCTATTTGGTACCAAGCTCTTTGATGGCCTTTCTTTATCCATTAATGCTAAAAGGTAGAGAGTGGAGTCAGGAACAAAGTGACCCTCAGTAGCCGAAAGAAGCCATGGTCGATCTTCTGTTGATGTGGTGACTCACCTGCAACATAAGTTTTTCAAAACTAGGTGAATTCATTGGACGAAGGCAAAAATAAAGAGATGGAATACGACAGTTTTTCAGGCGTATAGAGAATGACATGATCATTTAGCGTTGGTCCTCTCATCATCTTATTCCCGAAAGGCAGAACTAAAGAACATATTGTTTGGGACTGAGCACGAGCATTCTTCTTTCTTGGCCCCTAACTAACATAGGGCTACTTACATTACATTATAGGGGGCACGACTGTCAAACATCATATCAAGAGCCCTTTCTCTGATATGTGTCTATGCTTCCTTTCTGCGACCGCATTTATGATGTATATGGGCATGAGAACTAATAAAAATTACATATGAATTAGTTCTAAGAAAGGGATACAATAACCAGAGAGAGAAGGCACGGTCGGGGGGCCGACCCCATACATCAGAATGCAAAAGGGCTAATGGAATTGAAACAATCAAAAAATTGGAATTTGTAGGTGTGTCCCGTGTTTGGCCAGCTAGCAGCTAAACCAAGAAGAAAATGAAGAACTAGAAAATACAGGAAGCAATTGAAGGCATTCTAGTTTGTTCAATGTAGTCAAAGACCTAATAACCAACAAGATGACCTCTATAAGCCCTTAGTTGCCAAAGATCAAGAAGCTATTTGTTAT
Organism: Datisca glomerata; assembly: GCA_003255025.1. Classification (NCBI taxonomy): domain Eukaryota; kingdom Viridiplantae; phylum Streptophyta; class Magnoliopsida; order Cucurbitales; family Datiscaceae; genus Datisca; species Datisca glomerata. The sequence goes on along the minus strand of QANY01013350.1, from coordinate 158,096 downwards.
GAATAAGCCACAAAGAAATTAGTGGAGAATGTAGGTCTAAATCATATATGGGTTGGCTATGGGCGGAACCCTATAACTATGGCATTATGTGTGTGTAGATCCTCAAAACACAGAGGAAGTTGGAGTAAATATGGCAAAGCTTTGGCGATCATATCAAACTTGTCCAACCGATCAAATTTTTAGAGAGACTGACTTTAGGAACCACCATAGCATCATTGAGAAGTTCATCAATCTGTAGTAGAATAGACATAGGTGGGATATTTTTTAAGCCCCCTATCATAACGAGGCAGATAGTGGAAAAGGTATAGTTCCATTCTTCATCTTCCTCTTGCTACCGGATGAGTTCACTCTACGCGCCATGATGGATGAGATTGGATTCAATCCACCCTTTGGCCTTGGAGGAGAATATATTGAGATAGGATTGAATTCCATGCCCCTAAAAAGATGGGTAGCATTAGGAGAATAGGTAGGTCTTGTTAGAGGCACGTTATCAGGAATGGATTCAATCAACGGATTCCCCTTGCCTCCTGGATCCACTAGCTGAGTGGAAAACATTGAGAAGGGCTTCACATCCCTTGCAGGGCTTTGAGGTTGATGAAAGTTGCGCTCCTCCTATTTTTAATTCCTGAAAAAAAAAAGAACGCCTTGAGGTGGAGGATTGTACTTGGAAATGGAAGCTCTGTCCCCCTCACACTATATTTTGAATTAGGGGCTTGCCTCTTTCTTTCTCTACCGCCTGTGTCTATCTCCTGTAAAGTGTGCTCCCTTCCATGCTACTCTCACAACAAATGTAATTATGTGACTAAGAACAACAGTATCAGCTCGTGCATCGGTGGTACACGTGTAGTGCCCAGAAACGGTTCAATGATTTATGGCTACATCAATTTCCCAAGAGATCTATGGGAAGTAATTAAAAAAAAGAATCATCAAGTAAGTTAAGTGGACGCCTTAGTTTTATAACCTTCTCTGAGCCAACATCCCGATATCCATCTTAGTTCGATTAAGAAGTCCACGTACAATGAGAGTGAAGTCATACGAACTCAGAAGTAGCAGAAGCATTTGTACAGTTTCCGGCTGGCCTGACTACATTGCTTTTTCATCACGTTATACTTGAAATAAATCTTTTCCTATATGATGGAAAGTGAATCGAAATTGCTTGTGCCCTTCTTTATAATGTTGTTCTCTACTGCATCTTATCCAGTATGTGATGCTTCGTCTCTTGTTGCTCTTTTAGCGGATGTAATTTGTCTAGGAACCTCTTTCTCTTATTAATTAAGTATCAACTGGTGGAACGGGGTCTCGCTCCACTTCAGATAGGGTCAAAGCTCGAAACTCCCCAGCAAATGAGGTAAAAATAGAATGAATAGTTGGTCGGGCAACAATTCCGGTTGAAGCGGTAAATATCCACTGAGTCTACAGTTGCAAAAAAAGATAGGGTTCCAAACCTAAATAAACATAAAAATAGCCCATGAATCTGAATTGGCAATTGATGCGGGAAGGAAAATAGAACTCTTGGATTTCTCATAGAAAGATTCATTTTGATGAATTGTTCATTTCAATTCATTTCGAATAAGTCGTATCTTGCTCAGACCAATAAAGAGAGATGGGGTTATAAGTGTTTTTACCTATCCTTCTTGTCTGCTATAGTAAGAGAAGGGGGTTCGTCTGTGTTGAAGTGCCCTCTGAGTATTGAGAGTCATCCCCCCTTGAGGTAACCACCAATGGTTGCGTTCCGGTTCCTTAGACATATAATGATGGGGTTTCCTTAGCTTTATAAGGTAACTATATTCAAAAGATTAACCATAGAGCATGAGCGTTCGTCGCTACTAGCCATCGCTCGTTCCTGCAAGAAGGTAATGATCTTCCGTTATGGAATGTTTGGATCGATAGATCGACTTTCAAGTTATAACATTTGAATTTCTCTTACATTCTATCAAATATTTCACATTTTCTATGATCATCTCTATTTTAGGTATTCGGGGAATCCTCCTTAATAGAAGAAATATTCCTATTATGTCAATGGCAATTGAGTCAATGTTATTAGTTGTGAATTCAAATTTCGTCCTGCACAGAGGAAAGAGGCAATAAATAATGAGAGTACTAATGTATATATTTCTTTAACAATTTGATGAATAAAATAAGGATATTCATCAGTATAGATGGATACGAATGAGAATAAGAAGAAAGAAACAAAGGAAGAAGTCGTTAGCTAGGTAGGGTCAGGGAGACATAAATGATTTCAGTGAGTTGCGTCAATTTTCTGTTCCCTAAAGGGCGAAATGGTTATGTCTAAAAGTCACGTCCGAATCAAATAGGGTCTTTAGACCTGTGGTTATGATCACGACACCTACAAGAACAAAACATGAGTCTAACATATTGAACTCGGCCATAAGTAGGGGTGTTGAAAGATGGGGCACCCCACGTTACGTTACATGCGCAGTAAAAAATGACAATTTGAGTTACTAAAAAATGCACGGATTCCCCCAGATGAGAGCTCAGGGCCGAAGGTGGCTTCGCTTTGTACATAAGATGATAAGACGTGCGGAAGATAGAGTAGAGCGTATGCGAAAAAGGAGCTTCTTAAGTAGATAGCAAAAAATAAATTGCCTACCATGAGACAGACAAGCAACTCCTTCACTATTGCCGAGCGGCTTCACTCAATCAATGCTACAACATTTTAGTTTAGTCTAAGAATGTGGTTCATTATTTCTAGTGGATTGGAGCGGCTTTGATATTCCATGCAAGTGAAGGGACAGTCATCCTATCGTGAACCTATCCATTTATCTACTATATCGGGGCGAACAACTCGGTTTGGTTGAACAACTTTTTTAGCCATAAACCAAAAGGATGAGGTCTTTTTGAGCCAGCAAAGGGTTCGAAGTTGGGTCGAATGAGGCCAACTAAAATGGAGTTTAGTCTTCAGAAAGAGCTTGGGATAAAAACCTCACCCTAGAAGTCGAAGTCACATGTGAAAGGAACGGAGTTGGGTCCTAACCCTAAATCGGATCGGCTTTGGTTCGTATGAATGGAGCGGCATAGGAAAGCAACCATTGTACACTGCCACGCTACAAGAACGATTTTGAAAGATTTGATCGCTACTATCACGCCTTATCCCTGATCATTAGTTGATTCAGTACTAACCCACCTAAAAGTGACTTGGCTGACATATGGAACAGATAGATGGACGGATACCGGAGATGCCGATCAAACATAGCTAGCCTTACCGCCTTTCTTTCCCATAGAACAAGGATGGAAAGTCTCAAAGTCATAGAAAGATGTCTTCGTTGGCCCGCCATCTTCTCTACCGATAGTCGTGTAAGAAATAATAAACGTCGAATCCAGATTGAATGAGATCGCTTCCTCCCCACATTCCACTCTTTCTTCCTTAGCAGCTTCTCACCACTCCGTAGAAGGCGAGGAGCTTACGATGCCTTACGTAATAAGGGGCTTACTAGAGGCAAAGAAAGAGTTTCCTTTTTTGCTATTCAGTGGCGAGCAATTCTATCCTAAATGGTGTAGATTGCGTCTTTCCCTCTTTCTTTGTGTTGTGCCTATGCCGATGCCTATAGTGAAAAATACTAAAATATGCTAACTCATTTAGTATAGTCAAACTCAACATATGACGAGGATCCTCAAGAGAAGGGAATGTGTCGTACTCCCTAATCGTAGAGCTAAGAAAGGAGCCTACCTATAGCTTGTGGCTTTGTTAGTTGGCTTAATAGCTTGCTTGGTCCGATTGTTTATCTTCCTGGTCCCGCTGCCCTTACCAACTAAAATATCAAAACGAAAATAGTAGCTCGCATTCCCTATTCGTTCTGGTCCTTGTTCCTGATCCCTGTGAAAGGTCCAATCGATGGGAAATAATCCATGTTCAAGTCTTCTCGATTGGTTATTCCTCCCCATTCGTATCTCTTTTTCCAATTTTGCTCTCGATTAGTCTACAAGATTGAATGTCTAATTTTCCTCTGGACCCTTGATTCGATTGTTTTCCAAGAATGTTGAGCCGGGTATGTAAGCCGTGTATCTGGGAGGAAATGAAAAGAAAAGGGCTTTCACTTTTTTTCACCCTGTTTTGTTCTTGCAGCTATTATGAAAGAAGAATATATAATAATTAATTCTTCTTTCATAATATAATAATCTCTTTTTTTATTTAGAATAAAGATTATATAGATGTCCAATCTCTAGTGGTGGTGAAACCAACCAAGATGTATGTCGTCCGACCCGACCTCAGACTCTTTCTTCCTGACCTATTTGACCCTCTGGCCGCATTTATTTAGATGGTGTCCCGAGATTGAAGAGATCGAATTCCTCCCGGGAACACACGAAAGAAAGATATGAACTGGGTAAATAGAAATGGAAAAGAGATCTTTCAAATTCATGAAAATCAAAAGCTTTTTCGGCATAAATCCTTGAATCTCAGTTTCGTGCAACCAGAGTTCCCCTTACTATACAAGGGGGAGGGCGAAGTGCTAAGAATGAGAGAGCGTTCTCACTATATGGAATGAAGCAGCGGCTAGCACGCTAAGATCAATCACTTGGAGAACGTGGATTCTTTCTCGGTCGTCTGTTTTGATATAAGTGGATTCTGATTCATGCGTTTGTTCTCTACTGCATTGGTGTTTTCACTCCCCACTCTCCACCATAGCAAAATGTTCCCGCTATATCTCAAAAGTAGTCAAAGGAAGTACGGCGGGTCCAAGTAGGCAAAAATTCACTAAGAAGTAGGGCATACAACAATGGATCAATTCATTGAACAAGATCCATTCAGATAAGACCAGGATGAATGAGATTGGTCTAACCTTTCGCTCGAATGTCAGACTCCCATTGCCGATGGATGTCCCATGCCACGTTTCGTGAAAGCTATGCCCACAAATTGTGATTGATATAGGGCTGAATAAGCCACTACTCTATTCCTGACTCAAAATCTATAAAGGACTCGATTGAAGTCATTAAAGAATTTTTGTCTAGATCGTACACCTCCAGTCCAGGCAAGGTGGCTCACCATGTGTGCCTAAATGATTTAATTTTGAGTTGCAACTTGGGTGGCTAAAGATCCATTCCTACAGACTAAGATGCAGAGGGCATTGCCAAGCATGCCATCGTGAGGGCCCTATGTTGAGTAAGGGGCAGTACCCCGAATGAAGCAAGAGCAACTGGGGGGCATAAGCCGAACCCTCATCGCAACAATGAATCAGTTAGTCAAGAAAAAAGTCAAAGAGGCCAAGGAAAAGGAGGAGGATAACCGCATGATCACCAAACCTTATCTGACTTAGATAGATTCTATGCCATATACGTCAGGGTTCTCTTAGCCAAACTTTAAAATGTTCGACGGAATGGGAGTCCTGCACCAGCATCTAGCGTATTACTTGTTAAGATGTGGGCCAATAGCGCAGAATGAGGCACTGTGCCTTAGGCTCTTAGTACAATCATTGGAGGAGCCCGCCTTTACATGGTATGCCCACCTTTCTGAAGAGTCGATCTTGACTTGGGAAGCAAGGGTCTCATAGTTGAGGAAGCAGTTTAGCAACAGACAAAGATGGGTTGGTTGAAGAACTCAAGACCAAGAAAAGGGATGATAAATCTGTCACGGAGTTCATTGCAAGGTGGCGAGCCCTTACTTTTTTTTGCCTATCTCCAGAAGTTTACTCAGCAAGAGCTCCTTAAGATGTGCATGAACAACTTTAGGCACAACTTGTCATTGATACTCTTTCCCCAAACCTTTAAAGGATTCGACGACTTGTGCACTAAAGCTCATGATGTGGAAGCACATCTTAGCAAACGGCGGCGTCCTATAAAGTACTTGAAGTTCATTATGTTACCTTATTAACAAAGTAGACAAATCATTCTCTTTCTCTATTGGAAAAGTGGACTTCTTTTTCACAGCGTATATGCGTATGCAGAACATGAGAGTCCTTACTTTTCTTTTTCTTGCCCTGTCATAATTCGGAGCTATCGGTTCCATTCTGTTCTCTCTCTACAGTTTCTTTTTTACCTAAGTTCAAAATATTTTATACCTGGCATGGGAACCCTAGCTTCCCTCCCTTTGAAGTGCATTTATCAGATCATCTCCTTGAGTTACTAAAAAGAGGTTGAACTTCTTCATTCATAACCTATTCTTTTTATTGATCTCCCTTTCGTATTCATCTAGGGCAAAAGAGAAGTCATACAAAGAAAGGTTCTTTCGTGCAATGCATAACGGGCGGGCCTCCTGTGAATTGATCCAACTCATTGAATGAAGAGAGGAGTATGAGGAAGGCCAATTTTCTATATGATGATTCATACAAAACGAAAAAGAGTCAAACCATATCTTATTGAATCATCTGACTGAATGAGGAAGAGCTATTTATGTGGTCTCATTTTACCACCATCTAAAATGCGCGAAACTTCGATAGGTGGAAAGCCACTTTATGAAGATTCTCCATTTTCTTACGCGCGATTCCCTGCTTTTTGTAATCATCCAATATATCAACAAATGAACGTTTCTCTAAACTTATCTTGTAGCTTATATGTTGTTTGAAAGATGCTTCAAGGATCCAACGAATATCTAAGGTTTGTTAACGATCCCTAGCTACAATCCTGGGGACATCATAAAAAGTACTCGCTACTCGTACTTTTTCCACTTCGCATATATGCTTTATATTCTCTACGGCCTCAACCATAAGTTTGATTACATCGCGTTCAGTTTGAGCTGGGCGATGAAATTTTTTATAAACAATAGCACGAACTCTCGTTATTTTACCTTCTTTCATGCGAAAGTTGACTAATGTTTTGATCAACTATTTTTGCTCACTATCCAAGCCCCCCTTATAGCTTAGAATTTACGAGTAATTGGAAGTCGCTTTCGATGACTTGGCCTGTGGTAATGTAATCAGGATTTCATCTCCTAAATTATCTTTTTCTATTTTCTATGAAAGAAAGAAATAAATGGAAAGTTTTGTTCAAAATTTTTCCTTATTCCATGAGATCTAGAAGCACTTATGCAACCCTCTCTCTCTCCATTTTCCCTATCGCTTTTTTTTACTTCTTTCAAAGGGGAATGAAGGCCTTCCTAGAAGTTGTTGCTTGATCAAAAGGATATAACACATATGAAACCTTAGCTTCGCTAACTTTCTAAGGTATAACCTTCGCCACGACATTAGTGGCTTAGCTCTTCACGCTTCCCACAGGCTTTTTGTATAGAGAGAGATTAAGGGGGCGGTAGGGAAGATTGGTCCCACAAAGAACCAAATTTGATCACTTACTAAGGGAAAGACGAAGTAAGAGCATGCTGTTGAAGACATTGCAACATATGTGGGGAAGGCCTGCATTGATTGTGTACAAACAAAATACGATTCCAAAGGCAGCGTAAGATAGGGTTTAACTAATGGAGATATTAACTCTTCTGGGAACCAGTAACGCGTAAACCATGTTAAACCAAGACCGATCAATATCTGAACGAAGCGGATTTGAACTTCTCCTAGAATAGTTTTCGGTGTGAAATGAAATTCATAGGAAGTATGTGAGTAGTTCAAAGGAGAAATATAAATATTTCATCGGATTCGATACATTTTAATATAAAAAAACAAAGTGGATGGACGTATTACATATCTTACTCGTATTACCATTGATTATGTATCACAATTTCATCACTACATCGAAGGCTTTTTTGTAAATAGATCGAGAAGATAGCTTGGTACCCAAACAGTCTCAATGATTGTGAGCCTCATTGTGTACATAATTCGTATTAGGATATACCAAAGACATTTTTTGGGTATATGGCATATAACAAACGAATTTCTATTTCACTTCTATCAATCATAAAAGAATAAAATAAAAAGCAGATAGGAACAATTTGATTCTCTAAGCAAGCAAGCATGTTTTGAGTTATTATTTCAGCACCATAATTCTCTTGTTGGCTCTGATACCATGAAAACAAATAGAGAAAAATACCTTATCTTAAAGAGAGTAAAGAAATAAAACCATTTTCAAGAGACAAAATCCACCAGTGAACCACTTTCCTCCTCTTTTCTTTTATGCATTTCTCTTTGAAAGCAAAAAAAAATCTAACACTCTAGTCTAATTGAAGACTTTTAAGGCTCATGCTATTGAAAGAGCTTTCAACATGGAGTGGAGACTCCATAACGTACACAATATTCATCGATGTCTCTCTTAACTAACGAAAAATATAAATTTGCAATTGATGGGAATTCAATTGAAAGGATCTCTGAGCCTTGCGTCAGATTATATGAGTTCTTCAAATTGATAAAAAAAATTAGATAAATGGTTTTCTCTGATATTTGAATAATTTTGTTTGCATCTTTTGAGGCATGCTCTCTTTGTAAAGCCAAATCAGGTTTGTGAGAATTTTTTGGTGTGGACCCAGAACCAGAAGTGGTAGTTGGTGTAATACCATTGCAGACGGGTCCGTCGCCTGAGAATTAGAGCAAGAAGCACTCTCGCGCTCTCGAGGGGTAAGCGGCTGAGTGGGATGAGTCACCTTTTTTCCGCAAGAGATTGGGGGACAGGTTCCTCCGAACCTCCCCCAGGGGGGGAGAGTCTCAATTCAAGATAGAGAGAGATCCCCTTTTCAGAGACTTAGGAATGTACACATTCACGCTCTGAATCAGAATCGCAAAATGGAAATGCTTGAGGCGACTTGTCTGATTCAGATAGAATCAGATATCAGATTTTATTTGACTATAAACTTGATTATAGAAGCAAAAAGAGTGACTATGAATGTGAAATTGTCTTTTCTTTTCCTACCATATGCGCTTAGACTTGACTTTATCCCCCATTTTTCCCGGTCCAATATTTGTTCTCTAAAGTCTTCATTTCTGTGTAGAAGAAAACTCTCCAATTTATGATTAGCCTTTCCTTCAGTGATCTTACAACGAACATAAGTTTTCCCATTGTAAATTTGTACGGAGCAATCAACAAATTCTGGCAAAATAAAAGATCTATGTGACAAAAATTTTCTGTTCAAAAAAAGATCTCTCTTCTTCTTCATTCTCAACATGAATGCAACAACAAAATTTCCCTTCCATATAGATCGTCGTGGCATGAACTCAGAATTTTTGCGCTTCGATTCTGCCCCTACTTCAATTAAAGGCTTGCTCCTACTCCTCCCCCTTCATCGTCGTTGGTCCTTTGTTTGTAATGGTCATTGTATAGTGAGAAAGCCCACCCCTGCCTTTAGATGAGAAAGCCCTCTTTTACATCCCCTAGACAAATGATAAGAAATGCTACAACCCATTCTTCTTCTTTTGACGATGAAGCACTCCGGTACAAAAATCTAAAGTGGCCTCTAGGCTTCATCCCCTGTGCGTAGGGTCGATCCTCGTATGCTAGAGGGAGAACCAGAAAGTTTGTGTTAAGCATATAGTTGGTTTTTGTCTTGTTTAGACATTTGGTGTCCTTTTTGCCGGCCTACTTAGTGATAGAGCCACCTTATTCTTGGTGTTTGCTAGAATTCTCACTTAGGGATACCTTTAACAGGCAATTGGTTCGAGTGATGGAACGATTCTTCCTTTGTTGAGATAGAGTCGACAGACTAAGCACCAACTAGATACCCTATGAACAAAATACGCACAAAGACATTTGAAACTAATTTATGTGGCTGATTGATTCACAGAATGCATTCCTTTTTCAAGAGTGAGTAGGGTGACAATAAGACAAATTGAATCAAGAAATGCACTTTCTTTGCCAAGAGAAGGAGAAATATAAGGATAAGGAGAAGTAGGGTCGCTTTTCTTGTAACGAATCTATTCCATTGAATTTTTCTAGGGTAAGGAGTGCTATCGCACGTGGCTAAAAAAAGGAAGAAAGAACCAGAGTGCAATGTAGAAATGGATTGACGTGGTTGGTTCACTGACAGTCTTGCTCATATACTACCCGCTGGAGGATCGTCCGCTCTTCCCTTTCCCTCATGGAGATCGCTGGCGGATCCCTCATGGTGGATCCCTCATAGAGATCGCTCCCTCGCTCATGTACTTGAGCCCGCTCTATTCGAGGCTGCTTTCTTTACTCGCCTACAAAAATAATACTAGACTCGACTTCCACACCTGCCTCTCCACTCTTGCCTACTTTCACCAACCGATCTTCCCTTAGTCCTCCCCTTTCAGAACCTTTAGTGCTTGTCTTATCTGTAAAATGACGTGGAAGTTCAATGTGATTCACTTTTCAAGTCTTCCTCTATCTTTGGTCTAGCTTTGCAGTCTTCCTCTCTTCTTCCAACCCTCTACCTTGAATTCATAGCCTGCATAAGGAAGACTTGAAAATGGAGGACAAATAGATGTTTAGTCTTTCCCTAGTGATCTCATCTTGTATTAGGGAAGCGAATCTTTATTCACCAGGAATCACCACTGGATCAGGAGCAGGATCCGCTCTCTCTGGGTTGGCAAACAAAAGAAAGAAAGCACACTCTTCCGCTATCCACCCTACCCGTAAGCCATATCTATCTATTCATATAAAAAAATAAACAAAGAGATCTCAAGATTTTATTCTTTCGTTAACTTAACCAGTGGGGCTTCCCAACATCCAACAGAAGCCTTAGTTGATCGGTCTACTGAACCTAGCTTTTGAACTCGCCATTCCGGGCACACTCGATTGACCTTAGCTTATGGTTTAGGACCCACATTCATCTTCATCATCTCCGTCTCTCTCTCCAACTTCCTCCCTTTGAAAGTCAACACAAAATAAGAACGAGTAAAGCAAGATAAAGAATCCCCTTCATTCCATGAACTTCTGTATTAAATTGAATCTTTGGTGTCAGAGCTCGTGAAGGAAGAGTCACTCGCCCATAAACAATCATGACACAAGGGAACATGAAGCGCAATAGCAACCTATAAGCTTGACTAATGACATGGATGGTGATCTTGAGTCTATGCTCCAGCATTAGTTTCTCACAAACAATCAAGACCTATAGAATAAGCTCTAATTCATCCATACCGTTTCCAACCTACTATTGTTCATTAGTGGAAATTCAAATGAATGACTTATTCAATCAAATATGAAAGGGGTTCTTACTTTACTGGCCGAAAATCAGAGAAGAGGTAATAAGGATTTCACAGATCACGTTGCTGATTGTGATTTGGTTGACCTCCCACTCTATGGCACTTCTTTCACTTGGTCTAACATGAGGAAATAGAAATCTGATGTACACTGGATCTTTTCCTAATCTAATCGGATTGGGAAGACCATCTGCAGGACACTATTCAAAAAGCAGGGACCACATTGGCTTTCGATCATGACCTCCTTCTTCTTTTCTATTTCGAAGAACTTCCCTCCATGATACCCTTATCTTTCAAACTGATGTGGTTGTCCCTATCAAAATCTTGAACTACAAGTTGTGAAGCAAAAGAATGCAACATTCTATTGACTTGATATAATATCTTTGTCTATTATTAATACATCCTCAAAAAATGACTAAAGTCATACCCTTAAGAGAATTCTCTTTCTATTATGATGTTTTTCGATGAGATCCATGGAGCAATTCTTAGATAGCAAGCACTAGCTTCCAGTGCGACTTCATAAAAAGTAAGAAAAGAGAAGATCAAAGAGAATGAAATACACGTAATGGTGATTATAGCGGTTCCTTATGATCCTAGAAAATGTCTGATAAAACCTGCTACGAAACTACCAAGCAGGGGTAAAAATATGATAAGTAGATACATAATTTTGAGCGTGGCCAGACAACCAAAAATTAGACAATGACGGAGCGGCTTGTGACAGACTCATCGACACCAGAAGAACGCTCGACCGAAGGAATGAGTTCACAAGGTGAATTGTAAGCCCCAACGACAAAGGAAGCGCATCAAAATCAATCAAGATCGTCAAAGCCATAGCTTGATGTCTACTGAATGAGACTTCACTGCCCGCCCGACCTCTATCTTGAATCTTAAGTAAAGTGAAGTCAAATCAATGAAGTGAACAATCCAACTTCTTTGTATAAAGCTTTGTTAGGAAGCTTCTACTTGTTGAAGCTTTGCTTCCCCTAATTCCAAAACACAACAATAGGATTTGAAACTATAGTATAGGAAAAAGCTTCTCTTTGATAGCGGTGACAGGGGGGTTAAGGATTTGATTATAGATAGAGACTGAACCTGTGCGGGGGTAGGGGTGTATGTAGCCAAGTGGATCAAGGTAGTGGATTGTGGATCCACCATGCGCGGGTTCAATCCCCGTCGTTCGCCTATCAATAAATGGACCTTTTGTTATGGAGACTGAAGACAAACCTAGAACGAATTATTTATGCAAGTAATCTCGAGGCTTTTAAACAAACGCATCCAAGTAATTGCTATCCGATTGAAACATGGAAATCATATATTCACGTCGCCTACTTGCTGCAAGCACAAATGGAATGGCTGATAAGTCATTTCATTGTATGAAGTTTTTAAGACCTCGCTAATCAGGCGTGCACTTTTGAGTTCATAATAAATGAAATGAAGCACAAATGAAGAGAAAATCTCCCCTCATTTTTACTAAACCATGGGGAGCCCCGAGTAGTTTACTGGGCAAATTGAGTTGTGGTGATGATACCTTTCTTAGTGGCAGATAAAAAATTCTCTTCATCACGAGATTTATCAGATTCGCTGTAGACACCCGATAGACTTCTAGAAGGCAAGCTAAAAGAGTAAGAGGACAAAAAGCAAAGAGTTATGCTTTCATTTCTTTATTGCGATTAAAATCAACTTCTTCAAAAATGGGGTAGGAATAATGCATGCAGGCCAAGTTCTTCCATTCCTTCCTTACTTTTTTTCAACTGCCCAAGGACTTGGAGCACAATTTTTGTTATTTTCAGTGCTTGAAGTGATTGTTATGACCATGAAGAAATGACGAATCCCAACTACGGATATATAAGAGAAAAAACTGCTAAGGGCATTCCATTCAGCGTAAGCATCTAGATAATCTGGAATGCGATGTGGCATACCCGAAAGCCCTAAGAAATACATGGGAAAAAGGGTCAGATTAACCCAAAAAAGTGATCCAAAAATGGATTTTGCCTAAAGTTTCAGCGTATGTCCAACTAAAGATTTTACCCACCCAATAGTGAAATCCTGCAAATAAAGCAAGAACGACTCCTATAGAAAGCACATAATGGAAATGTGCAACCACATAATAAGTATCATGTAGAGCAATGTCTAGCCCAGAATTTGTCGGGACTATTCCAGTGAGTCCTCCTATGGTGAACAAAAAGATGAACCCTACAGCAAATAACATAGGTATTTTGCAGTTGTATCAAACCCCCCCACATGGTAGCGATCCAACTAAAGATTTTGATTCCACTGGGGATAGCTGTGATCATGGTAGCTACGGTGAAGTACGCACGAGTATCAACGTCTAAGCCCATAATAAACATATGATGAGCCCTAATAAGAAATCCAAGAACACCTATACTGATCATGTCATAAACCATGCCTAAATACCCGAAGACTGATTTTCCCAAAAAAGACAGGTTTTCATAAAAAAGTCAAAACGATATGACTTATGATACTAGATCCAAACAAAATGGAATATACACCTTTGGATGATCGAAGAACTGAAACAAATGCTGGTATAATATGGGGTCTCCCCCTCCAGCGGGATCAGGAAAGGTTGTATTAAAGTTTTTATCGATTAATAACATGGTAATTACCCCTGCCAATACCGGAAGTGATAATAAAAGTGGGAATGCTGTCACTAGAATTGACCATACAAATAGGGGTAATCTATGCACAGTCATTCCAGGTCCACGCATGTTGGAGATAGTTTTTATAAAATTGATAGAACCTAAAATGGATGAAACACCAAGTGCCGCTACCCACTTCTACTAAGGTTGAGCTTAATAGGAGCAAGAGACTTAGTGGCAACAACCAAAATGAAATATTATTTAATCGTGGAAATGCCATGCCAAGTGCACCAATCAGAATCGAAACAGGCCAATTACCAGATCAACCTACCATCGCCGACATGACCATAAAAAAGATCATTAAAAAAGCATGAGCCGTTATTAAAACATTATAAAGTTGATGATTCCCACCAAGAATTTGATCACCGGATCGTGCTACTTCTATACGAATCACTACTAAGAAGCATGTTCCCATCATTCCAGCAATGGCACCGAAGATGAAATATAGAGTCCCTATATCCTTGTGGTTTGTGGAGAACAGCCATCGGACCGAATTTGTAGGAAAATTTAGATTATTATGTTTCCATCCTTATCATAGAGGGGCCATTTAGGGAGCAAGGCATCTTTCTTGAAATAGGGGGAGTGAGAGGGATGTTCTTTGTCGAGATTACTTCCTTAGCCCTATGCTATCATCTGTATAATGGGTTCATCATTTATTGATGGATTTTTTGAGATTTTTCTTTCTTAGAATTGGAAGAAAAAGATTGAAATGACTGTTCAAAGTGCACCTGAACACACTTCATAAGTCTCCACTGATCACCTATCATCAGGGGAAGCAGCATAGGTGGCACGAACTAACTAGGGTTTGGGTACCAATTTGAAGAGTATTCGTTTACCTCTCCTTATACGGAGCCCTACCTCCCACAACTGACCTATCATTTTGTAAGCTTATTAACTTGAGGCATAGGCATGGGCACAAGGGGAGACCCAAGCAAAGGCAGATCCTGTTAAAGCTTAATCATCCCTGAATCCCTTCCTATTTTAGTTAACATTTACCCATAATCCATTCAAGTAGCACCACCGGCAAATGCACATGTTCCTTCAGCGGCAAGAAAGGCAGTTGACTTCGTTGACCCAGATTGAAGCAAAGACGCAATACAGATGGAGGTGGAAAGTGCAGTATAATAAAGATACATCAAAGCCGACCAAATTATAAAAAAATAGAAGATTAAGTTGATTACGTTGATGCACTTATGACCCAATCAAAGGTAAAAAAAGCACTATATCGCCCATATACAAAAACAAAACCACTTTAAATAAATACATATTAAGATTGAGTCCAATCAGGCGAATCTGATGACCTGCAGGAGGCTCCATGGGAAGCTGTTACGCGACTATCTTAGTAGCAGGATGAGGCCCGCCTAAGGCGGGTGTACGGGAGGTGAAACAAAAATTGAATTGACTTCTTCGCCTTCCTTCATGCCGTAGCCTTAGCTTATCAACATGTCTTGCATTAGAGACATACAACATTTTCTTTGATTCATGCCTTAGAGAAGAACGTTCTTTGTTTGAGTTTGAAGTCGTACCTTGCGGGAGCCACCTGGGTGAGACTCTTCTCTCCTTTATTTATTATTTCCATATGGTATGTTAAATCACTTGTCAAGTCGACTTCACTTGATCATGTCTGCTTCAAACCCTAGTCTCGTGTAGTGTAGCAAGACTAAAAAGTGGTCGAGTGAATTTATGAACGAGCAACAATTATAAGCAATACCTTTCTCTTTTTTAATTCTTCCTCCACTCACCTCCATGGGCGAATGGACTCTAATACACTCGTTCTTGGCTAGTGTAGTAGACTCCATTATAGGTCATTTGGAAGGGCTCCGTATAGTTCTATTTTGGGTCGTAACATTGTGGTTGTTTTTCTCGGTCAGTCGAGGAATTCCAGCAAACACCGATATCCCCATGATTAACTACTAACCCCGATATCTCTCACTAGGTCAGGATAGACTCGGATCAAACCATCCTTTTTCTATGGAAGGATGTATAAGAATAAGAAGAAAGATGATGTCTTGGTAAATACTTCTTTGTCTTGGTAGACATTGAAAAAGGTGTAAAGAAAGAAAAAATGGAAGTCTAGAAAGGAGACGAAGAAAGATCAAAAGAGTTTAGTGAATCAAGTCTACTTAGAAAGGAAAGATTAGACATGCTAATTGAGCGCTATTCCACAGAGATCTCAACCTTTCCCGTTGAGCAAAGGCTAGTTCCTAGAAAGCTATGCCTACAGATAAGAAGATGAATCTTGAGTTGGCCAAGTTCATTCAAGATTTGAGAAAAAGGTAGCCTACAAAAGGAAGGGCACGTTTTCCTGCTTTCATCTTTGAAAGTCTGACCTTGAAAATGGACTTGATCCATTCGATTGGTCAACAAGAGGAATATATATGTGTATATATATAAGATTGTAGCCACACCGACTTAGATTCGCTAAGGACACTTCACATCAATTATGTGAAGGCATTGATCTATCTGATGTCAGTCTAAGAAGGGACACATACTTCCAAACTAGACTCAGTTCACTCTGAAACCAATTAAAGATCTCATTGGTAAGGATGTCCCCTGAACAAGAAGTTGGCTTATTGAATGTAATAAGAGAGGGCTCCCGGATCAAGGAGCACGTATAGAAAGATGAATTTTATGATGCGGTGGAGTCTTTTGATGATCTCGTGAAGCACTTGAAATGGCATTCCCATCGAGAGTTGCTTTGAAATTCTTACCTAAACTCTTCCGACTGAATATTATAAAGCCTATAAAACAAAAAGCTACTATCATTCTTCATTATAGATTGAGATCTTCTTCGAACTTAATGCACAAATAGATAGAATAGCAGCAAATAACATCTTTCTAGCTTGCATATTCGTGGAACTCAATCTCATTTAGAAAGCTTATATATATCTTTTAGCAATTGAACGGGAAAAAGTTTAGGAAAGGACTTTAGAATCGGATGCGCTCACCCAATGAGAAAGGCCCTGACCCTGCCAACCAAGTCAAAATAAAAAAGAAAGAAGAGAACGAATTGAGAGGAGAACTATGTATTTTGGTAATTCTTTAGGAGTCATGTTTAACCTTGAATTCTATTAATAGATTCTACAGTAATAGTCCCTCAAATGCGAAAATAAATAAAGAAAATGGCTAACCCAATAGCAGATTCCGCAGCTGCCACCGTTTGAACCAATAAAGCAATATATGGGAATTTCTTTTAGAGGGGTTATGCATTGGGGGAATATTGAAGGTAAGTAATGATCACTCTTAAGATGGCTAGAAACTTTGTACATTTCCTTTTTCTTTTCCTATTCTACACTCAATGAAGAATTTGAACAGTTATTTTAGTCGGAACACCAGGAATAATTTAGGAGATTAAATCCTCATTACATAACTCATTCCTTGAAGCTCCAATTAATTAGTAGTCAGGTAATTGGAGGACAGGTAGTGTCTGTTCTGCATGACTCCAGAACGTTAAAGCTAAGGAGTGGATTTCATGGTCCCTTGACTTCCCAAATAGTTTCTAGTATGCCTATACTGTCAGTCTCTACACACATGATAGGGGCAGCCAGGTTATCGATGATTCTATAATAGGCAACCGCTACCCGACTTAGCGAATCACTTCCAGGCTGGCATTCAATCTATCTCATGCCAGTGTCTCTTGTGTGCCTCATTTATGCTGGTGGCATACCGTACTGTATTGTGCTGAACACTCAAAAAAGTCGTGACATTCCGCTATGTTAGACCCTCCTCTAGAAGTACAATGGTTGGTCCCTACATAACTAGTAATCCCCATTTGACTTGAAATGAGCCTTGTTCAGCAGGTTCCCAATAAGCATTCTTTCACAAGTTTGAAGCAAGTCGTACCTCCCAGCCATCTTAGTTACTTGTACTTAAAAACTAGGGAATGAGGTCCAAGAATGAAGAAGGGGTAGAATTACTAAATGAATACAAGCTGTGGCTAACACTCAATGCATAAAATAAGCATTTTCTACGGGATCCGGAAACCACCAGACACCCTGACCTAATTCATGATGAGCCCACCAACTTCCTGGCATGATGCTTACGGTTAAAATCACCGACCTATCAAGATTCAAATTCAAATTGGTTCCTGGTCTTGGTCAGAGATCACTGTGTTTGCGTCGGCGGTCCAACAAAGAAGTGAATTAGTGGTCTCTTTCTTTCTATTACGAATGACACGCTTCACCTGCTCCCTCCCCGTGTCCACTAGCCCTCCTATTCAGAGAAAAAAGAAAGTGAAAAAGCATCGTCGAAGCAGCATGAGCAGGCTTCAATTGCTAAGCAAAAATAGAGCAGGAGAGCATTTTGCTCTCCACATCTTTGAATTTGAGGGTAAAAACTAGCTTGTTATACATGATCTGACGCATCTAGCAGAGCAAAGTAGCATTCCATTCTTTTCGGCGGCATCCTTTCGCATTGGAGGCGAGTGAAGTGCCACAATCTCATTCATCATTTTTTATCTACATAAGCCAAAACCCACAGCTGCGTGCAAGAAATAGTAGCTAAAAAGTTCAACTACTATCCTGGTTGTGCTCTTATGGAGGACTACTAGTCATAGGTTGAGATGCTCTGAGCTTTACTGGAGATAGGTATGGAAGCCACTATGACTATCTATCTCAGTATGCTTTTAGATAAGGAACTCAACCTCACGAAAGAAAATGGGTCAGAAATCTCTCTAGCTCTTGATATGGAAGGTATGCTACTACCACTTCTTGGATCAACAAATGACTCGACCCTATATACTAGTTCACCTTTCTTTATTATAAACAAAAAGATTATACAGGTACTGATGCTACCACTACTGCATTACCTACTCAGAGGTAGACCGCTAAAGCCACTACTCATGCCATAATGAAAGGACGAGGGCTAAAGATTGCTAGTTAGACTAATGATGCTATAGCTAGTACGGGGTGCTGGTTAAAGATTGAGTATGTTGTAAGAACATTGAAATTCGAAAATGCCTGAGCTCAACTACAACTTCTTCACAAAAGCAAGGATGATTTCCAGCTCCTCAAAGGGTTTGATCATTCCTAGATCTTTATCTTCTTCTTTCTTAGTTGCCTTTCATATCCTTCAGTTGTAACAAAACCAGGTACAGAACCGTTCTTGCACTCAACTACTTGGGTATCAGCTAGACAGCTGACCGGGCTAGAATTGATCGCGAGAGGTAAAGTAGTGACTTATCTATAGTATGGGAGTTTGGTTACCGTGTGCAATTCCGAGACTGTTGAGCTATCACTAAAGCAAGTTGGAAGAGCAGCAGTTTACTCAGTTGATCGAGAGTAAGACCCATGCTGCAGGTGCTTCTGCGAGTGACCAGCGTGTCTTATGGTTGTTCTTAGTAGAAATTCTTTTTTCTTTATTTTCTTCTTTCTTTCTCTCCCCGGCTCTCCCCCTACTCCTAAGTTGGAGCAAGAAGCAAGGGATTGAGCGCATTAGGTCTTCTATAAGAGAACAAATCATGTAGAAGTCGTCTTACTTACTTAGAGCATTTTCTCAGGGAAAAGTTTATTGCCGAAATCATCATAACACCAACCATTAGAAGTGAAGATCAATCATCGATCTCTTCACGAAGGATTGGTAAAGGCTCTCCTTTTTCTTCTCACTGACAAAGAGGGAATGATCGATATCATTCCTCAATTTGAAGGGTAAGATATAGAAGTGATTGTTTGATTCTTCAGTATAATTTTATAAAAACAACCACAATGTTATGACCCAAAATAGAACTATACGGAACCCTTCCAAATGACCTATAATGGAGTCTACTACACTAGCCAAGAAAGAGTGTATTAGACTTCATTCGCCCATGGAGGTGAGTGGAGGAAGAATAAAAAAGAGAAAGGTATAACTTATAATAGTTGCTCGTTCATAAATTCACTCGACCACTTGTTAGTCTTAGTACACTACATGAGACGAGTCTAGGGTTTGAAGCAGGCACGGTCAAGTGAGCTTTTTTCTTCGTATCCCTTCACATGACTCTAACGCTCATCCCTTACAGCTAACTAATGGCAGCTTTTTTCTTGCTCCCCTATAGGGCTCTTCAACTAAAGACTATTCTGAAGGCTGCTATGCTAGAGACTTCTCCTTTTCTATGAATCTACAACTCTCTTTACTGAGTGAGACTCTACCCAGATCTAAAGAATTCGCCAAAGAGCCTTCTTCTAACTAGAATACTCAGCAAGCTACCGGAAGCGAAGCTTCTGGCTCCCTCTTTGAATTTCCCATTTCTCCTTTTCAATTCTACTTAGGTGGAGCAATTTGAACTCTCGACAAAATATAAAAGAGGTTTTTATTCAGGTGTAGACACCTTAACAAACTCATGTGGACACTCATCCGACCAAGGAAAATCTCTAAAATACAAATGTAGATGTTGACCTGTTTTTCTTTTCTCTGTTGATTCCGCTCAATGAAATTTTCCATGTTGTACTAAGTTACTTATGGATGTATCCATGCAGTCTGAGAGGCTCCCAGCTGGGGAGGGTCTTACTATCGTAACCTTTTTCTCTCGGTGTATGTGAAAATGAGTGACGAACCTTTTATGTTCGGTCATAAGTTGGTCCAAAGATGAGAGTGGGCTTCCTTAAGTTCGTTGTTCCTTAGTATCTCAATGGTAGAACGACCGACTGTTAACTAG
Organism: Datisca glomerata; assembly: GCA_003255025.1. Taxonomy (NCBI): domain Eukaryota; kingdom Viridiplantae; phylum Streptophyta; class Magnoliopsida; order Cucurbitales; family Datiscaceae; genus Datisca; species Datisca glomerata. The sequence goes on along the minus strand of QANY01013350.1, from coordinate 137,820 downwards.
TTGGTTGTAAGTTCAAATCCTACTTTAGGAGAAGTTATAGTTCTCATTTTTCTAACCTAGTAACCCTTGTCCTTCGTCTTAGTTTCTAAACTAGTAGAATCATGGGACATCAAAAGTGGAAAGTTTCTTCTTGGTTTTTATTCCTCACCCTCGTATAGGTAAACTTGGTTCATTCAATTCTTAGGGAGAAGAAGGATCCACTGGAATGAATGGGAAGACTGTAGTAGTATCTTCATTAGCCAGAAGAACGAACAAAAAAAGGGTGACTGGTAGGATAAATGTAGTCCAATGGCCAAAGCTCTGTCAGTTTCTTGTAGACTGAACTCTCTTCTCTTTAGGCTCCGATTTGTTTTTGGGTGGGATGATCAAATCATTCTTCGCCACTAGTGGCAACGAAGTTCTTGGTAATTAACAAGGGGGAAGGAAGATCTCCACTCATTTCATTCAGTGCCTGCAGTAAGGCACGACCCACAACAAACAAAGGGGGAAAGCTTGCTTGTTGTAGTCCTCTTTTTGTAGACTAGGCTTGGTAGTAAGGCACGACCCACAACAAACAAAAGGGGAAAGCTTGCTTGTTGTAGTCCTCTTTTTATAGACTAGGCTTGGTAAGCGTAAGCTATTTAAGTAGGCTCGAGAAGGGTAGACTCGCAGCTTTGCTCAAAGGAAGAGCCTGACTTTCTATTATATTAGTAAAGCACTACCACCCAACCTATAGGCTTTGACAGGATAGGGGAAGGGAATAAAACAAATATGGTCACTCCATTTAGGAACATGGCTTGTTCATTCACTTGCTCATAAACTTGCAGCTTTTCCAGAAGCGACGAAGGGCGGACTAGGGAAGGCCGATGATTATGTGAGGGGGAAGCTGTCGTAGACGCTTTATCTCTTGCTTTGTAGAGATTTTTATGAGCTGACCATGCCCTGAAAGAGAAAAAGATCACCATCACCAGCATATATCTTACCGGTGATGCGAAGGAGAACCCGAATGAAGCCGGACACACGACCTAGAATCAAAAGCTCAAAAAGGAAGTTCCACAACCTCCTATACAATATGGAATCGTTCGCTAGTGACTCATTGAGGAAGGGGCAAGGTGAGAGACTATGTGAAGGACCTTAATGCCGAACATAAGTTCAATGAAAAAGTCTTCCATTGAATAACTGGTTGACAAAACGGGGCTTAGACGAAACTCAGGAGAGGATTTAGCCTCTTGGTGGACTATAAGTTGAAGAGTTATAATGGTGAGAAAAAGGACTCGAAGCCTTATCCGGGTAAGACGACAAAGTAAAATTTCACTTTGCCGGGGGGACAGCATTCGTTCTAAACCTCGAGAACACCCAAGCAAAGGTTGCCCCTAAATTGAACAGCCCTTGTCTTTAAACTCCTTGAAACGATAGCGAAAAATGCTCCCCGCTGATAGATCAAAAGAACGTAGCACGTCCAATTTTGGCACGCGACAGACAGGCCCTTTGATTGTCTTGGGCTAGAAATAGGTGGGCCCCCTGCGACATGAATCACTCATTTCAGGTTAATCCCTTGGTCAAGGGCTTTGTTATCGAAAAGCTAGTGGTAGTGGGTTCCGTTCCATTTAAGACATAAGTGCATTGGCTATTTTTGATGCTTCAATCACCATTACAACACCATTCATGGGTGATTTTTTATGTCTTTATTAGATGATCTCCTAGCGGTGACCATATAATTAATAGGTTCCTTCGTTCGTAGAAGGGCGCGATGAGTGAATGCATAACTCATTGTTTATTGAAGCAGTCATCAAACCGTAGGAGGTTATGCAATAAAAATCCTTCTTCTCCCATAGTTGGGTAAGGTAGTACTCTAGTACCCTAGAGTACTACCCGTCGACTTCCCTTGCCCGCTTTTGCTTCGATGAATGCGCTGGAAGTCCTCCTCGAAGAAAGAAGGTCAGTATCCATAGTGGAGTAAGAATCCCCTGTGGAACAATGGTCTAGCCCCACTGAGTGGTCGTTCAGTAGTCTTAGAGGGCAGTTACTCGATGGTCCAGTTTTTTAGCCTACTAGCGGTAGCCAACAATGAATTGCAGTTATTGGCAGTGCACAACATAAGTCTCTAGCATGCTGTATATCCTACCGTCATGGCCCCTACAATTGGAACTTAGAGCTTCTCAACGCACTGGCAAAATGATCAGGTTAAGCAAAGCGCTCCAACCAAAGGGGCGCAGCTCACACATAACTCATTGATGAAAAAGAAAACGTAGGTATTTTTCAAGCTCTTCACATTGTGAAACTTGAATCCTTGAACTGCTTGATGACATTCAATTTCATTTCATCGGCGATCCTCGTTATCATGTCTACTTGTCTTTCTATTCCTATAGCTAGGCTATTAGAGAAAGAGATTTTAGATTAGATTGATTTAATTACATAAATAGAGAGAAAATCCTTTGCGTATTAGGAACCATCCTGGTGTTTAGCTATGTATAGGATTTTTTAGGGATGACTAATTCGCTATAATATGAATGAGTATCCCCTTACCCTAAATAAGAGAGCATATTAGAGCATATGGTTATTGTCTATCCTCGCTTGATCATTGAACTGTCAGTCTTAACTCATTTTTTAGTCAGAAAATGAGTAAGTCCATCAATTTGTAGTAGAATAGCCCGTAAAAGAGCCCAATAGTGGGTGAGTACATTAAGAAGCTTCTCGGTAGCCCTATCGCACCTGATCTAGATCAGAGCAGTAGTGTTGACCTTCTGACTTCCCTTCTTTTTGAACCTAAGTCCTTTTTCTTGCTATCCTCGAAAAGCTTCTCCCATTTTTCCTTCCCAACCTCCTACTTTTTAGATCAAAACAATTTCCTACTATCTTATCAATCAATAAGTCGGTAATAGTCAAAGCTTTGAGAACCATGCACACAGCAAGAAGTAGATGTACTCTACTATGTACACAATCAGATAAGATATGTTGCTCCACATTTTCTTGAGATAGTTTGCTCTCGAGACTCCTCTCGTGTGTTGATTGTTCTGCTAGCTCCTCTTTGGACCGACATAAAAAAGGAAGAAGGTAAGTAAGCAATACCTCTTGCTGTAGATCACCGCTTCCTACTAAAACTACTAGATAAAACCAGTTCAATAACAATTCCAAATTGTAAGAAAGCAAGATATGAGAATAATAAAATCAAAATAGGTTTGGGAGCGCCTGGGGGGAGGAAAGAAGGAAGGTGACCCATGACGCTGGGGATTTTCACATGTATCCCACCCTAGCTTCGCGGCTGCGAGGGTCTGATTCTGTGACTCTAAAAGATAGATCTATCTACTGCTTTGTATCAGCTCGACTCTTTAACTAGGTTTCAACCTTTTTTATATGATCCAAAAGTAAGGGTTTGTTAAACCTTGTCGTGATGACTCTGCAATCTACAAGCCTTTGGGTACTCTGAAAACAAGGAGGTCTACAAGCATCTATGAGCCAACCATACAAGAAGAGAATAGTTAAAGAAGTGTCATGCTCCTGGATAATAGTATCTAGGTCTCTCCATAGCTTAGCAATCTGTGAAGCAGCCTGATCTCCTATGATCGCCTACTTCGACCTTATCATCATGTGTGGAGGAATGATCGGTCCTGTGGACACTAACGCATACCACTCAACATAGTCCTCGTGATCGGCCAAATGCATCTCGAAGAAGTCTCGTCCCCCTAATATGATATCGAAAAGTGTCTAGTAAGCTATATTTAGCCGCTCCACCCAAATGGAAAGATTGTTGTGACAGATCAGGAACCAGCTGATCAATCCCAAACTGTCGTAACACTTTCTCACCCAGGTACCACTCAACGTGGTTCGGGTATATCAGCTCCACTCAGGCAAGGAAGTAAGGATCTGATATAACTACAGCTGGCCTAGCAACCTAAGGCCTATCTCCAAAGAGTCCCCAGGTGATCTACATCCACATAGCATTAATCGTTCATCCATGCATGAAAGACCGCCGAAGAACAAGGAGATCTCTGAAAAGGGAAGTCAAGGTATCAAACTCATGTAGGAAAAATAGCCACTAGTGGCGCGTGGTCCCAGAAGCGGTACGATCACCTCATCCTTCCAGGGAAGCCCTAGAGCTTAAGGAAAAACTTACAATGCATCAATTGTAAGCTTAATTCGAAAGAGAAAAGTCAATAGGAAAGTAGGCTAAATGATGAAAACCCCTTCCTTCAGTAAAAGAAGAGTTCCATCAAAGAATTTATTTATTTATAAGTGAACTATATCCTGCTGAAGTGATATAGATCAATCAATGCCTGGACTAGGGGGCGTCCGCCCATGGGAAAATGTTTGCCGATGCGACCATGAATCAAACCATATCGAAAACATTCAACTGTCGACAGATAAACTTTGCCGAAACGTCGATAGCAAATGAAGGATGGCCAGGCCCCGGTTCCCAGGGTTAGAGTATTCCCTATTATAAGCCTACTAAAATAAGAAGTAAACTAGTTGTTTCTTTTTCTCTCATCGATCGGTCAACTTTAAGCAACCTTCACATTTCCTGTTGAGATCCCAAGTTTCCAAGTTGGCCCTCTTGGCCACCCGAGACCTTGGCTTTTTAGAGAATCCTGGAGCAACAAAGCTTACACTTGTTCATTAATTATGATGGTTCGTCAGGGCTTCTTTCCTCCTCCATTTTCTGCTCACTCGTAGGGGTCTGAACCCTTATAAAGGGGGAGGGAGTCGACTGAACATCTCAGCCATTGGCGATCCCCAATTCTTGTTCACCTGAATGGTCGTGTTGGGTGAATTTTCTCGTATGATCGTGTAGGATGAGCAATAGCCGCTTCATCATAGCACTTACTTATGGGATAACGGGTCACACTTTGGCCAAGTATCCTACAAAGTGAATCCCGAGAGCTAGAAGTATTCAAGGAATGGTCGTAGGAATGGGCGCATCATGACATCGTAAAGGAACTGAATAGGAAAATTTTGGTAAAGGCAGTGGAAGAAGTTGTCCAAGGGAACATAAGAGTGGACTCACTCCAGCTGGCTTTTTGAGAAGAAGATGAGGATTCGGAAACGACAGACTAAGTAGTATATATAAGGAAGATCGGTCGATTCCCCGACAAATTTTGATGCAAAAAAAGGACCTAATATGAATAGAAATCAACATACGCCCTCCTCATCTTATCTTCCTATTTCTAAGGAAGAGCTGACTTTGACCTTTCCAATTTCTCGTAGATTTGTATATTCTTTGCTTTGACTAATCACTTGAGTCTTTCTTTTTTCTTTGTGTTGTCTGAAAATAGCTTTGATTGGATTCACCTATGAGAATTTCTACCCAGTTTGACTCAACAAAGATCATCCGAATCTTTGTCGGATATTCTTCTCTTTAATGTCTTACGCATCTCAGTTAACAACTAGAAAAAAATTAGACGGAAGGGAAGACTCGTCCTTCACGACTCACTTCTCTTATTTGGACAGAACATATTTCCATTACTCCCAAGTTTAGTTCATTGGCATTCCCATTCTGGGATTAAGGAGATCTCCTATACATCCAATTTTTGTGCCTCTCCTCCTTCCCCCCTAAACTGATTTAAAAATGAAAACACCCCTCTTCTAGTGGGGCCTATCTCTAATAAGGAAATACATATTTGGTATCGTCAAATGATTCTATTTGTAGGAAAGCCTCGAAAATGGCCCTTATTCAATAATATATTATTAATAATAAGAAAAAAGAATGGAACAAAGTTTTGGAAGAAAGAGAGAGAAACTGGGAGATGATCAGAATGGCAAGAAGAGTTCGCTTAGAATGGAGTCAAAATAAATGGAACAAGAGTTAGATTGTCTAAGAGATTATTTTATTGCAATCCAATTTTTGAAACAAAAATATAGGGCATTCCCTAAGATAGAAAGAGGTTTAGAGAGCATTTTTTTCATTGAGAATTCCTCATTCCCTTTCGTGTGAATTCCCCAGCGGCGAATTCAAAACTTGTATGCACCTGATATCTATGAGGGTTCACCCACCCCGGTTACAGCATTCCTTTCCATTGCGCCTAAAATCTCTATTTTTGCTAATATTTCACGTCTTTCTATTTATGGTTTCTATGGAGCTACATTGCAACAAATCTTCTTTTTCTGCAGCATTGCTTCTATAATCTTAGGAGCACTGGCTGCCATGGCCTAAACGAAAGTCAAAAGACCTCTAGCTCGTAGTTCAATTGGACATGCAGGTTATATTGATATCGGTTTCTAATGTAACCATAGGAGGAATTCAATCACTACTAATTGGTATCTTTATTTATGCATTAATGACGATAGATGCATTCGCCATAGTTTTAGCATTATGGCAAACCCGTGTCAAATATATAGAGGTTTGGGGCGCTCTAGCCAAAATGAATCATATTTCAGTTATTACCTTCTCCATTACTATGTTCTCATATGAAGGAATACCCCCGTTAGTCGATTTTGTAGCAAATTCTATTTGTTCTTCGCCGCTTTGGTTTGTGGGGTCTACTCCCTAGCCCTAGTAGGAATAGTAACTAGCATTATAGGTCGTTGGGCAGCTGGAAGGTTGCCACAAGTAAGTCAGTTTAGGGGACCGAAGGCAGTTCTCCGTGCATCGGACACATAGCTTACCGAATCAGTTGCGTCACAGATGGGAATGCATGTAACGAAAGAGAGGATCGAGGCTGATACATCAACAGTCTACTCAATATCCTTGTACGAGTCCACAATCACTACATCAGATGAACCTTGGTTTGGTGAATTGAAGTTGGCCTTAGGTGTAATAGGACTCCCAGTTACTACAAAAATTTGTATACTAAGGTGCTTCCCACTGGTTTTGGAATGACACGAGCTAGGCCGGGCCTCAATTCACAAAGATGACGGGCCTAAAAGTAGAAAGAGGGGATTCAAAATTCCCCCATCTCATTGGGGGCGGAAAAGACTGCATGTGATACAACCCTTTTTCCATTTTTGATGGGAAAGAACGGCAAAGTCCATCCAAAATGTTCGATGAAGAATAAGAGGAGAACAAATCGCCAATGGCGTACGAAGTGCATGCGGAACGGACGCGGATAATAAAAGTGTGGAGAAGAAGCAGCCGAGCTCACTCCCCTTCGCTTCCTGGGCCCAAATCAATGCAGTCTTTCCTGGCCTCGAGACAGTTTCACGCCACAAAGCGGACCCTGGAGGACTTCTACCACGTAAGCTTCATTTGCGTATTGCCAATAAGATCCACTTGGTTTGTAAGATTCAATTGTGAGATTCAAATGATTCAATCCAGTCCACTCATTTCATTTAAAAATTGGAATTGTAATCCCTTTCATTTCTTCAATCATTCATATGAACTAAAACATAACTCAAGTTTCATTCAAATGAATCATTTTTACTTAAGGTTTTTACTATGCTAATAATATAAGTAAAAATAGCAGTAGGAACTAGAATGAACAGTGCAGTAGCAATAAATGCTAAAATGTTGACTTCCATAATCTAATCTCATCCTTCCATTTTTCTTTAATTCGCAATAAATCAGGATTCCATCCCATAGAGATGAAAAATATTTCGCCTGTCAATTCAGTGGGATGAATTAAATCTCGATGATATTGAAACATAAAAAAATCTCATGAATAACCATATCTGAGCTATCAAATCAATTAATCATCTAGAATTGAATAGTATAACATGGGAAGATCTTTTATCCATACCGAATTCAAAATTTTATTCATGATTCAAAATTTTTTTTATTGATTTATTGGTTTTTTTCTTTTCTATAACTAACTGCCATTTTTTTACAATACAATCATATGAGTCTTGTCCGACCACCTTTGCACTGACATTGGTTATAAACAAACCCTTTCGATAGAAGCAAAATGGAAAAAATATTAGAACTGAACTCCTTCCTTTTTTAATGATCTAATATTCTTGGAAAACAAATAAGTATTAGAAAGATGAGCCCTAGTATAAAAAGATAGAATATTTCATCAAATTCATTAAAAAGAAAAAAGTGTGTTCTTTTGATCCCTAAACTTAAAAAAAAATTAAAAATCCCTCGCTACGAGAGATGAGATCCTTGTTTGATCTTATTACTATCCTCTTTCCTTGAATTAGTAATGGGAAGTATCTATCAAATGTTCATGTGAAATTTTAATGAGATAGATTGTTTCAAATTCAAATTAGTAATGGAGGTTACAAAAAATCAGATATTCTCAGGGGCCGAAGTGCAAAGCCCCGTAGCTTATTCGTGATCAGAAAGGCAAGAGAAGAGTGCGCATTTTAAAAAAATGAGAATTCTACGTGTGAAATGGATATCTCATATTTTTCTTCTTTTGAAACCCCTTATCAGGTTTTGGGTATCATATATCTATCTAATTATTATAAAAAAGTTATTCAACTACTCTGACTTAGATAGCCTTTGTGGTCTCAGTCATGCTATTTGTCTAGCCTTCAATCATAATATCCTCTCCACCATTTCTGAAGACTCCTTCAGCATCAATGTGCTTCTAGAATCTTCCAATGCAAGAGAGAACCCCCTTCCTTTAAGCCTCATATACACCGTCGCCTCTTTTACGACTGCTAAAGATCTTTTTTATTACATAAGTCATCTTGATTCTTAGGAGGATTCTCCACCTTTCTATCAATTGCAACATGAAGAACGTGCCTTAGCTTATGGGTAAAATAAAGAAAGAAGTGTGATATACTCTTTATTACCGAAGGCTTAGGCTTCTATGGGAACAACTGAACATGCTTCGGTGCATCAACCATATAGTCAAAATCTTCAATCTGGAAGCTCTGGTTGTGCATCAGGCTAACAAGACATGTACAAGATCATATGCCACTATTGCAAGAAGCCAGGTCACATTATTGCAAACTCTCGCACGCGACAGAATGCTAACTCACATCAACAGTCAGACACAACTCATCTGCTCCCCCAATGACGCTTACTGAATTAGAGACTGAAAAATTCCCTTACTCCATAGGGCCTTTGCAACATTACTTCTATGATCTTAGGAGCACTCCCACGCTCGACGTAGAGAGTATATAACCTAGCCCTATTCCGGTCTGGCCCGATATGGAATGAACTTATAATCATGTAATCGACTCGATCATCAGATTATAGATGAGAAGTTCATAACCTTAGTCCATTCCCATTTTGGGCGGAATAGATCTACTAATTCTTTTAATCTAGTTAGTAAGATGGATCTTGAACTAAGAAATAGATTGAAGAAGATAAACGAAAAAATGGTATCCTGAGCAATTTAAATAATCAAGTTCATTGATATTCCTCATATAGTAGGTGTTATCACACCTACAATCATACTAAATTTGATGGAATTATTTGATCTTAAAGGGGATCTTCTATAATTTCGCACTTCAGGGGTTCTTTCTTGGTTTCGTCCAGTCATTAATAGCTTGATTATTTTTAGATAAAAGCAGATAGAAAGAACGCTCATAAGGGTAGGCCTGCCTGCCATCCACACTAGAATAAATGAAGTTTACTAAAAACACATACTAGTGGAGGAAGACCTCCTAAGGATAAGAGAGATAGGGCTAAAGAGAGGGCCAAAAAAAGGATATTTTATATATAATCTTACATAATCTCGAATGTTATTAGTTCATGTACATAGACAAAATGATACAATGCGAGCAAAAAAAGTGTCAAGATTCATGGAGATATAGAACATCATACAAGTTATCATGCTTGTATACATTTTAGTCTCCAACAATTATTCCAATAATTCCGGCGTAAAATGTTATAAAAACAAAAAAGGCGGTGGCCCGGTTTTAAAATACAACTTCAAACTTTCTTTAAAAAATACTGCCCTTCTCATCAAACTTCTTTCAAAAGCATCAAACAATAAAGAAAGAGATCTAAATTCTGAATTATTTTTTAATCCATGTATAAGGAGCACTTTGGCGAATATCGATTTGTCTCAAATATGTGTCTGAGGTACCCTCTTTAAATTGCTCTTTGAATTGGTAAAACATATACCCACTTGTTTCGATTCAACAAAAGATTTTACCGACTATATCCATCTTGACGTAGAGCGATTTCAATCTTTTTTCTACATGCATTTGTTGACAAGATAGTCGATCTGAAAGTTCCAGCACCGTTCATGGTCGAGCATCAGAGGTTGTTCCAACTCAGTCCATAGATCTTCTTGGGAAATTTCTGCCTAAGGGGGGTTGCAATGAGCTGGAGCCGCCTCTGCCGTGCCGTTAGCCGGCTAGCTGATACTCAATTCTTAGCCTCTGAGCCTGCACATTCGGCCAAACACAAGAAGCTTCCATTAGATAAATAAAGAAAGTCTAGAAGAATTATGACACAAACCACTACTGAAACAGAAGAAAAATCAGTTGTACTCTTTCCCAATCTATCATATGAATGACATACTGTGTCAAAATATACCAGTTGCGTAACCGACCAACAATACTGACACTTATCCAGTTTCTACCTTTTAGCAACAAGAGTTGAGAATTCGAAGTGAAATCTTTTATTTGCCTCTGACGTCTCGTCATGGGAAAGAAATGTAGAAATAAGAAAAAGATTATTCCCTCAGAGCTTGCTTGTCAAGTACCACCGATATAAAAAAATTACTCAGAAGTGAATAGGCAGGGACAGGATTCTCACTTTATTCGAGGACTTCAACGGGCTTTACAAGCTCATAAAATGGCAATTATTCACATTTTCCTCAGACCGTGGGGATGAATTCTATTACTTGATTGACATTGACAAATATGTGTGCCACATCGAACAAGCAATATGCTGATATGCTTGATGTACCAGCCAAGCCAGCTCGATCGATTGGATAGAAGAAGAACTGATTGAATATGGAAGGACAACCGGGAAGGGAAGCCTGACATAGATATTGATTTTAACAAAGGAACAAAAACCGGTCTTAGAAACCAAACAAGAGATGGAATTTCAGATTGAATAGATGACCGACCTATAATAAGATGAAAATATCATTCCTAATTTCATTCTCTAAGATGAACTAATGACTTATGCAATTCATACAAGCACGCATGAAAGACGAGTGAAAAATGATGAATTTACCTTAAAACTCATAGGCCACGACCGATGGTCGTTCCTAGGCCTAGTCAACCATTTATGATGACTTCGCCCTTACCTACCAGTGTTGGAGCCTCTCCTGGTAACCGAAAGATGAACAAGGGATTCTCTTACCTCATTCATCCCTTTCTATAGGTCAGGATCAATAGGATTGGTTGGGTGGCTGGAAGCTGACTGATCAGCTTAAAAGAAGAACGCAAGGAATTTTAAATGATCAGGAAGGGTTGGACCTTTCTTGGTTGACCGAAGGCCTACTTCTCTTTATGAGCTCATGGGCTCTGTTTATGGAGGGTACTGAGTGAATCAACTACACAGAAGAATCAAGCCCAAATTCTCCTGGATGGAAGGGAAGAACGTGGACAGATGGAACCAAATAGGAGTTCTCCCTACTTAGCGCAGGCTATATTGGACCTCTAGATTACGAAGAAGGTGTCCCCTACACCGGACTGGAATCTCAAACTTGATTGGGAGCCACTAAATTGATTATAAATGGTTGGTTGAGCACAAGCTCTTGCTTCTTGGCCAGACAAAAGCAGAAGAGGTGTTATTCCCTAAACATACAAACCATGGAGTTTAGACAATGTGATTATCCTTCTTGTTATTAGTAAACCGCTCCACATTTTAATCCCATTAATGGGAATGTTGAACATTGAACACTTGATTGATGGGACAGGAGACCATTTATAAATAATAGAAAATCCTAAAAATTAGACTTTTTGTTATAGCTTTCGGACACTCATAAGATAGCCAAGGAGTAATCCCATCAGTGTCGTCTTGTGGATACGAGTCACTAACCATGATTTTATTGGTAAAAGTTCAAACCTAGTCAGAACTTAGGCTGTTACCTTACTGGTGCTTTTTATCTAAAGTCGCGAATACAAAACCACGATTGGAATTGAACCAAAATTTTCCTCTCGTCTTTAGTAGATTGTGGTTGGGTGCTAGTGGTGCATAATGTACCACATCGCTTTTATTTCTTTTTCTAAACACTAGTAAACAAATTAGATCATATTTCATCCCCTATGTTGGCATGCTAGCGGCAATTCCTAGATAGAGATCTGCGCTTGATTTCTCAGTTATCCACTTCGTATTTGAGGATTATAGACGGGTGTGTAGCAGGAAACAAAGACTTGGGGCAGTAAGCAATCCGATCGGGAATGGTTCCTTCCTAGGTGAGGTATTTACATCTGGAATGTCCATTATCTTTCTTTTTACTTAAAAATAATCTAATGAATGTTGCGAATCAAAGACTCCCTTGGCGACATGGGAGGGTGAGATAGAATTTTTGACTATCGGTTCTGGTGTGAGTGGGTCATCGGGTACTAGGATAGGAAAAAGTTAAAAGGGGCTTGGTTCGGTCCCAGAACGGAGAAGTGTATACCGAAAGGTGAGAGACCTCACTTAACTTTAAGTGACTAAATATCTATTTTCCCCACTTCCATTCATTTCTGTAACGGCAGCAGGGTGGGATGATTGATCTGATAGGATTGGTGGTGCCAGGTGTCCCTCTCATTTAGTGATCCCCGGAGTGGGGCATGGTCAAGGGATTCAAGGGTAGAGGAGGTTAGGCATCCACTCCAAACTTCATGGGCACGTAACATGGTTCCGGATGTCCATTCATTTATGACTTCCATGGGCAGAATCCGCCAGAGATGGGGAGAATTCAAACATTGCGTCAACGATGGGCAACATACATAAGGAAGTTAGGTTCAGTTCTAGCTTTCCAGTAACTCCTTTTGGGTGGAAGGGACGGAGGCGGACTTCAAGATGCTCTACTATACTCTTATCAACCATTTATTTTTCGTGACATCATCTCACTATTCGGCAAGTCAATCCCGTTTATTAGCTCAATATATCTCTCAATAGATTCACTTGCCACAATGACCTGGCAAGAAAGGAGAGCGCCCAACCTTCCAATCTCTTTTTGAAGCAACTATAATGTACAGTTCCCTACCCACTGGGGATTTTTTCCCGCTCCAACTTCAGATTGTTGGAAATCATCCCCGACCAAAGAGAAACGTAGTCGTGAGAACAAGTCTCATTGCTTCCCCTTTTGCGAGGGAGCCCACCAAAGGGATATTGGAGTCGCAGCGTATATCTCTTCTTAGGCAGGATGGTTTATTCAAAAAGGGACCTATATTTATCTTGCCAGACTTGAAAATCAGGAGAAGCGGACGTCTGAGATGGTGGATTATTTCCCTCTCACTCCTTTCTTTTTTTCTTCCTAAATGTTATCGCGATGAATGGGATGAAGGAAGGCCAGCCTGCCTAACCAGTAAACCGGAATAACTAGCTTCTAGTCCAACTATCTTGAGCTCCAGCCTAAGCCTCAAAATCTAAGTTTCAGAGAGCATTCTCCCATGCGATGAGATGAATTTTGTCTCTCCCACCAACACTAGACCATGGACATCTTGTCTGAATTCCTTCAATCCTACTAGCCATTCCTTTCCAGGGTCTAGAAAGGGTTTATTTGTAACCAATGTCAGTGTAAAGGCGGTCATATGAGACTTGATTGTATTGTACAAGGGGACAGTCGGTTATAGAAAAGAAAAAAAGTCAGAAAATCAATAATTTTTAATTGAATTAGGAATAAAATTTTGATTTCGGTGTGGATAAAAGATCTTCCTATGTTATACTATTCAATTTTTGATGATGAATCGATTTGATAGCTCAGATATGGTTACTCATGAGATTTTGATACGATTCGATATCATCGAGATTTAATTCATCCCATTGAATTGACAAGCGAAAGATTTTTCGTCTCTATAGGATGAAATCCCAAGTTATTGCGAATTAAAGAAAAATGAAAGGATGAGATTAGATTATGGAAGTCAATATTTTAGCATTTATTGCTACTGCACTATTCATTCTAGTTCCTACTGCTTTTTTACTTATATTATCAGTATAGTATAAACCTTAAGTAAATATGATTCATTTGAATGAAACTTGAGTTCTGTTTTAGTTCTTATCAATGATTGAAGAAATGAAAGAGATTACAATTATAGGTTTTAAATGAAATGAGTGGTCTTGATTGAATCATTTGAATCTCACAATTGAATCTTACTAACTAAGTTGATGTTGTTGGCAACAAGAAAATGATGCTTACGTGGGATATCAATGCCATTCTCTTGAAAGAATAGAAGTGCAGCTCGAGTTATTATCATGCCGAATCAGAAAAGTCAAAAGCCATACTAAGAGCCAGCAGACCTGCTCACAGGAGTTAGGCTTGCTCTGTAGTAGGCAGACGTAGCAGGGCCATTTGAAAGAATATAGGAAAAATAGCCGGTGGAAAGCTATTTGCCCCTACTTTTATAAAATCTACTCCTATAAAAGAAAGGCATGCTTCCCTAATGACCGACACTTTACATCGGGCTTTTGTTCTTGGTCGGAGTCTCATTTCCTAGAGCGTTAAGAAGCATCCCCTTATCACCTCTTAATCTCTAATAAAAATTCCCCCTTAACCGAGCTTTTTGAAGCAAGCTGCTAGAAGTAGCTTTTTTTCAGGTACAAAAAGAAAATATCAACATTTGTCTTCTGACTCTCCGTTTTCCAATAGTAATTACACATTCCCTCGGCCTCTGATTACAGTCAAAGTGCCATTGCTTGCCCATATATGAAGAACCTAGTCCTTCAATCATATATGTACCAAATTCTTCCTTTTGGAAGAAAATATGATGCGAGGAACCAATCCACCAACAATCTAAAATGTTGGCAAATATGGCCATGGTAGTGACCAACACTACCTTTTCCTGATCATCATGGCTTTTTCCCTTTGCCCTTCTTTTATGGGCATTCAAAACTCAAGTGACATTTCTTCTTGCAGGACCAACACTCTATGTTTTTCAGGTCATTCTGCACCCACTTTCTACTTCTTCTTTTTTTAATCTTCTTTTGCGCAACATTAGTCATTTTAGACTTCTATTCAAATCTCTTTTCAGCTTCTACCTAAAGAAAATGGCCAGATCAATCATAGTGAAAGGAGGAGTTTCACAGGAGATAGTGGTTATCAAAGACTCAAAGAACTTCAACGGACTTCCCGGTTACTGATCACGATCAGTCAGTTTGACTCTCACTGCTACAAATTCTTTGATCATCTTCTTCATGTTGTCTAAGTACTCAGACACACTCGTCCTCTCTTGCATCATGCTTCGAAAAAACCATTGCCGAAGAAACTGAATGTTTACCATTGTCACTGACTCATAAATTCTCTGTAGAGTCTCTTATCCAAAATTAAATTTAGACTATATCCAATCAAACTATGGGAGCATTCAATTGACTTCAAGAATCACTCTCTTCAAGCTCTTCTTTTATAGGGGATTATACCGCGAATCAGTCTCTCAAATAGGCATTTTAGACCAGATCTCTCATAGGTAAACTGCCAAATGTATAAGTGGTAAAGCTCGCATAGGTATGGCTCTGAGCTCATCTGGATCTGATAATGCCAATCCGCTTACTCCGGCTCTGCTGGTGCAATTGGGAATATATCTCTCACCTCGTCAACAGTACCTCATTCATTCCTTTAATTTCTCCCATGTTTGGAAGCGAAGCGGCAGCAAAGGAAGAAAAAAAGGGATAGGCAGACAAATGTCGACGCTTTAGGTCAAATTTATGCTGTTTAGCTCAATGCGCTATCCAGATCTCGAATCATTTGAATTCGCTTTGCTTTCTTTCCATTCTTTTACGTATAAAGTCTTCCCCGGTCAAACTGGTCTGGAATCTTAAGAGAAATGTGATCTTAGCACCCATCTATCGACTGGGCTAACTGCCCCCCATTAACTCATGTTTTCCTATATACTGATTTTGCATAGGTCTTTTCCTATCTATAAGTGGAATTCCACCTAAAAGAATGTCTTTTATGGAGGGTTCATGCCCCTATAGTGACCTATTGCACTCCTTTTTCTTGGGTTTCACATTAAGATTAATGAATTCCATCTTACTCGCGAATAAGTTTGATATTCCTTCTATTTTGGACAAGATAAGTTAACAGATTAGTTGAATAATATAGGGACATATAAGCTAGGCAAGGTTCCCCTTTGATTTCTAGAAACCTAAAGGCTTTATTTAGAGGTGGGTCTTTCAACCGCCTACTATTTCGATGAAGGGTGCACTACAAGACAATCAGTACTATAGGGATCAAATGGGGATTTCGTCGATATTAAGTAACCTATAAACTACTCATCTTGCTTGGAACCGTCGTTGTGTATGGGAAGAGGGATCCTACCTATGCTTGGTTGGGAAAAAGGTGAATGGTCCCAAAAAGTGGGGGGTCATCCATGGTAGTCAACTTTATCTGTGACTCTAAGTACAAGATTACTAGGATCAAGAAACTCCCCAACCAATATGCTCGGCTAGACTCTTTTCTCATATGCCAAAAAAATAGTGTTTCGGTATAACTTAGCTTGGTGCATAGCCTTTCTTTCGCATCCAAACACTCCGGTTCTTCATTTCCCTTTACTCCATAGGGTCGAAGCTTGACTAAGAAAGGGCTTTTTTATAGAGAGAGAGAGAGAGAGAGTCAGGGGGGATCTATATTACTTGCCACTACTCTATTCCCAACTCGAAATCTATAAAGGACTTTAAGAGAGGATGAACATTCCCATTCCACAGGTAGGATTGCCCCCTATTATAGAAGGGTGAGGGTCGACTTTCGTACTTCTGATTTGCTAGCGTTGTGAACTACCTTATACCTATGCAGCAAGAACGATATGGAAGCACTTACTCTATTAGTCTTTTGTTAAAGGCTTCTAGAGTGAGGAATGGTTCTTAGCCACTAGTGCCTTATTAGTTAAGCTCTTTCATGAAAGCACCTTTGGACAGAGGTTTCTCGATCAACTATCTGACTTTTTTGAAGAAAGACACAACTTTTCTCTATATACAAAATTCTCAGTCTCGTCCCTAGAAGAGTGCGCCAAGGAGGAGATACTAAGCAATCAAAGGGATGCAAGCAAGGAAGCTAGCCTATTAGGTATTATAGCCAAGAAAAGCTTTCCAAACGGTCTAATCAGTTCTCTAGTTAAAGAGTAATAGGGGAGCAAGAAAGAGGCTGCCATGAGTTAGCTGCAAGGGATCATCGTTAGAAGCATGCGAAGGTATAGGTCTGCAATAAGTCTTTCTTGCTCCCCTATAGGTCATTCGGAAGAAATGACTCTATATATATACTTCAGAATTTATATACATATAAATAATTATCGATTATTTTTTTAATTATCGATAAGTGAGACAGAATATCTAATTTGTAAAATTAGATAATTAAATTATTATTAGATAATAAATTGAATCAACAAAATCTGTTATTTGTGAAATAACAGATGAGTTAGTTGATAGTGATAATCAAGTATGTTAATTTTGAATTAACTTATATCTAGATATTTATCTTATCAAAATAAATATTAAATTCGTAATAATTTTCACGTGTCAATCATTGATAGGGTATCAGAGATTGATATGGATTACTGTAATGTCATGCAACACTACAATAGTGGGGGTGCAACACTGTAGTGTCATACGACACTATAGTGGTGCCATGTAGCACTGCAGTTGTGCACAGTTACAGTGGGTCTCACTACAATTGGTAATTTTATAACTAAATATTATTTTAGTTTATTCCAAAAAAATATGATACGACATTATCTAGAAAATATACAAATACTATTCTAATGGATTCAATTGATAAATGAGTTCATCAGTTCATCAAAAATTTGAATTGCGAACACAGTTGGTGTTAGAGTGATTTTTCTCTATGATTAATAGTTCATCGAAATTCTAAAAGAATAATCATCGCGTTCTTTTAGAGAATCATCTCATTAAAGTTCTTCTCAATAAATCTCTAGATCTCATATGTTGAGTATATCTAGAGACAAAAAACGTGCCTTGTAATATTCTACGTGCCTACACACGTCCTAGTACGTTGAGGATTGACTTGGAAGATCTTAGTATGGATCTCAGAGTCTACGAATCATTGGAACGGTTTGGTGGGATGGAGGATTGATCGATTTTGCAAGGACGCAGGATATAGAATACAAGACGTATATGATTCCAAACCTTGTATGTTCTAGATTTAATGTATGAATATATAATGGATCATGGATGATTGAGAAGAGTTTCAATAAAAAGTTTTCTATTTGATTATCGTGGCGTTGCGCAAATTTTTATTTTATTAAAAGATTCGATCTTCATTTAAGAGTTTAATTTTAAAATGATCTCAAGCCACACGCTTCCACCGCGCACGTGCTGCAACAACCAACAAGCTCTACATTTCCTAGTCATTTCTCTAGTTAAATGCGGCACACCCAAGGCTTCTAACGCAGTCGTATTGATCAAGGAGATTACCTCTCTCAATACGACATAACTTTATCTTAATCTGACAAGACCACATCTCCCAGATTATTTTCAGACAATGGATAATGCTATAGCCTTTCTCACTAAGCTCAACAGCAGGTGGTGATGAAATACAACAAGCATAACATTGGTGGATGCCACCTTTGTAGACTTAGGTAGGTCCCTTATGGAGGGAATTATAATAACATAGGAAAAGATCTGGGCACGCCTCCTTCATATGCTAGGCAGCGCCCCCTTACAAAACTTTATCCTACTCGTTCCATATCAACTGCATAGCGCCACGTAAGTGCCATTCTGGTTCCTCCTCAATGCCATGTTCATTCGTAGATCAAGATGATGAGGGGAGGTCTTTCATCTCGTTAACTGCATTTAATGCATCCAAGGGTGTCAATATCATGTCGTTAAAGTGCAATCATTATGAACTTCTTGGAGTGAAACAACATGTAGCAAAGGGATGCCTTATTAATGAGGCAGCATCATTTCGCATTCTTAGCGGCTAAGAAAGCTTGGATTTGCGCACCTCCCTCCTAACCGCCTTTGCCTATTGTAAATAGGGCCTTGGTTTCATTTTGTTTTCTTGCTTCCTTACATTCCTCTGAATCTCTGAGCTCTTGAACATCTTCCTTTCTTTCCCTTCTTCGTCTGTGAGCTCTCTCTTTCCCTTTCGCCAGAATTCATGGCTCCTTCAAAGGTAGCCCTCACCTACAGTATGAACTCCCACGTTCCAGAATGCACCCAAATCATTGACCAACTCTGATGAGAGTGCCATGCGCATTGTCCGCGCATAGTATAGGCTGTTTTTCTTGTAGTGTTGATATGTGAACTCTTCCGTAGCATGCAATTCATAATACATGCACCAGTATGACCAATAAAAAAAGGTGAGTAAATGGATCCCTGCTTCCTCGCTGTGTGATTCCATAGATCATTTTATGATCAAATTTTATGCCCTGTGAGACTTTTGGCTATATTACAAAGTGGAAGTACCAATAATAACTATTTTGATCCGTTGCCGATGACTATGTTTTGATGTACTCTAAAAGGGATGGTCCAGCCTAAACCCTAAACCCTAGTAACACATTTACACAGACTATCAACATGTTATGGCGCTAGTGAAATAATAGTAAATATGTAGATTAAATATCGCTCTTTCTTGAAAAATAAAGATGGATAATGAATGTTGTAATCCAAAGTGGCTAGATGAGTCTGGGATGTGACGAAGCACTCATAAGAAAGTTAGTATGCTGGTCGTTAAGATTTAGTATAGTACTTTTCAACGTTTTTGCAGTTGTGCTCAATAGTCGCACGGCCTATTGCTAGTATTAAACAAAGTTGATTGATAGAGAGAATCATAGGCAGATCTATTGGCTCACATATTTGCTCTCATTACTTCATTCACTAGTTTATCCCAATAATTTTTTCTTCTTTTCTTTTCTTTTTTCAGTACTTTTTATTAATTCTTATTTGAAAAATTACAGGGCAAATAGATTTGGCATGAAATGGAAGGAATGGGTGAAGCAATCTTTAGGTAGAAGAGAGTTTGAGCTTTGCTAGTTGTAAAATTGATGATGACTCTAGTACTCGTTTCGTTCGTCATGCCTATGCCTTCAAAAAGCTAAACATGCATGCAGTCCCCCCTCTCTCAGTTTCTATATGAAATGAAAATGATGGTATTGAATGCATAGAGATAAACCACGAATCAATGTATAATCTTGGAAAATTCGCGTCTCTTTAGCACTTTTCTGGCATCAAATTTTTGGATCAGATAAAATTAAATGGTAAATCTTCATTGTTTCATGTTCTGATTTTTTTTTCTGGCATCAAATTATTTTGTGTTCTGATATCATATATTTAATTAATTCTTGTCATTCTTCTAGTTTTTTTGTTTGTTTCCAGTTCAAGAAGCCGACAAGGTTATTTACTCCATACTTTTCAAAGCTACAATTGCAAATTCAGCTTTAACCTCAAGAATTTTTAACAGGTTTGGACTTGAAAGTTGATTTAATTGATTTTTTTCCATTGCATTGTACAATGTAATTATAAATTATAAGTTATGGTTACACATTTTCTAACTATTGCACTAGCTACTACCTTATTGTTATATATAAGAGTAGTAGAGATCAGATGGACCAGAACATCATTGTTAATAAAAAAACACTTAGCAGTTGCTATTTCCACTTCTTCAAAATGATAGCAATAAGATAAATCATTGAACCAGTTGAACTATAGATTCTCTTAAATTATTGTGCTCATACAAGCACCACAAACTCATTGGTGTTACTCTCACTCTAAACACGCTTGGTATCTGCATTTTCTCGTTAAGTGAACAACCTAGTTATTCAATCCCCACATTGTCGTTCTTCCTAAGAAGATGCAATGGTATTAATGCTATCTATTTACATGTTCTTAGGTTGAGATGAAAATAATCTAAAATACATTATTAGTGAGCTGAGTATCTGTGATTGTTGATGTCAATTTCATTCGCAAACAAGCGTCGCCCAAGAAGTTGTTACACATGGCTGAACAGGTACGTTTTTGTCTTTTTCTCTTCTTCTTTTGGATTTTCACAATAGGGTTTTACTTTACTATCCTAAAAACATAATCTCTGGTTGCTTTCAAGGTGATTCTTTGTTTTCTTCCTATAATTTCTCTCTAGTCGGTCTGAGTTTTCTCTAAAAACATTGTTCTTGTTTCTTATTGAAGAGTACTCTTTCTTCTCTATCTTCTTTTGTCTGTTGTGTTGGAGATTTTCTAAATTGATTTTTTGAGTGATTTGATTTTAGGGAGAGAGATGGCTTTTGGGTCTGCAACTAGTGAATGTGAGAGTTTGTCTAGTGAGAAGCCGTGACTATTCTGATTCAATATCATTCAACACCGCAATTACTGGCTCCCCTATTTCTTCCATAGATTCTTCATCAGACTTGGACACATAGGTCAGTGAAAATTACATAAAATTAAGGTTATTTTTTTGTCTGGTTCATTTTGTTCTCATTATTTCTAGATATTCTGGCAAGAAATATTGACCCACATCCCCCATTAACCTTCTTCTCTATTATTTCTTCGTTGCTGGTATTTTTAGGATAGTTGCAATTTAATCTTTCTGGTTTTCTACTGTATGTTCAAGTGCTTCATATTGTCAATCAATTATAATGGCAGCAGAATTTGTAAGAGGTTTGTGTGTGTATTATGTATGTTTGTACTTTTTTCTTGAATTGGTAAAATACTGCATATTAGCTAGGTTAAATGCTACTTGGAAGATTGTGATGTTCTTTTCTGTTGTGAGTGAAGATTTTGATGCAACATTCATGTTAGAGAATCACACGTTCGTTGGATAATGTAAAGATTTCCCGTTCTTTTTTTTCTCTCTAACTGGATAGAAGTTGTAAATTGATACACATTGAGTCCTCTTTTGTACATCTCTATATTATTATTGAAATATTACAGTTACAAGGGATTTCCCTTTTTACACTTTACATGAGGTTAAGTCTTTTAGTTGCCATAGTCGGCTAGCCATTTTTGGTTGAGCTGGCTTTTTCTTTGGCTTTTCTTTTGGGTTTATCAAGTATGTGTCTCACATTAACACTTAAACAAGTTGGCTAGCTTGTTATTATCTCTTTAATAATCTCTAAATGTTAAGTGACGTCATTGTGAGTGCTCAGATTTGAAATTAAAGTTCTTGTTTTCACTACAATAATTGTCAACTGAAATCTAGCCTTTTCATTCAATCAGCAATTGAAGCAATTATGGTATCAATCTATTGAACAGTGTTATTTTCAAACTTTTTCTTTTTGCAAAATTTGTTCTAATAATGGTTCATTTACCTAGTGGTTTGAAACACGTTTGAATATATCTAGTTCAGAACATGAAATGGACACTCTTTTGGTTGTTATGATTAAGATAAACATGTTTAAAAACGCTATCGTAGGCTTTTTTATAGCATTTGAACAACGTTATTATAGGTAGCGGACTTTTAATAACGTCAGTATACATAACGTTTTTAAAAATACTATCGAAACTCTATGATAGCAATTTTTGCCGCTATCGTAGTTTTTTTTTATTATAGTGATGGTTCTAACGAAGTAAAAAAAACATAGACGAAGATATTAAAGTCTCAACTCCCTATTGCTTGGTTACATGTTGTAATTTGTATTTGAACCACTGCATCGCAATTTTGTGCAATTTGATCACCTGTGATAAAATATCTATTCATTATGAATGAAATAAATTATTCAAGTCTTGTATTTTTTTTGTATTCCTTCTTGGATGTAATTCATTCATCTTACAATCATGCAAGGGTCTTTCATTTTCTCAATGAAAGAAAGTAGAAAGAAAATAAAGGAAATGAGTGGTTTTGTATTTTGACCAAATAAAAAATAGATTAGAAATGTTGTAGCGGTTTGAGGGTAGAAATTAAACTAAAAAAAACTAATCAAGAAATTAGTCAAAATCAAAAGGATTTTGCTAGGTTGCAGCTTGCACTTTGTTGTCCTTTTCGTTCTTTAGCAAAACAGGATGAGCCCACACTTTTCTGGTTAAAGACATACTTTAACCTGTATAACTGGTTTTGTCTATAAAGAATATTTTTTTCTTACAAATACTTTATTTCTATTGCTAATCCATAACAACCCCGTAGCTATTATTATATTGGGTTTTTCTATTTTTAGATATAACAGGTGACTCAAAAACAATTTATCAACACGTTATTCTCTATTCGTAAATAATTTTGAATACTATTTTTAAGATAAAATACACTAGTTACGTAAATTCTCCCTATTATTTTAATAGTTATACTAGATTTTTCTTACCCTTGGTGTTATGTGAAAGATAGATATTCATACTCCAACTTATTTTTTATCGAACTAACCATTTTAGTTTTAGTAAAAAATAAATTAAAACTTTTGACATATTCTCAAATATTGATACACATAAGTTATAATTTATAAATAAATAAAATTAAGAATATATCAATAATAATAATCAATAAATAGGAATTTCATGCATAAAAGAGTGAGCAAATGAGTCATGACATTGTGGGAAGAAGTTTGTAGTATAGACTTATTTCTTTGTTAGAGAGAGTGTCTCTGTATTTCATGAAACTAGATTAATTATACATGTAATTAAAGACAAAATAGAGAGAAGGTTCAAAATATTTGCCTTTGTTTTAGTAGTTTTATTAAATCACAAATTCAAGATTTCTTAATCCTTAGCTGTAACTCAGTGATTTCTTAATCCTTTCCCAGCATCAACCCAAGATGCTACTAAGACCTATTCTGTCTCTCTATCTTTCTCTGACAATACAAGAGTCTTCTTAAATATGGTTTCCATAAGAGGTAGTTGTCATGGGTCCGGTTTGATGGGTGTGCCGTTTCAAATCTGCCCGCCAACGCAACCAGCCACACCGAAAGCACAAAAGAAATGCGAAACCCAATTCAACATTTAAAATAATGTATAAAAGACAAGCGTGAATTCCACTCTGCTAAAAAAAAGTAATCTCTTTTCTTTGCCCCTTCCTCTTCTATTTCTCTGCTGTTCTCTGTGCTATCCAAGGTAGAGTGAGAAAGAGAAACTTAGAGAGAGATGGGTGTGGGGTTTAACTTTTTCTTTCTATAATGAGTGAAGAACTCAATCCTCTTCTTCTTAGAAGAAGATGGCAATACCTCAAAACGAACAACAAACAGAACAACAGCAACAGCAACAGAACAACCCTTTATTTTTGCTGGAATCTCTCTACTGTGAGGAAGAGAAATGGGAGGTGGAAGAAGAACTAGATCATGATAGCTTAAGTTACAACAATGGAAAAAACCCATCTTTCTTTCCTTTTCTCTTTTTTGAACAAGAACTTTTCTGGGAAGACAATGAGCTTCACTCTCTCTTCTCTAAAGAACAAGAACAGAAGCATCAGACCCATGTCAGCTCTTTCTCTGTAAATCGTTCTGAGGCTGTGGAGTGGATGCTTAAAGTCAATGCTCATTACGGATTCTCATCCCTCACTGCCATCTTAGCTATTAACTATCTTGATAGGTTCCTCTTTAGCCCTCATTTCCAGAGAGAGAAACCATGGATGATTCAGCTTGTTGCAGTGGCTTGCCTCTCTTTAGCCGCAAAAGTTGAAGAGATTCAAGTTCCTCTGCTTTTAGACCTCCAAGTACGTTGACATTTCCATCAATTTTTTTTTCATGTTATTATCGTTATGTTGATTTTACTGTAAAAATTGAATCTGGGTTTTTGTTATTTACTCCAGGTTGAAGACACAAGATACGTTTTTGAGGCAAAAACGATACAAAGAATGGAGCTTTTAGTTCTGTCAACACTTCAATGGCGGATGCACCCAGTGACCCCAGTTTCATTTGTTGACCATATCATGAGAAGGCTCGGATTAAAAAACAATCTTCACTTGGAGTTTCTCAAACGCTGTGAGAGTCTTCTTCTCTCCCTAGTCTCAGGTATAGCTTTAGCTCCCATTATCCAAAGGACATAGTAAAGTAGCCATTTTTTTCACGGTTCTCTTTAATTTATTTAAGCTTATTTTTTCGATTTCTTCAGATTCAAGATCCATCTGTTATCTTCCATCTGTATTGGCGACAGCGACCATGATCCGTGTTATAGATCAAGTTGAAGCCTGTAGTCCATCAGAGTACCAAGATCAGCTTCTGGATATCCTTAATCCAAACAGGGTTAGTTCCTAATCTTCCTCCAATCTTTGTTAGAGTTAATTACAACGTATTACTTTATTCCTTAAATTTTTGTTTAGGCAGCACAGAATTACTCAATGTTTTAACAATTTTTTTAAGCTTAGTATTCAGATTAACAGTCATTATCAACTGTTAATGACTATTAAGGCATGATTTGATATTGATTATCCAACTGCATTGTGACAGGAAAGAGTGAATGACTGTTATAATCTGATTCTTGAGCTTTCAAGTACCAATTATAACCCTCACAAGCGTAAGAATGAGGAGGAATTCCCAGGCAGCCCAGGTGGGGTAATTGATGCTGTTTTCAGTTCTGATAGCTCCAATGATTCGTGGGTAGTAGGATCATCAGCTTACTCATCAGCAGAACCTCCATTAAAGAAGAGAAGAGCTCAAGACCAACAGATGAAATTGCCTTCTCTACTCAACAGGGTCTTTGTCGACATTGTAACCAGCCCTCCTTAATTCCTCTCTCTCTCTCTCTCTCTCTCTCTCTCTCTCTCTCTATCTATCTCTTTCTAGTAAAGCAGAGACAATAATTACGGTAATCATGTTAATTTCTGTTATGGTACAAGCTAAGAAAATGCCTGGTGCATTTCCAAGAATGTCTTTGGCATCAGAGAGAGGACTTTACAAGAAGAGGAGGGACAAGAATGGAAATTCACGAACATATAATGGATTCATTAGTCTGCTTTTCTGTATATGTCTATTTTTGTCACTCAGTATGGATCTGTTAGCTCTCTACCAGACCATACTTTATTTGGACAAAAATCTTATATTAAATTAGTAAATAAAATGCCAAAAAGAAGAAGAATTATGTTGATTTAGTTTTTTTGTACGTAATTAGTGTTGACTTATGTGATTAAACTAGTGGTAATTAGCAAGCATGACATGACAGAGATGGCCGGGGTGTGTCCCAAATCTAAACTTAAATCATACTTATATAACTGATTAATTAGGAAAAAAGTTTTATTGACCCACAAGATTTTATGTACTATGGAATGACAGATTGTTGGCCATCTTTTTTATCATTATTATTATTTAAAATTTGAGTGATTTTTCATTAGAGGTGTTGAACGCGTTAGAAACAACTATTTCTTTTACTAAAATTATGAGAATAGATGATGTTATATTTTAAATGATTATCAGGTGAGTATTAATGTCCCTTGAGATTATGTTTCCATGTGTCAATCATAGAAGGGCGGCCACAAAGTCTCCCTTTGTTAGGGTAAAGGTTGAGGTGACCCTAATTCCTCTATATAATAACCTTTAGAAACCTTTTTTCGGCCTAAAAGTGTAGGAGCCTTGGGCTATCTTAATGTATTGCAAGTACTGTCTTCAGTACTGAGCACCCAATGAACTTGGTGCTATGGAGTAGAGACGTACTATCTACATGTTTTATTAGTTTACTTGTTTTTTTTTTGTTTAAGTGAAGTTTAAGGGTTAGGGAACAACTGGTAGCACAATGAAAGAGTATCACAGAGAAGCAGGCTCAATCCTTTTTCCATATCACAATAAGAAAAACGCTTTTGGGTTAAGTTGTAAGCATAACAATGTGGGATAATGGTAAAATTGATAGCCTCCGGATTCTTAGCCAGCTCTTCTTTTAATGACACTTTAATACAGTGAGCGAATTTTTTAGTAAGCATGCATGCATACATGTGCAGATACATATGCATGTACGTGTTATTCTAATGTTGTATTGTATACTTTTCCTATGCGAATTGGCCTGTGCAGAAAACCTTAATTTACAATAGAGTAAAACATATTGGCAGTCTAACTAGCTAGTCGGCCATATATGTTAATCTAGTATTTGAAAAAACGTCTTTCAATGGAAAATGGAAGCAGTAAATGAAAAGAAAAGGTATCTTATAATAAATGAGGCAGGAAAATCAGTAGTACTCATATTTTGTGAATTTAATGTGTCTCCATATTATCGTTATTGTCATCGGCTACAGAAGATGTCTGCAACATTAGTATGAAATGAAATATCTTATTCTAACAATGAGACATTTTTTAGGTTGAATCTAAGAGATAAAACCGTGAGGCTTGTTATCTTAAGCGCGGTCAACACAGATAAAATATTGGTGGACCTGAGTCTTAGACTTATTATAGTAGCCTAATTACCTTTCAGCTCTGCTTCTTTCTAAGGTATAAAACAATGTGAAAGTTATGAACCCAAAAAAAAAAAGAAAAAAAAAAACTTCCCTTTGTCTGTATTGCTACATTGCTTTTGAAAGAATACAAGTCTATATAGACCATTCCTTTTGTCTGTGTTGCTTAAAGATTCATGATGCTCATTTAGTGAATTCTTAATTGAGCGCATCTTTTTTTGCTATTTTCTATCTTTGCCTATTTCTAAGGAAAAAGGAAAAAGAAACTTGGATAGCAAAATAAGAAAAAAGAAAAAAAGAAGAACTCTCTTTGCTTGTCATAATTGTCATATTGGAAATAGCTTTTACATTTTTAAGATAATAGTAAATTACACATAAGCTACTTCTTGGAAATCATTTTTGCATTGTTTCTATAGTACGATATAAATTAGAGATGTTAAACGAGAGCTCAATTAGACGAGTTTTTTTTATAAAAAAGTAACATATATTTAACAGAAGTTTCAAATCTTAAAATATTACAAAAATTTAGACCATTGCATGCTTTTGTCATTTACTAGTTAAATGTACGTGCGTTGCACGTGTTGAAAAAAATAACAATAAATAATATGTATAAAAATATAAATAGAACTACACATAATTTTTTTTATCACCGTCTGACTTATTATATCAAATATTAAGAATTCAATCTATTAAAGGTTAATGATATTTTTTGTTAAAAGTTTTGTGTCGCTATCGAGAGTTAATAACATTTTAATTAATATCTCAGTTTGATATGTTCCTAGACACTGAAATTTAGTTGTTAATCGTATTATGAAACTGACATCTACTTCAGTTCCTTGTCGTATTTGGTTTGATGTGATTCCTGCAGGTGTTTTGATTTAGTGCTTATATTGACTCTTGTTAATTAGTTTCTTTTTGCCTTTTTGTTGCTGGATTTTATTCATAAAAAAGGTAAAAAAGATTTGAACGATTAATTTCAATATTAAATTATCCACTTATACAAGTTTTTTATGTAATTCGATCTATTTAAACTCATTTATTTCTGAATTTTTTACAACTCATTTATTTTTAATAATTAGAATAATAAATATGATTTTGATAAAGAAAATATTAAGAGATGTATCAACTCTGAATTTCATAATGTGTATTACTTTCCATAATGTGTTTTATTTCCCATGCTTTTGTCTTTTATGCATATATCATATTAATGTGTTTTACTTCCCATATCATTTTCATGAGTGTTGGATGGATGGAGCACTCGCTAGGAGCTATGAAAAGTGAAAGCACAAAAGTTGGGGAAATTGGGAGACAAAATCTTTGATTTTGAGGGAAGATTTGTGTTTGGTCCTTCTTCTCTCTTCTTTAAGGTTGGTAGAGATGTATAGATATATGGTAGTAGATGCATGCTAGTTATCATTATTCATGTTATAGAGAGAGAGAGAGAGAGTCAAAGGAACACAGCTTGCAGTTTGCACCCAAGGACCAAAAGATTTTTATGAACTCAGTCTGTCCCCACACCAATAATTGTAGAATAATATGATGGTTTTGTGGCATTGCTTAATGATCTTAAAAAAACTATCTTTATTTGACATCTTTTGTTTCTTCTCTCCTAACTCCTCCTCATTGCTTCCTTCTTTAATAAAATCAACATGAATTGTTGTTAGAATTTACTTCCCCCCAATGCCTTACAAAAATGCAAACTTTTTCTTTTCTCTTCTGCTCGTTTTCTTGATCACAGCTGTAAAGATTAAAGGACAAGAAAAGAGAGGACTATAAGAGTGGTGGGTGGGTGTGGGCCTCTTTAGTCTCTACCTATCCTTTCTTTCTTTCTCTCACTATTTCCCCCTCACTTGGCTAATGTTTCCCAAACAAAGATCTGATCTTTTAGCAGAAGGTAGGGATTAACATTCCTAAGCCAAGGCTGTAATGGGGTGTGCTAGATTTTGCTACATTACACTAAAATATGTGATTTAAGTACATATTTATTAGTATTTGGTGTATACAATAATGTTTTTGTCACTTGGATCAATTGAAGAAGTCTTGGGAATACATGTTTTGAGATTCAAGCTTGAAAAGGGAGAATAAAATAAAGTTTGTAGGTGTGGATGACACTTTCTGTCTGAACAATAAAGAAGGAAACACATACAAAAAAGAAAATAATATACTCCTGCATAAAATGGGGGTTAATATATCATTCTAATAATATTATTCAAAGTAGATACGTTGTGCATACTAATGTTAGATGAATATGGCCTACATTATTAACACAAAATCTGTATCTTGCTTGTTTCTATTATAAGTGATATACCACACGTAAAGAAGTGCTTATATATATAAAGATTTGGGTATATTACATCACCATCCCTAGTGTTTTGGCTTAATTATACAAACAACTCTAGTTTTGAAAATTGCATAAGACTCTCTCCTCGCCCTTGGTAAAGGTAAAATTATATTTTTTTAATTAATATCTTACTATTTATTGATCAAAATTTTAAGTTTCGGCTAAATAGAAAAAGAATGCTTAGACATATTTTCAAACATTTATATGCACAAGTCGGTTAAAAGCAAATAAAATTAAGAATATGAAAAAAATAATACTGACATATGGGTATTAATTCTGTATCAAAATAGCAATCGGGGATATTTTGGGGAATAAAA
Organism: Datisca glomerata; assembly: GCA_003255025.1. Lineage (NCBI taxonomy): Eukaryota > Viridiplantae > Streptophyta > Magnoliopsida > Cucurbitales > Datiscaceae > Datisca > Datisca glomerata. The sequence goes on along the minus strand of QANY01013350.1, from coordinate 108,007 downwards.
GCATTTTATGGACTTATGTGTTGGTTAATTAAAAGAGAGAAAATTAAATAAGAGACCCTTAATAAAGAAAAAACAAAATTAGGACCATGAATTTTTCTTAATGAAATTTGATATTTTTTTCAAGGCACTTTGATTTAGAACTTTTCTGTTGAACTTGATCGTTAGACTGTGTTGTAATAAATGTTAATATTAACGTTGGAATATTAGATCATGGTCTAGCATAAACTTTTGCTAGATCAAGATCTAGCGCGAGATAACTTTAGTTTTTCTCTTATGAAAAATGTCACATTTCATTAAAATATTCCAAGAATCCTAATTTCGTGTTTTTCTTTCTGAAGAGTCTTCCAACCCTAATTTTTTAAATGAAACTAAAGAGAATGTCGGTGTTAATTTTAACATTAAAATAAGCGTGCATGTAATCGAAGGTAAAATAAAAGTGAAGTTGGTGTAATATTTTATAAAAATAACTTACAAAATGCAGCACTCGTCGGTAAAAGGTGTGATTAATCCAAAGAATAGATGAAAGATAGTAACATTATCAGGTGAAAAATCATGACACTATGAGGGAATCATAAAGAAACTGTTTTTTTCATCTGTGGTCTTAGGGAATTGTTTTGACATATTTGAGTGAAAGCTGCACTAAACTTTATCTTTATGTTGACTGTTAGACAACTGGCAAAAAAAGAATGATGCTTAGTCAGGTCATGAAACTACCATTTTGACCCAAACAAAGAGAAGAATAGTTAAGAGTGTGATTAGAACAACAAATCAAAACAGTTTAGATTAAATCCATTTCCAAAACAGATACTGATTATTTTTTCTTTTTTACTCAGTTGAGTTACTGAAACATTGGAAATTCTAGCCTGTTGGAAACTTCTGCTACCACAATTCATGATTAGGCCAACTAGGAATGGAACAATGTGTAATAAATTCACAAGAACTAATAACCCATATGGTCCCAGATTTCACAGTACTCAGAAAAATCCAATATCCTAAAGAGTATCAGATCAGAATCAGAATGCAGGAGGACCCAAATACCTGTCAAATAGCCTGGCCTGGCCTTTGCACATCCAATGCGTGAACCAAATTACTGACCCTCTCTCTTCTTCTTTCTTTATCCCTTCTGTTCAATTCAAACAGTTATGTTTGATATTGGACATTCAGCATCCAATGTGATGATATTGTAATTCTCATTCAAACTGGTCAACAATATTATATGTGCAGCCAAAAACTTAAACCAATTGGTTGTTTTTTGACAGAACACAACCAATCTCATTTTTTACAACAATCAGCTTCTTTACGATGGTGAATTACTTGCTTTAAAAGGTTGCATATTAATGAAACATAATCTTGTTGCAGTTTCATTAAGATTCCTCAAACAGAACAAACAAGTAAAGCAGCTCAAGCAAACAAAGAATGAATTGATATGTTCGCCTAATTCAAATAGACAAATTCTGGGAGTCAATAAATATTTGGATGTCTAAGTCATCTGATGTTTTAAGATATCCAAATAAATCTAAGAGTGACCCTTGATTGAGATGCCCAGAAAAAGCTGTACCCACCATACATGTAATGTAATGTCTCATTTAAAGAAAATGTTAAAGAAGTAGACAGAAGCATTCAATTTTTTTTAGCAGGGTGGAGATTAGGTGGTCCTTTCGAGTGAGGTAGGTTATATCATATATGAGATAGTAATTCAATTGGGCTATTACTAAAATAAATACTTTTATCTTCTCTCTAAAGGGGTGAAATTTATTGTGAAAAAACAAAGTTGGTTGTGTTTAGGACCTCAAGAGTCGCTTTACAGGGTCAGAAGAAAAGGACAAGAGGAGTTTTAGATGTGCTCAGGTGGTGGCAGTGGCATGTCCCAAATCTGTGAAATTTGGCTACCATTCTGCAAGCATGTCTGGCTTCTCAGACAAAGATTTGGGTATCTTTTCACAGGCTATAGTGTCCTTACAATATCAACCATTCTTTTCTTCTTGTTCCTTTTTTTCCCAATAAAGTGTTTAAGATTTCTTTGCCTATAACAATTCCCATAAGGTACCTTAAAGTTGGACCAGAGACATATAGCAAAGACTATACAAGCCCATCTTCCAGATGATTGAGTCCAACTTAATACCCAAAACTACTAGTGGGTTTAAAGTCCAAATGAATAAACAATACAAACAAAATACTTGAACGTTAGTCCACTATAACCTAAAATCTAGAATGGTAGTCCCATCAAGAGCGATATGTAAATTTTCTTACCAAGCGATCAGATAAGTGAAATTTTACATATATAAATGTGTGTATGTTTATCTGAAAATTTAAGAATAAACTATTTATTTTCTCTGTGATGATTATTATTTTGTAATACATCTTTTAGTGTTGTTATAGGTTATCTTATGATGTTCTTGTGCTGTGTAAATCTTGATTTTTGAATGTAATACATGTTATAAGATAAGAAAGAATGTTGCATGAAGATGTAAAGAAAATAGTATGTGCAATTAGAGTCACGTACCCACTATTGTGCTATATTTGCCTTATCGTTCGGGGAAAATCTCTATTTACCTTATCCTTCGGAGGGTTTGTGTATATGCTTTGGTTAGACTTGTGAGAGACTGTATAATTTATGGTCCCACATTCTCAGAGGTACAGCATGATACTCGTGAGAAATGTCACTTGTACGTACTTCACAGTCTAATATTGTGGGAGATTATATGATTTCTGGTTCCACCTTTTCGAGGGTGCGGAGTGGTAATCGTGGGGAATGTAACTTGTACGTACCTCACAAGCTAACAATTACCGATTAGTAATTTATGTTCTGTTCTGGGTGTGGTGACAAGCTCTAATGCAAGTTGGCCAGCGAACTCTGTAATAAAGATTTGAAAGTTCTGAACGAATGATATGTACTTGTACCATATGTGATTGCAATTGTAGTGATGTTATGTATATAAAGTTTTACTTATTGAGTATATCTTTTGTACTCGCTTCATTTTAATCTAAAATTTTCAGATGATGATGCGTTCGATATAAATGAAATTTAAAGTCTCTGGCACGAAACAAGAGTCAATAAGTTTTCTTTTATATTCGCTTCGTTTAATTGTTTTTCTTTAACTTTTCATCATTTCCGCTTTTATTTGTATATTGGGTCCTCAAAATTTTAGCTTTGAATCGTTCTTGTGAAAACTTAATAAATGATTTGAATTGAGTAAAATTATGTTTAAATTTGACTTGCACTCTTAATTTTAAAAGAGAAATTGACCTAGCTTCCATGACTTTTGCATAAAATCTTAAAGTAATCTCAATCAGTTTCAAGCTGTTATAATATCACCTTGAAAATTATCTATGCTTGGAGGGATGTTCCAAGCCTTCATTATAAATAGCCCTTGCAATGTGAGCCTTTGACAATCAAGAATACAAGTATTTTGAGAGATGTGTTCCTTCTCTTATCAAACTATGCATCTCTTCGGTGTATTCTTTAGAGTAGTGAGTTCTTAAGCCTTGTATCTCTTATTCTAGTCCTTTAGGTTTATATATATATATATATATATATATATATATATATATATAAGTGTTTGACTTCGGTGCTGAGCTTGTTAGCCTTTTCAATACCCATATTTTTAATTCTCGCATTCCCACAAGATATCAACCATGGATATGAGGGAAAACTATAAGATTATATATTGTAAATTGGGAAGTTGAGAGAGAAAAAATTGAAAAGATTTAGTAAAAACAAGATAACTCTGTTGATGGTGGCCAAGGCGTTTGTCTCCAACTTTTCTTCATGGGCTTTGACACATTGCGAAAAGGGTGACCATCAAGGTTAGACCACTATACAGAAAAAATAAAAGAAAAGGTACAGAGACACCTATGAGATTTGCCTAAAAAACATGTATATCCTGTAATTTTAGAAAAGATAAATAAATCTAGCTATTATAAATAGTTTGATTTTAAAATGAAATGAGTAAAATAACATTAGATTTTGACTCTCACCCGAGACATGTGCACCCACACCCGAGACCCAAACACCTAGACTCGAGGATGTTCTCATTTTCTAAGTTATATCAAAGGGTGTGTTTGATATAACCTAAAATCTGAGTTTGATATGTCCCTAAACTCGTTAGCAAAAGGGTTGATTAAGGGTATTCTTAGTATTTTTTTTAAAAAATTAACATTGTTAATTAGAAAATTTTAACGCTTTTAAATTTTTTGTCAACAAAATAAAATGTTAATGGAGGTTTGTGTCTTCTCTGAAATTACATGTATGTGTTTTTTAAGCAAACCACAAGGGTGTCCGTGTACTTTTTTCAAAAATTAAAAATAGCTAAGGTTGAAAGAAGAATTAAAAATAGCCACCCCAAATTAAAAAAAAACGACACAAAAAACTGACTCCCGCGCTCAAAGAAATTAAGTGCAGTTTTAGAAAGTGTATATATATCTATAGTACATATTTTATAAATAATTTGATGCTGGAGCAGTTTTCTGTGGGTTGGCGCTGAAAATTTTTTTGGTCACGCGTTTTTTTTGGGCACGTGCAGTGAGTATGTTTTTTTAATGTTTTTTTATACTTGTGACTATTTTTTATGATTTTTTTCAACATTACCTATTTGTGATCGTTACTTTTATGATAATGCTAATAGGGTTAGTATGAACTAATAGGACTCCCCTCTCAAGGATTTTACTCGAAGGTAGAAGGCAAGCGCATGGTTGTGCTAGTTCCTTCTGCTCTACATCCGACGATACTTGTTGTCCTGGTTAGACTTGCGTGATTTATGATATTAACATGTAAATTACATATTATTTATTTTAGAAGAGAATAATTAATATGAACTTCAAGTTAGGATTTTATATACGTACTTGTTGATAGATATAATGTTATTCATGTTATTCATGTTTGTAATTAGATCTATAAACTTTTGTTGTTAAATGGGTAAAGGGTGTTGTAAAGAAGTACATAAAGAAAAAAAAAGTATGCCTCTTTGGAATATGGTTTTCTTCTTTCCTTCAGGGATTAAAAGACATGCAAATTGACATAAACAAATTATAAGAAAAGGGAATGCAATCAAAACAGTAATCAAAATATAAAAAATTAATAATAATTAAGGATCAAAGGTTTTAACTTCTTCCTTCTATCTCAGGGTGTAACCATTGAGCTATTTTTCTACAATCGCAAATCGAAGTAAGCCTCAAGGCATAAGCCTCATGCCTTAATATTGGGCTTATGCCTTACTATTCTTTTAGAAAAAATTAGGGGATTAAGTTATTTTAAGTAGGGGTGAATATGGTTCGGTTCGATTCGATTCAGTTTATGATCTAAAATTGAACTGAACCAAAACATTTGATTCGGCTATCTGTCAAACCGAACTGAACCATGAAGACTAGAAGAATCAAACCGAACTGTTAGTTTCAGTTCGGTGACACCTATTTTTCATTTTTTTCAACAAAAATTCAACCTAAAATAGTAAAATTTGGAACTTTATCAACCTAAAATCTGGAAAATCACACAAATCTATCACAAAATCACTCTAAAATAGTAACAAATTCATCATAAATCACATAAATCTTAATAAAAACATTAACAAATTCATCATAGATTCATAAATCACACAAATGGTATTAGTTACAAGTCACAATTATACCAACTACAACATAACAAAACATAACACAAATAAAGAGTAACTCTCAAGTTCTAATCGATTAAAGTACAACATTGTCGCAAAGAAAAATGCAAACTAAAATGACAAACTAAAACCAAAGGTTCTTCAATCTTCAATCTCTAATGATGTCCGCCAACACAACATCATACCTTCGTAATCCTAGACTCAACATACTCTATTAAAAAAATCATGAAAAAATTAAACTTGTAGAATATATTCTTTGTAAGTAAAAAATATTATAAATAACACAAAACTGAGTTACCTTCATCAAGTTCAACACATTCTTGTATCGTCTCATTGAGATTAATAATATTCATTGATTTACTTATGATCCAATTTTGTGCACAAATAAGAACTTCAACTATTTTTGGAGTCAATGAACTGCAGATTGGATCCACTATACGACCACCGATACTAAATGTTGACTCAGATACAACTGTGGAGATAGGAATTGCCAAGTCATCTCTAGCTATAAGGCTTAGGATTTTGTATCTTGAAGACTTTACTTTCCACCAATTAAGAATATCCAAACTCTCATCCCGTTTCAAACAATGCTCTAACAAGTATCTCTCGATCTCATTCTTAACTTCTAAGTTATCTTCCTCAAGCATGGTCTTATCAAATCCCACGTCAATATTAAATGGTTCTTGAATGTCATCATCAATTCCAGCATCATTCTCAACTGATTGTGATGGTTGTCCAACATTTTACACTTCTTGTTTCAAATCAACCTTAAATTTGACTTTGTACTCCTCATATAATCTCTCCAAAGTAGACACCACCTTCTTTTTCATATCAACGGCAACATCACGTTCATACAAAACTTCACCACAATGTTGCACATATCTCATTTTATAACATAGATCAAGAACAACAACCATATACAACACATAGTTTACCTTTTCAGACCCTCCCTAATATTTGTCTTACTTGGCTCTCATGCTACTTGCCATTTTTTTCAAAAAAATTGTTAGATGTAGAATAAGTTTGGATAATGCTTTCTATCAAACAAATTGCATTAAATACGTATTCGCGATAATACTTAATGAACCAGAAATCTTCAAAAAACTTGATAGAAAACTTTTAAAAACTTGATAAACACATGAGCATTATCCCAATCCTCATCTTTGGGAGGACCAAGCTTTTTCTCATCTCCATGGAGCTCTAACAAATAATGTGCATCTTGTTCTCCAAGCCACTCAAATGTCTTTTGATACTTTTCAGCCACCTCCAACATTAAATAAGTGGAATTCCATCTGGTGGTAACATCTAGAGAAACTATACAACATGTAGGTATTTTTGCAGCCTCAATACAAGTCTTAAACTTTTGAAACCGAGAAGGAGAAGACCTCACATATTTCACCGCATTACGGATTCGAATGATGGAGTCATTGAGGTCTCATAAGCTATCACGCACAATAAGATTCAAAATATGTGCACGACACCTAACATGCATAAATTTCCCATCCAACACATGTTCATTCCAATTTCTAATCGTCTTTCTCAAATAATTGATCACACCATCATTGGCACTTGCATTATCAACCGTGATTGTGAAAACACTTTCAATACCCCAATCAAGCAAGCAATTCTCAATAGTCATACCAATCGACTCCCCCTTATGGACAAAAATTAATAACCCTTTTATGCAATTTTCACTCATCATCAATAAAATGCTCAATGAGCACCATGTAACTAAGATTTTGGACGTTCAAGTATCAGTGGTAAGACAACCAAGTATCAGTGGTAAGACACAACCTCTGATTTTTACTTGAGAAAGTCTTTTTCAATTTTGCTTTCTCTCACATAAAGACTTTAAAGCAATCTCTAGCAATAGTCATCCTAGAGAGAATAACAAACTTAGGTTGCATCATCTGACAAAACTCAGAAAACCCTTCACCCTCTACCACCTTAAAGAATAATTCATCCTTGATGATCATTTTAGCAAGCAACATCCTACACCTTCGGAAAGCAATTTTGTGGGAGCAATTTTGTATATTTACTATATTTTTAGGTTTTAAGGATGTGTCATTATAAATTTCAGTCATTTGTGTAAATTACAACTTTTGGGCAATTTTTTTCTTTATTTTCCTATAATGGTCTATTTACCTAATTGAGCCTATTCTTTTAAGGCCTTATTTGACTGCAAGTATTGGACAGTATTAAAAGACTAGACGGTACTATTTCAGTAATGTCTCGTGTTTGGCTTGACAGTCTGCCTGGATTAGCTAATACGGATTAGTTATTACATATACTGATGATATGTAAAAATATACTAATATATTATTATATACCATAGAGTATATGTCTATAAACTACGCAACATTGTCCGCGAGGATTGTGTGATGGTCTTTTATTAGTGAGAGCAATTTTGTATATTTACTATATTTTTTAGGTTTTAAGGATGAGTCATTATAAATTTCAGCCATTTGTATAAATTACAACTTTTGGGCAATTTTTTTCTTTATATTCCTATAATTGTCTATTTACCTAATTGAGTCTATTCTTTTAAGGCCTTATTTGACTGCAAGTATTGGACAGTATTAAAAGACTAGACGGTATTATTTCAGTAATGTCCCATGTTTGGTTTGACAGTCTGTCTGGATTAGTTAATATGATCAGGCTAAATAGTACTACTATAACCATATTAACTAATACAGTCCTGATCACTGAGACTTGACGGGACTAAGAGTAAGGGCGATTTTACTTTTTAGAAGATTTCTATTTTTTCATGTTGTACATACAATTAGCTAGATAAAATGTAAAATTATAAAATAATATATTACTTGCCCGTCTTTCAATCTATAAAATTACATAAATGTATAAAATTACTAAATATATATACCGTTTGTCACTCCTCAAATATATAAAATAATAAAATTGTATATTATTTGTCTCATTCAAAATTTTAAATTTATCAAAATATAATAAAATATTTTTAATTTACTATTACATCAAATAGGATGGGGTTGAAATATTTTTACCTCATTTTCACAAAAGTTCTAACCTCCCCCAGACTAAGAGTAAAAAAATCCTCTCTATTTCTCCCATTTTCTTATGATAGCTCATTTTCACGTATTTATTTAATATTCATATTCATATTTTATTTAATAATTAATTGTATCTATTAATATTATGAAATATAATGTCTACTTGAAAATGTAGAATATTTTTGTGATCTGAAATATAAAATAACATGTAACTTTAAGAATAAATAATAAATAACAATTTTACAATTTAATATTATCATGTTCCAAACAATGTACAAATAGTATAATTTTTAACAGATACAACATCAAACATTGAACTGTATTACTTAATCTAATACAATACAATACAGTCCAATCTAATTAATATAATACAGTATTATCCGGTACTATTATGACTACCAAACGAGACCTAAAAGACCAATTTTTGGAGAAACTTTGTCACATTCACCTAATTCCTCCGTCATTATCCATGTGAAACCATGTTACTTAAAACCCCACACTAATAATTGAATGAAGGACGATTTAAATAGCAACGAGGAGACATGCGACTCTTGTCGGGACAAATATCAGAGGTCCCAAAAAATTGTTGAAGTCTTAGAGTCTGTAAGAAGTGTAGTTAACAGCATGGTTTCAATAACAAGTACTCAGCAGGATGCAGTTAACTTCTAATAACATGGTCTACCCTCTTGTCTCTACCTAAAATAATGCAGAAGGCATCAACTAAGGTGTAAAAGAACACCATAGCAGATCATTGCAGACCGTCCTTCAAACTTAATCAAAATATCGTCCAAATAACTGAAAAGATGGAAACAATGGTCTAGGTAATCTCTCATGCCAATCTACAAGATAAGAGAGTCACCTATCCAAGATTCATGAGGGCCTACTCATACATATCAAACCACTTCACTTTAGACAAACTCAGTTCAGGCCCTTTTCTTTTGTAAACACTGACAAACAGTTCCCTGTATCTGATAAATACCATACTCCTCATAATTCTGACAAACAGTTTCTGGTTACTTACAAAATGGCTATGAACAAAAGAAATCCTCAAGAGTCGAACTGTTGAAATCTAACTGTTTGGATCATGAATCACCACTCGATATGCAGTTATTAGCATAGATTTCTGAAGGAAGATGGTAGATAATTAAGATGTACAACTTGCTAGCAGTAGAAGAAGGGATAGAGCATCAGTAGTCAGAACAGATTTTAAAAGAAAACAAGGTAGCATACCAATGTTCGCAACAGAGAGAGCACCTCAGTGTGTGCAAGATTGGAGAAACAGAACCAAGGATAACATGTGTAGTGGCTATGCTGACAATGTTCGATTTGGCAGGACGACTAAGGCAAGTAATAAGAAGTTCCACAGAGAATCTGAGATAAATACATCCAGAAGCTAAGACCATGCTAGTAAGTAAAAAGAGTACAGTTAAACAAGTATATGCAGTTAATACAGCACACCATAAGTCAAAGAAAGCAAAATGGTAGTAAACCAAGACCTCCTTGTGACATAAAATGGCCCCTGGTCTATACTGAATCAGCCTCCCCGCATATGTGCACCTAGCTCACCAAACTGATCATCTGCTTCCACCGTGTCCTCCGAGAGGCGCACTGCATCCAGTTTTTGTTTTAGGATCTCTATGGCATTCAGTACCAACTGAGAAGCTTTGATGGCACCGGTAGATTCAACTGTGAAAATAAAACTGTCTTCTTTGGCAGATATATCCACGAGTCCAGGTTTACCGATAGCTTCTGCATTCTTGATCACCTCCTCATCATAGGTATATGCCTCAGGATCAACCACTACGACCTGACATACATGCACATAGAGGAAGAGAGAAATTAAATGGCAGATCCTAGGCCCAGGCCAGAAACTACCACTATTCGTACATTCCGAAGAAATCCCAACATATAATCTCAACTTATGAGCAAGTGCCAAAAGCCACCTTTTTAGAAACATTTTAGTCATAATAGATGGTGTGCTCCCTGCCCAAACCACTTGTAACTTAAGAGTCGTAAAAATTCAACCTCAAACAACCTATGATTTGCAATTCGCAGAGTTGGAGGTTTCCTGCCAATGCCTTATACTTGGCAATTACAGTAGTCTCCAACTCCAATCTCTCATGCCTTAGTTGTCATTCTATTTTTACATCCACACAACTCAGACTCACACAATCTTTATGGCAGACCCTCTTTTGGCAATTTATGTCTCCCATAATGAGTCAAACAGCAAAAGAAAGTTTACAGCACAGTTAGTCTAAGTTTCTGATATAGTTGAAGCAGTTAGACTTATCAAATTAGCAGCAATATTTCTTTTTATGATAAACGACAAGCTGTAGAGGTAGAAGCTTATCAAGTAAATATTAAATGAAAGCCAATAGAGTAAAAGTCTAAAATAGATTAACTTAGCAGATTGAACTTGTGTAGATGGAGGAATTGGAGAACACGTTGGTGCAAACTGCAAACTAATGACTTTCTTAAGATATTGATAAGGGAAATGACTTTCTCAGGAACAAGACTGGTTTAATGAAGAAGTGCCTAGTGTATACACATTAAGGAGACAATAAACCCAGAAGCTCAATAGTAAAAAGGATGCCCCAATAACATAATGTAATTAAATCCTTTTCTCTATATGAAAAATAGAAAACTGAGTTGGTGAAAGGAAAAGAAATAAAACAACAATCAAAGCAAGAAATCATTGATCCATCCTTGTAATGCATAGTTTGATCCCATCAGTTGTTCGAACTTCAACGCAAGAAAATATTAAGGTAATGAGATATACGAGTCAATCTCTTGATTTATTTATTTTTATCAGTGAGCCAGTCCTTCAATTTATATATGAATTTTAGAAATTGTGCATTTTTTTGTTTATTCAAGGTATTCTTTATTTACCCAATAAGCAACCTAGGGTAACTTTTATACATAGTTTCACGTTGTCACTTACACTTAATTTCAACAGAAAGGTCCTTGAATATTACACTTGCCACTAAAATCTTTTCCACTTACACATTTTAGAATCAAGTATCCTTGAATGATCTAAAATATGACTTCTCTAACTCCATAAGCACATTATGGGGAGAGTTACTCATTTATCGTTGATGTACCGTACTTCGTTCAAACTTGTCTGCTTGGCATATCTAAAGCTTCAAGCAACCTGCAGATGATAGTTATAGTGGATAATACTATCTCCCATGGCTTATTTAATTGAAACAACTAATGTAACCTCATTTTTTATGATATTCAATCGCAATTACCACCGTCAGACAACCTTACCCCAATGGACAATTGAAAGAAATAATGCCGTAATTTGATCTAGAGAAAATATCAAATGTATAAGGGAAAAACCTGATGGGTGTGAGGGTCAATGTCAAACACTTTGGTGGGACAACTGTCAACCCAACTTTTCTTTTCCTCGAGTGACAAGGACTCCATCAAGTCTTCATTGATATGAATGTTCGGCTCATACATGAATGTCACAGTTGCGGCAGGTGACCACTTCGCATGATCTTTGCCAATTCCCTTTCTGGCTATGGCTCTCAGCCTTAATTCTTGCCCCCGGCGTAGCTTCACGATGATTATCCCCCTACATCATTAATCCAATATAATTTGCGAATATGTATTTCCAGTTTTTTTTATATTTGAATAATACACAATGATTAGTATTGCATGTAAAATATATTTGTTACGAAAGATGTAAAAAATCAAAATTTGGACCCTTTCTCCGATTGCAATTACTAAGGAACCACATTACAAAGTTCTTTCACACCATTTCCATGCTCAGAGAAAAATTGGACTTTTCCTTAATGGCTAACCATAGTAGCTCAAGTTTTCAGAAATTAGGAGGTGGTCATTCCGAAAATTAGTTGCATTACATTGTCAACGAATTCCAACAGTTTAAAAATTAATGTCTTATATTAAACAATAAATAAAGCTCGGCCTTTAATCCCTAAAACCCTACAAAATGCCAGAAATTGCAATGTCTATAAACAAAAGTCAGAGAGAGAGAGAGAGTACTTTGACTCGGGCAAGTCGTCACCAGCTGGCGTAGAATCAGAAAAATCAACAGGCACAACCGTATGATCGGAGCTATAAAGGTCCTTGCTGGTAACGTCTAGGGTTTGGTCAGAGTGGCATTTGGCGCGGAGGTGGAACTCGACAGAGCAGAACTCGCACTGTCCGTCACCATCGCAAGCATCACAATCACGAGAGAAGCGCATGGCCATAGCACGTTCGCTGGTAAGTGGTATAAGCCCAAGCCTGTGGGCAATAAACTCATCATTGAGGACGGAGGAGTTGACTTCAATCTCGACAAGGTCGATAGCGATGGTAGGCACCTCTGCGATCATCACGCGCCGGAGGGCATTGGCCATGCTTGCGTCAGTGTCACGGAGTTCAAACTTCGCATAGTCGTCCTTTAGCTCTCGGATCTTCACCTTCGGAAAGCGTTGGTACGACAAACCGTCCATGATTTCTCCTCTTTCTCTCTGCCTGTCCTGCTCTGTTGAGTTTTGAAGTAGAAAGTGTGAGAGAGGAAAGGGGAGCCGCTTAAACCCGCCTCAGGCTCACACTACTGAGAAGTAGATTACTACTAAATATTATTTTCGTTAAAATGCGAAATCACCTGGATTATTTGTAATCGCACGGTTTATATAATTTTTTGGCTAATTTATTTCCTATATTTCACAACTCAACCCCAATGACAAAATGAGCTACTTTTGAAAATGTACAGTCAAATTCCCATTTTTCACATGATAAAATCTAGATTATAAAATTGATCAAGGAATATGATAAAATATGAACCATAAGATCGGTCAGGCAATTATAAAAAGGATTTGGAGAGGAATATTCATTGGAAGTGTCTATCCGCTCCTCAAAACTAACAACGAAAAATGATTTTAAGGAGTGATGCACGAGGAGAGAGTAAATAGGAGAAGACTAAGAACCGGGGAAGATTCACTGACGAGATTCATCCTAGGGACAAAGTCTACAAGCCCTCGTCGTACATGTGAACCAGATTCTTGAGGTGATAAAAAATAAAGCTTGATTGAAGAGACCAGGCCTGTTGACGAAGAAACCTAGCTACAAAGACAAGGATAAATAATGTTCCTTTCATAGGAGTTGCGAGCATTACACGAGAGATGTTTCCAGCTCAATGACTACACTGAGGAGTTGGTAAAGGATGGATACCTCCAACAATATATTCAGAAGGATGTGCAGAAACGAGAAATAGAGAAAGAGCTCCAAGACAAGGGGAAACAACCACTCAGGATTGTGGACACTATAGTCGCGTTGAATGAGTAGGAGGAAACCACCAAGAATGAGAGAAAATGTACTACAAGAAGCCTATGTTGGAAGGATACCGAGAGAAAGGAAATTCATCAAATAACGACGGCAATTTGCCATTGATATTTGATGAGTTAGATCTGGATCACGGCAGACATCATAATGATGCTCTGGTCATTACTATACAGGTTGGAAACTATTTGTTGAGGATGATACTAATTGATGATGGAAGTGTTGTATATATCCTATATCGACCAACCTTCAAGAAAATGTCCATGGGAGACAGAAAGTTGCAGGGCTCGTTGATAGGTTTCAACGGAACTGTAAGCTATTCTGAAGGAATCATTAATCTCCCGGTAAACGCTGAGCCATTTAATCACCTAACAAAATTTTTAGTTTTGGACGCTTCATCCCCATACAATGCAATCATGGGAAGGACGTGGCTATACAAGATGAAGGCCGTTCAATCAACATTTTATCAAGTATTGAAATATCCATCTCCAGATGGGATAAAGACGATAAAAGGAGATCAAGTTATTGCTCACATCTGCGTCGTAACAGCACTAGAATCCATTGCTGGTCGTTGCGGTGTGTGTGCGACGGAAGCATAGAGACGCGTGACTTTTTAAAAAATTAAACTTTTAATAAAAATCGAATCTTTTAATAAAACAAAACTTGCGTAACACCACGATAACTAAATTAAAATTTTTATTGAAAACTATTTTCAATCAGTTAGGATCCATTATATATTTATAAGTCAAATCTGCAACATATAATGTTATGAATCATATATATCTTGTAGTCTATATCAAGTGTCCTTATAAAAATCGATCGATCTTCTATTCCCACGAAATCGTATTAACGATTAGTAGACTCCAAGATCTACACCAAAATCTTCCAAGTCAATCATCAACGCACTAGGACGTGTGTGAGCACGTAGAATATTACAAGACACTTTTTGTGTATCTAGATGTTCTCAACACATGAGATCTAGAGATTTACTGAGGATGACTTTAGTGAGACGATTCTATAAAAGAACGTGATGATTATTATTTTAAAGATTTGATTAATGTTCTCAACTCAAATCATGTTCTCAACTCAACTCTTGATTGACGAACTGATGAATTGATTAATTGATTCTCTCCACTTTCTTTCAACTCATTGGGCCATCAGAATAATATTTGTATATATTCTAGATAATGACGTATCAGATTTTTAGGGATAAACTAAAATAATATTTAATTGTAAAAGTACCAATTGCAGTGGGACTCACTGTAATTGTGCACAACTGCAGTGCCACAGGACACTGCAGTGTGTCGTGATCCAGCATAGTGTCTCATGGCACTACAGTGTTGCACACTCACTATTATAGTGTCACGTGATATCACACTAGTCCATGTCAATTTCTGATACCCTATCAATGATTAATACGGGGTAATTACTGTGAATTAAGTATTTATTTTAATCAGATAATTATCTAGATATCAATTAATTCAAAATTAGCATATCTGATTATCCGTATCAACTAATTTATCTGTTATTTCACAAATAACATATTTAGTTAATTTTAATTATTATTATTATTATTATTATTATTATTATTTTGAAAATTATATTTAAATAAGTAAATAATTCAATTAATTAATTTTTAATTAATCAATCACACATAATTATCTCATAATTATATACTTACCTTAGAATAAAAATTATTTTTGCAAGTCTGTCATTTTCTCATGTTCTGAAATACTCACACCCTAGACAGCGTAATATAGAGGTGACTTGAGAACCGTGGATCTATAATCCTAAGCTCCAATAAATCAGATTATTAATTGAACTCTTTAATTAAATAATTTTATTTATTAATTTTACTATTACTCCACTATAAATATAGAATCGCACTCTTAGATAATTATAGAATGTATTTACAGAGTATTCTCATGTAGTCCACTGACATAATCATTTCATGTAATTTTGTCATCCATGTATTGGTTTCTAAATTAGAACTGGTCAAAATTACTGTTTTACCCTTCTAATTACATCTTGATTTTTAAGTACCGTTAATCCACTAGTGAATGACTAATTTGTAATCTTATTATAAATTTGAGCTTAATAACCATTCAGTTTCAGAATTAACACTTAACAGAACCAATATACGATCCGTTAGAAAAGCTTATATTCTAAATCTTGTAAGATCATAATTTCAGTCATTCACATCACTGAATCTCCAAAATAAAAGTCACTAACCTGATTAACAAACAGACTTTAACGAGTGAATCAAAAGATCTAGTTGACATCCATGGGAGTTCAGGACTACTAAGGATTCAGACTGATCTACATATGCGCATCGAACTTATGTGTATTAAATCTTTATGATAAACAATATGTTAATAAATATATTAATTCACATCGGTCTTGTCATATATAATCTTATTATATAAAGTACATTCACTATGATGTCTATCCGCATCAATGATCTAGATCTAGATCACACGCATTCATAATGCTTAGTGAACCGTACTAGCAAGCATTCATCAAAGATCTCATACTTTAATATGTAGCTTATAATTTTATTCATTATCTATTATCTTAATCCTCTCGTACTAATACAAGATCATAGTCTCATTAATGAATGTGAAATTTTCAGATATTTATATAAATTATTCAACAACAATTTAAAAAAATAATTATAAAAAAAATGTAATCCTTTTTAAATTTCATATTTAAATGTCAATACACATGCTTTGAGGCATAACCCCTAAC
The DNA here is from genome assembly GCA_003255025.1 of Datisca glomerata. Taxonomy (NCBI): domain Eukaryota; kingdom Viridiplantae; phylum Streptophyta; class Magnoliopsida; order Cucurbitales; family Datiscaceae; genus Datisca; species Datisca glomerata. The sequence goes on along the minus strand of QANY01013350.1, from coordinate 91,335 downwards.
ATCCGTTAGGCGAACGACAACAGAAAAGAAGTTGGACGGTCAGAAGTAGGAGAAGCCACTAAAACTATGTAATTGTATTTCTTTTTAATCTTTTTCCCTTAATAAAAGCGGTATCATATCGATCATACAATTGGCATCAGAGCTTGGTGCTCAAATATCTAAGACTTAATGGTCTTGAGCGATGGCATCACCTTTTGTTTCTCAGCAGGGCAATCAATTTCAAAACCTCCATTTTTTATGGAGCTGATTTTAATTTATAGAAAATTAAAATGAGAATTTTTATTCAATCTCATGATTATAATTTGTGGGAAATTATTGAAAATGATACTTACATACCTAAGTCACGAGAATTGGCCAAAAACGATAAAATTAAATTATCTTTAAATGCTCAAGCTATAAATATCTTATATTGTGCTTTAAGTATAAATGAATATAATCGTATTTGTATGTGTGAATATGTAAAAGACATTTGACATGTATTAGAAACCACACATGAGTGCACAAATGAGGTTAAAGACTTGATATTGTCATGCATGAATATGAAATGTTTAAGATGCGTGAAATTAAAAGCATTAAAGACATGTTTGCATGTTTTAATGGCATTGTAAATTCTCTTAACACTCTCGGTAAGACCTTTACTGATACTGATTTGGTGAGTAAGGGTTTTAGGTCGTTATCAACATCGTGGGAGAACAAGGTAATTGCTATTCAAGAAGCAAAAAATCTTAAGACGCTTTCACTCGAAGAACTCATAGGATCATTGATGACTCATTAAATGAAGAACATGAAAGAGGATGTTGACTATATAAAAGGAGGAAATCTATTATTCAAATTCACATCTATTGAGAGTGAAAGTGAAGATGAATGTCTAATACACATCATAAAGAAGCTTCGAAAGCTACTCACTAAGAGATGCTGCACTTCAAAGAAGAACTCCAAGAAAAAGAGAATCTCGATTGCAAATAAACATGAAAATGTATATACGTGCATAATGGCAAACATAGACAAGATTAGTAAGCTCAACCTTCATATTAATATTGATTTTCGAGTCACATAATTTTTTTTGTGCATTTTGGAAAATGAAGTATTTTTATTTAAAAATATGCATACATGGGGGGGTGAATTTTCAAAAATTGACATTTTTAATTTACTTTGATGATTTCAAAGGGGGATAATTTATTGCGAAAGGAGGATAATTTTTTTTATTCATATTAAAATTGAGAAATGTGGAGTATTTTTAAATAAATGATATGTTTAATTCTTTTTTATGATTTCAAAAGGGGAGAAATATAATTAATTGCAAGAAGGATACATTTTTAAAAATTTTAAATTTAAAAATATTATTGCATATGCGTGTGAGAAGTTTATAACTAATATATTTTTACAATCAATTATATGTCATCATAAAAAAATGGGGAGATTGTTGACCCTAGTCAATGTGACAATTTTGATGATAACAACTAATACATGGACTAATATTTTAATTAAGTGTGTAGGTTCTAAATAATGTGTAAACAAGGTTGAAAACACTTAATCTTAAGTGTTTATGCAAAAAGAATAAATGACAATCAAAACCGTACATGACGAAATACACGCGGCATATTATGAATGGCACAACGTATATCAAATGAACTCCAAATGGACCAAATCAAGTTAGCTGAACTCAGAACGCTTCAAGGAATTTGGAACCGGATGGAACCGCTCATGAACCACATCTTAGAAGAAAGAACCAGATAGAATTGTATGAAAATGTTAGTGCCCGATTCACCCCTAGTTTAGTGTCCAAGCCGACTAAATTTTTGTTGGTCAATTTGGTCATACCGGTGGACCGATTTGGAAACAGTCAGACCGGCTCCCTAATCAGTGTGACCTGTTTACATGAAAGGCAATTACTTTCCTAATTGTACAAACCGGTCATACTAGTGGAGAAACCGGTGTGACCGATTTGTCAAAAAGGAAATCCTCCTTAATTGACGATCGGTCCGTCCAGTTCTCCAACCAGTCTGGCCGGTTTCAATAGTGTTTTTTCAGCACTATATATACCCCACGACATTTTCGTTGCTCCACACCTCTCCACTTCTCTTCATTCTTCTCTGACGAAGTTCTGTATTGTTTTATTCTTTGAGAAGCTTGTATTTTGAGCGAGAATTTGAGATATTTTCTAGATAGAAGTTAGTACAAATTGTGAGCGAAAAATTGAGGGATCTACTATTTGAGAGAGAGAAATTTTGTAAGAGATTCAAAGATCTTGACCGAGCTGTATTGTCAATGTCTAATTGACATCATAAGCCAATATAGCTTGTAAAGGTTTCGTCTTCATCGTTAGAAAGATTGTTTAGGAAAAATCTTCAAAGGGGGATCCTTGTAGCGTGGACATAGGAGTAGATTTTTTCGTACTCAATTTATCACACGCTTTTTACTTTTCGTACTCAATTTATCACACGCTTAATTTCTGCACTTTAATATTCTACATCATCATCATTTTATTTATTTAATTACTCATTTATTAAATATTTCTTAATTGATTTAATTTGTTATTCATTTTATATTTCAAGCAATTTTATTTTTAATCTATATCAAATATTTATTTTTAATCATTTTCCCTTAATAAAAGGAGTGATGTATCTATCCTTCAATAGTTTAATATATGAATAAGTTATTGAAAGATGTGAAATATGAAGAACACATCAAAACTCATAAATTATGATAATTGAAACGCTAAAACTAATGAGTTTTGTATGGGCTTATTTCAAAAAATTTAAAGTGAAGAGTTTAACTAGCCAAAATGGTGTAAGATGCATGAGTGTAATAATGCAAGAGATGTTTTGCAATTTAAACTCGTAAATATCATAATGCTTGTCATTTTTTCTTCGATTACTCTGTTTCCTTTTCTTTTACAAAATTATAAAATCTAAAGCAACGAATGACATGATTTTTATGCATGTCTTCTTAAATATGGAGATGAGGTACGTTACTGAATTTTTTAGAAAACTATAAAAAGCACCTTGAATTTCACACTTCTTATCATTTTTAACGCTGAACATTTATTTTTATCATTTATAACCTTAAGATTATGCTTTTAGTTAAAAAACAATCTTTTATTTCATTCATTTTATGTCTTGTTTGTTCTGATCATTTATTAGGATTTAGGGTAGTTGCAATAAGTGAGCATCTCCTTCGCGCCTTCTTCGCATTTTGTGTCTTGTTTACTCTAAGTAAATGTAGCAGATTATTAGGGTTTGCTTATTTGTTGTTTAGTAAAAGTACTCAGATTCTCAATACTTATTAATTAAGGAATCACTATGTAAAATCCTGATTGCTCTGATTTATTAGGAAATTGGGTTTCTAAATTAATGATTTCATGGTTGTTTAATAAAGTATCGATATGACACCCTTTTATTAAGGAAAAAAAGTAAAAAATACAACTATTAAAACTTGAAAATCGAATCTTAAAAATTAATAATAATTTGTATAAATAAACAATCAAGCAATAATAAAATAAATGTGAAATAAAATAAATAAAATAATGATGATGCAAAATATTAATGTATGAAAATTAAACGTGTGAGAAATTAACTATGAAAAATAAATAGCACGTAAATAAAAGAGAAGGGAAGAGAGAGATTTAACAAACAATATTTTTACGTGGTTTGGGAAAATTTATCCTTACGTCCACGTTCCAAAGATACCTCCTTGAAGATCTTTCTCAAACGATCTTTTTAACAGTGAAGATCAAACATTTACAAACCCTATCGGCTTATGGTGCCAATTAGACCTTGATAATACAGCTCGTCGAGATCTTTGAATCTCTTACAGAATCACTCACTCTCTCAAAAATAGATCTCTAAATTTTTTGCTCATAATATTTACTAGTTTCTCTCTAGAAATTTTTTTAAATTCTTGCTCAAAAACAGAACTTTTTTTGAGAGGAGTGGAGAGATGTAGAGAGGTGTGCTAGAAACTTGGAATTGAAAGAGGCGTGAGATATTTATAAGGCTTAAAAACCTATTGAAACCAATCAGACCGGTTAATGAGGTAAGTTATTTCCTTTTCTCTAAACTGGTCTCACCGGTCAAGAAACTGGTTTGAACGGTTTCAAATCGATCCATCCGATTTCTCAGCGATATGACCAGAGTTGTCCCAAAAATTGAGTTGGTTTGGACAGTGAACCAGTGGTGAATCAAGCCTTGATAATTTTACACAATTCTATCTGGTTCAGTCTTCTACAGTCTGGTTCATGAACAGTTCGATCCGATTTTAAATTTCTTGCAACATTCTGAGTTCAGACAACTTCGAATTAGGTCATTTGGAGTTTGTTTGATATACTTTGTGTCCTTCATATTTTGTCGCGTGCATCTCGTCATGTAAGGTTTTAATTGCCCTTTATTCTTATTGCATAAACACTTAAGATTAAGTGTTTTCAGCCTTATTTTTACTTTATTTAGAACATACACACTTAGTTAAAATATTAATCCACGTATTATTTATCATCATCAAAATTGCCACCTTAACGAGGGTCAACAGTTTGGTGGCATTATTCAAAACTCTTTTTTCTTATGTTTTATGCAGATGGGTTACCATTAATATGGTCCCACTAATAGTTTTTTTTATATTGTTTAGATTATGAAATGGATGGCTCATTCTCCATTAATTTCTTTTGTAAGGGTACTGTACATAAGGGGAAAAACTTAGTTAGGCTGATGGATATAGTCAAACTGTTTATATTATGAACTTCATATGTAAGCAAAGTGGATTAATTGAGTTGAAATTAGATGTGCTCTTTTTGAATTTGTTAGGTCATATGTCAAAGGCCAAAAGTAAGTGCGTCGATATGTTTGTGTAGTTGATGTTGGGGATGAATGATGACTTCGTTACTTTATTGAGATGAATGATGACCTTGATGAGATGGATGAACGAGATTGCGAGTCTGATGATATATGAGATGGTAAGTTAGAGGATCTAGGAGATGACGATGATGGAATAAATCAAACAATTTTAGATCTCCAAAAATTCTTTGAACCTAGCGATGAACATATGACATTTCTTGGTTTCCCTATGGTCGACGTAGAGGTAGAGGACGTAAATAATTGCATTAATTGAAGAGTTTCATACTCCAATAACTCTGGTGACTAGTGCCCACTTAGATATCCATCTTTTAGGTCTGACATATTATGGAGAACCCAAAATTTATGTTGGGTCAAAAATTGCCTAACAACAAAGAGTTTAGAGAGCGATTATATCATAGAATATCAAATAAGGACATGACTTACGGGTGGTGAAGAATATATCTGCAAGGGTTACTGGTATATAGATGCTTCATTAATGCAAGATCAATGTACCTTACAAGTCAAATCTTTTGGTAATGAGCAAACCAGCATGCAGGCTCTTAGTAGCAGACATGTTATCGCTAAATGGGTTGCAAAAGTGTAGATGAAAAAAAATCAGTCAACGATGAACCTAATCAATGTGCAACAAGGAATAAGAGAAGACTTCCAAATTGACATAAGTTTGAGCAAAGCTTATATGACAAGAAGATTGGCTAACTTAGTTATTGAAGAACAATAAGACAACAGTATAGTAGGTGTTAAGACCCTATTATGAAGAGTTAATGAGATCTAGCCCTAGTAATACTTGTGGTGTTTATGTCTATAGTCCTCCATCATTTTTCGAACGGTTGTATGTTTGCTTATATGCATGCGAGAAAGGAATTTTGTCAAATTGTAGGCCCATGATTTTTCCAGATGCATGTCATTTTAAAAGGTTATGTGCAGGGACAACTTCCAGAAGCTGTGAGTGTTAATGAAAATGATGATATGTATCTAACTATGCATGTCGTTGCTGAGAGAAACTCGAGAAAATCGAACTTGGTTTATTGAGAATTTACTACATGACATTAGAGATGTGAGGTAACATGCGTGGAAATTACTTTCAAATCAACAAAGTGTTAGTAAATATTAGTGATTTACTTCCTAAAATATGAATTAGAGTGCATTTCTTAAAAAAATTCTTCTTTGTTTGGTATAAGGGCTTGTGCTGATCTTAAAGAATGTGATATTTGAAAATCATTATCGGTTTTGTTTGAGATATTTGTAGGAGAACTTTATGGAAGAACACAATGGGAAGTTTCTTAAAGATTCAATGGAGGTTGCTCTCATTCTAGTACCATGGCAAGTTTTGACATATTCATGAGAAAAATAGGCAAGGTAAGTAAGGCTGCACACGATCACCTAAAAACTAACGTGTAAGGGACCGCTCTACCTTACTTGTTGAAAGACAATTAGAGCTTAAATGTAACAATTACAACTAAGTTGGTCATAATAAAAGAACGTATAAGAGACCGCTCTGCCTTACTCGTTGAAAGACAATTAGAGCTTAAATGTAACAATTACAACCAAGTTGGTCATAATAAAAGAACGTATAGGGGACTAACAAAGGACAACGACAAAGCCAAAGGAAAACCAATAAGTTTTGTACTTTTATGTTTTCAATTAAAATGTGTAATTATTGCTATCTATGTTTTCAACTAAAATGTGTGTAATGTAACAGTGTTCCAAAAATGTGCATGAGAACATAACTTCATGTGGTTTTAGGTTGCCCATTGATGGAACAAAGAGAATGTCAAAGACAACTACTCAAGGTAGTTCAGCTAGTGGTAGATTCTCTTGAACCATTACCTCTGTCTAGTGGTTCAAGTAATTGGCTATTACACTTTTTGTGGTAGCCATGTGATGTTTTGATAGTAATTCACTTATTCAAGTGTCTTTCGTAGTGTTTGGTAGCCATATCTTCTGTCACTTTGCCATGAAGGTTGTGTAGATGGCACGTTAGCAATTCACAATGCTACTTGGTACTGTAATTGCAATTGGGATATGTAGGTGTTTTGACGGAATACAGGTTCAAAATTAATGGAATATATGTGTTTTGATGGAATATGAGTCTTTTGAAGGAATACATATTTAATTGATGGAATACATGTGTTTTGATTGAATACAGGCTTAATTAATTGAATGTATGTGTTTTGATGGAATACAAGTTTTTTAATTGAATACATGTTTAATTGATGGAGTACATATTTAGTTGATATTGTGGAATACATATTTAATTGATGGAATACATAAACATAACTAAAAAATGTAAGGAATAATGAATCTTACTATCCAATTTCTTAAAAAGCAAAGTTTTGTAATTGCAAAATTACAATAATGACAATGCAACATAAACACCAAAGGTATTAAAATCTTACTTTTTTGCACCATTTTTTTCTTACATATCTTTGATATGCTTTTTACTCGAATTATTTGATTTTAGTATAAGTTAATCTTTTCTAGCATTGCTCTTCACAAATTCATCAACCATTGACATTTTTCTTCAATTCCTCATTGTATTTTTCTATTTTCTTAAGTTTTCACGAAGACCGAGTATAATTTTAGTTAACCGAATACATATAAGTGAATCATAATAATCACAACTGTTTCCTTCTGAAAAACTAATTAACAAATGTCCATTGCGTCCCAAAACCCAAAAAAATTATCAGATAATACATCTCATCATAGTCTTTACCCCGATACCTTCTTTAGGATTGGCTTTTCCCCACAACGCCTTCAATTCAGCTTTGTTGTTGCAATAACAAAGTCTAGCAGGAATAATCCTTGAAGCTATTGGACAAGCCATGAAATCTATTAGAAGAGTCAGCAGATGACATCTACCAAAATGATCAGCATAATATGTCATCATCAGATTCTAGTTTTCACTAACATAATCAAGAAAACTACATTTTCATTCTCTGATTTTTCCTAATTTCCATTCTAATCACACCATAATTTTTTGTTAGTAAAATATTCAACACTCTCTTGATCTTATTTCCCCTATATTCCATTCTAATAAGTGACCTCCTATGTGAAGACGAAGTGACCTGTGCGACGACGATCTCCTTCAAGCGAAGAAGAAAAGTCTGAGCTCCTATTTAAAGACTAACTCCTCTGCGCAAAGGAGACACATGAGAAGGATGCAAACACAAATACCAGAAAGGAAAGAAGGCCGAGAAAATGCAAAGAACGAAGGTGAAAAGATTTGGCTTCAATTTCGGTAAAAATATAAATAATAACGAAGAAAAACGTGCAATATTGAGTTAATTAACGACACCTTAAACTTGTATGGATGGAAGGTTGTCTTTAAATTAAAAACACAACCCCAAAGTTATAAATGCCAAAAATAAAAGGTTAACAATGACAACAAGTGTAAAGTTTGAGAGTATATTTGATAGTTTTTCTATGTTTTCTGCAGGGTAACATTACCGAAAATTAGACATATAAAATGATATGTTTATTAAGATTTTGGATATTTTTCTTTGTCACAAACATTTTGTATCATTAAGCATACTAACACCCATGTATCCACTAACCACAATCGCACCCGTATGATAACAATGTTACGGTAGTTGAGTCACTCCATCCAAGCGATGGAATATTGAGTCATGATATTCTCGATCCATACTTGAATATATCACTTTTAGAATATAAGTAACAAAATGGTCAGATAATTGACCACTTGCAAAAATGACTTAATTATATGTAGACCTAGTTACTAAAGAAGTAACTAGACCAAATTACCCTTCCATTTGCCCTAATTTAAGTAAATTTCTTATTTGAATTCAAGGTGGTTCGAGACTTCAACTTCCAGGTTAATTGAGGTAAATATTCATACACCCTAGTTTTTTTACATCAAATTCTTAAATTTGGGCACATTGAGTAATATACCCTCATTTCTGAGACTTAGTACCATATTAATGAGTTAATATCATAAGACCATTGTAATTTAACTCAAAATTAGTTTATCTTTTAAATTTTAACCCGTTGTTTTAGTGCTTAAACTTTTTTCATCCATAAAAAATTTCATCTTACCGTGAAATCTCATTTAAATATGTCACACGCTCTCGACACATGTCATTTTCTTCTAAAATTTTCTCAATAAAGATGGAGAAGAAATTGTGAGCGTTTCGGGAGAAAAAATCCTGAATGTGACTTCAATTATAAAGTTGAAGAGAGAAGTTTTGGAAGAAAATTTGACATATACTATGCATGTGACATACATAATTGAGATTTCACGGTCATTGGTTTTTTTATGGACGGAGAAAGTTTATGTACCATTAGTGAAGATGATAAAATTTAGGGAAATAAAATGATTTTAAGTCAAAATACTGGGTAACATTATGATATTAACCCTATTGTACCAGTATTATATTGATATGCGTTGTAGCTAATTAATTTCTGAGACAGCGACATTATTTTTCTTAGCTTGGGTGCTTGTTGAGTATTGTAACGAGGTGGTTGTTAATTGAAATTGATTTTTAATGTTGGAAAATACTGTTATACGGATGATCAATATATTAATGTATACTAATGAAATATTATACCATATTTAATTAGTTCTTCTAGTATTTATAGAGAAATAACTACCAAGGAAAAAATGAACAAGAATAAAGCTACCTCACAATATCATACAATCCAAACGACATACCAAACCATCAACAACTTTTACTTCTCCATATGCAACAGCATTTTATGATGATTAATGTAGTTATTAGGACACTTATGATATATATTACTGAACTTGATAAGGATAGTTTTTGATGATGGTAATAATTTTGGAATGATTGATGTAGTTATTAGGATAATAATGATTATGATTATTGATACTACTTTTGTAAAGATGAATTGTATCGCTGTATAAGTAATTTTGTGATGGCGGATATAATATTTGATCTTCACTACTACAAATCTGTCTTTTAACAATGAGCGTCCAAAAAATAAATGGGAATAACAAAAGCCATCGTCTACAAGTGGGTATCGTCCTCTTGTTTTCAGTTTAAGATAATTGGTATACTCCCCGTCGTTTTAAAAGAAATACAATACGATGGTGTGTGACACTAACACGATGGTGTGTCAATACACCATTGTATTGTATAAAGAATTCCTTGATTTAAAATGACAGCGTGTCGATTCACCGTCATATTGTATAATAAAATGATGAGGTATGTTTTATATGCAATAATTAAAATGACGGGACGTCGAAACCCATTGGTCTTTGAAAATAAGTGACGGGGTAAAAGTTCCATCGTTTTAGTTCTAATAACTAAAACGACATGATTTTTATACCCCATCATATTTTGAAGAAACACGACAGGGGATGGACACCTTGTCATGCTTGTAGTAGTTATTAAAAATGACAGGGCCTCTAACCCCATCATTTTTTGTCATTTTAATTCTCAAACCCTCGCTTATTTTTTACTTCATCTTCTCCCTACCTCGTATGCGATGAAGTTGCCCCCATCATTTTTATCTCCTTACGCCATGATACCTTTTGCTTCCACCGTCGTGCTTTCTCTCCCCGTCGTCTTCCATCGAAGGAGACCCGTCGCCATCACCATCCTCAACCCGTCATCTTCCATTGCGCATCTACCATCGTCATACGTCTTCCTTAGCCGAGTCGCGCTTCAGCTCGTTCTCCATTGTCCAATAACTCGATGCTTCTCCATCATTCTTTATACAAAGAATCAAACAAGTCGCTACATTTTTCTCATATGAGTTTTGATCATCTAAGATTCAAATGAGTTTTCTTAAACTTAATACGATGTTATTGTTTTTTTATTCTTTAATACTATCCAAAGAAGTTTTTGAATTTCGTGTTTCAAATTTTGATACGTCGCTTCTCTGCATCGTTGTCACTGAATTTATTGTCTGCTAATATTCTTTTCTTTCTTTTGGTTTTAAATTTTCTAATATAGTTTTGGATCAGTTTGACATAGACTATTAAAGACTGTCAATGTGAAAAATGTGATGCTCATCAGCAATTGAATTTGAATTGTCTTCCTTGAAACACAGGGACGTGTTTTGAGACTTTCAAAGCTTCTTGGAATATTACCTCAATGAGGTTTTGTACCATAATATTCATATTATGTATGATTATTTAGCTGTTATTTATGATCTTTAGATCAATGACCTTTAGATACTTATTGTATGTCTCATGTATACTTGAATGGAAATTTGATGTTATGCAATTTGTAACTTGTAGATATGAATGAAGATGATCTGAATTATGATAATCTAAATATGGATATTCGATGAAAGGAAGAGGAAAAAGAGGGCCAACTTACCTTACTTCCTTGAAAACTGATAGAAATAACTTTGAAAGGAAGGTTGTCTCATATAGTTTTAAGAGACGACCAGTAGGAGAGCACGCCAGCAATTTTATTAGATTTATAGGAAGTGTAACACGTTTGATTGTTCCAATGTCTTACACTGGTTGTGACCGTCATATCCCAAAAGAGCTGAAGAAGAAGATCTACGAAAGTATTGAGGTATTTATATGTGTTAATAAATTATTTTTTAGTTGTTATTGGCGATTCATAAATTTATTTATCTTTATTAATTACTTTTGATGTAGATGATGTGATGTATCCAACACAAAAGAAAGATGTTATAATTGATATTGGTGAAAGATGACGTGACTTTAAGTGTCGTCTCGGTCGCCTTCATTTTTTCCTTATTTGAATGAACCAGATAAATTTAGGCATCCACCTATTAAATATAACTTCATCGAGCAACTGCATTTGGACGAGTTTGTGATATCTCATCTTAATCCTGAATTTTTGGTAAAATTCTTTACTTTGCGTATTAGTTTCACATTCATTTTTTAACTATAAATTTCAGCATATTTACTATAAATTGTTCAGGTGCAGCAACTAAGGGAAAAATAACAAAAAAACCGAGCGAATAATACATATAACCATAGACTGTCTTGTAAAGGATACACAAAATTTGAGGAAGAGTTGTCATGATTATTAAACTCTTTAGAACTTAATATTCATTTTCAAATTACTATCTATTTACTACTAACCTTGATTGTTGCCTATGACAACAAAAAGAAAAAGAAACAGATGAGTCAATAGATTGGGCAACATTGTGGAAGTATATCCGTGTGGATAAAAAAAGAAGCTTCAAGGATGAGACTGTTGAAGTAAAAGTAAAAACAATTGTAAGTGTGTTTAATTTATTTTATTTAATTAGTTGGAATTAAATTTAATTATTTTGATTTAATTATACTTTTAATAATAGGACGAACTCAAGGAAAAATGAGTGCCTACTTCCGGTACCTAGGACATTCTCATAATGGTTTTGGGTACTCCCGAGCATGGTGGTCGGGCAAGGGGCTTAGGAAATTTTACGACTCCAACTACATATTTTAAACTTCCAAGACACAACTCTGATAAAGACTGCTACAGAAAACTCACTGACTACAAACGTTCCATTGGCCTAAAGTATCTTTACACAATGACCGAATAGATGGGAGAGGATCAGGCCACCCTCGTTGAATATAAGAGAGCCAATTTTAGTTATGATGAGGCTAAAACATATTGTGATAAAGAAGATATTATGCAATTTTGTGAAATACGCAAGATATCATGTAGTACAGTGTCATTGTATAAGCTATCATGTAGTACAGTGTCACTATATATCGAGTAAGATGCTTAATAATCGCTTCAATAATTAGATATATTTTTATAAGATGATGCTCATTACTTATATTTTGAAGTTTTATTTATTGTAGGCCCATTTACTAGAAGTTGCGAGAGCAAAACATCGGCAACTTATTTTACAACACGCATAGGTGCAACATGGGGCAAGTCAGAGGAGAGAACACGTTACCTTGTCAATATTTTGAGAGCCACGCGACTTGGGCAATATATTTTTGCTATATTTAGTTTCTCCAATCATTGGATATTGGTTGCCATGGTTGTTCACGAGAGCAATGCATATTGCTTCGACTTTATTCTTGGTTTTAATCATAAAGACCCGAAAGATGTTGTTTCGAAATAAGTTTTACTCCATAATTAAGAATTATTGTATTATGAATTATACTAGGAAGATATAATTAAGAGTTAAAATGTCTCATGCTGGACCTTCAAGATAGCTAGATCTACGCTAGAAAGTACAATTAGGAAATTCATGAATTTGATAAAACCTGAGGTATTGATTTATATATTTATTTTATGTGTGGTAATGTATTTTATTAATCTATATAATTAATTTATATAATAGTGTCCTAAGTAACCTGGGAGCATTGAATGTGGCTATTTTGTTATGTGTTTCATGAAAGATATAATCAAGAATCGTCGCAAGTGTATGATTGAAATGGTATCTACACTAGTTCTTGTTTCACTATATTTTATTCTATGGTAGTGTAAAATAGTTGATTAACGTAATTGTTACTATTTTATGATGATTCAAGGATGAAATAACGTACACACAAGAAGAGATTGATAATGTACGGTTTGAATGGTCCAATCATTTCATTGAGTATATGTGCCGGTTGAGATTGAAATGGTATGCACACTAGTTCTTGTTTCACTATATTTTATTCTATGGTAGTGTACCATAGTTGATTAACGTAATTGTTACTATTTTAGGATGGTTCAAAGAAAAAATAACGTATGCACAAGAAGAGATGATGAAGTATGGTTTGAATGGTTCGATCATTTCATTGAGTATATGTGCCGGTGGAGATAACTTTAGGTTGCATTTTAATTTTTATGATTGTAAATAAGTTATTTGGTAGGATAAGTTACATTTTAATTTTTATTAGAAGTGATGTACAAACTTTTATAGCACTACTTTTTAACAATATTAGAATTTATTCTGAATAGATTATGTGTGGTCAGATTTCTGGTAGACTTGGTCGTTATGTGGATTTGTTTTGTCTGATTCTGGAGTGGGATAATAATGAAAATAAACTATATTTTTCCAACTTATTGCATAATAAGATGACGGGTAGTCGACTATTCATCGTCTTTAGCCAAGTGAACTCAATTAAAAATGAAGGGTCAAAGATGGCCCGTCATTGAGATGCCTATAGTAAAATGACAGGTGCTATAACACCCGTTGTTTTGTGTGATTCCTATACATGATAGGTGTTGTATGACCCGTCGTGTTCTGATCACTAAGAACGACGGGTGCTAGAGCATTGCCATTTTTGTACTACCTGAGTTCACATGCCTTCATTTTGTAAGTGTTGCACATGGGTGTGATGGACATTGACTATCGATATTATCTGCGTCACGTCTTCTTCTTCGAATCATTTGTTTCCTTGTCGCTCTCAACTTGCAATCACATTTACAACTTTCTGTTTCTTCTTTATGCCCTCAACTCACGATCAATTTGGAAGGTATGTTTGCATCTTTCTCACTCTTTAATGATTAAATTACATTAATTCTAGGGTATTAATGGGTTTTGCATATCTTTTTGAATTCTCATGATGGATTAATTTATGGATGTTCATGGATAAAACATCCATAAATTATGGCATTGGGTTGAAAATTTCCTCAAGTATGCGATGGAGCATGATAATGACCCTTGTTACTTACGTTGTCAGTGTGTGGAATGTGAGAATCTCAAACATTACACTTTCTCTGAGGTAAAGAATCATTTATTCATTAATGGTATAGATCAAAGATATCAAACATGGGTGTGGCATGGAGAATTAAATAATTCTACAAAAAGACATTTGGTATAAATGAAGGAGTAAAGAGGTCTCATGTAGATCTTGATGATTATGAATGTACTGTAAATATGGTTGAAGCTGTAAAAGATTGTTATTTTGATAATCCTAAAAAATTCAAAAAGATGCGTAATGATGCTAAGAAGCCATTGTACCCCAATTGTAAGAAGGCTAAATATGGGTGGAGTGAGATAAGTTTTTTAGATTTATTGAGTGTGTTAAAAGAAATTCTTTCATATGATAATCAAATGCTTGTTTCATTCTACAAGGCTAAGAAAATCTTGTGTGCTTTTGAAACAGAGTATCAAAAAATACATGTGTTAATGATTGCATTTTATATAGAAATGAGCATGTAGAAGCAACTGTACATCCTATATGTGGTGTCTAAAGATGGAAACTATCGAAGGATTTGTCAAGGGATAAAAAAGGACTGCAAAGGTGTTATGGTATTTTCCTCCCATTCCATAGTTCAAAAAAATGAAGAAGAGTAGTCATATTGTAGAAAACTTGACATGAAATGCTTATGATAGGGAAATGGATGATAAATTACGTCACCCAGGTGATTCTCCATCTTGGAAGCTTATCGACTACAAGTGACTAGATTTTGTTGCTGAGCTAAGACACCTTCGACTAGCTATTGCAGCAGATGGGGTAAATCCATTTAGTTCCCTTGGTAATAAATATAGTTGTTGGCCTGTGATTATGGTGATATATAATCTCCTTCCATGGTTGTACTTGAAGAGAAAATACATAATGTTAACATTGTTAATATGGTCGTATGGACCTTGTGGAAATGACATTAGACCAGAATTAGCGCTAAACGTTTATGAAAAAATAGTTATGCCCCCAGCTTGGTACAAATTATCATGAGCAGAGAAGAAGAAATTGTGCACTACATTAGCTAACATAAAAGTTCCTGAAGGGTACTCATCTTTTAAAAATCTAGTTTCTTTGAAATGTCTTAGTCCGAATGGGTTGAAATCTCATGATTGCCATACATTAATGCAACACATACTTCATGTGGCAATACGTGGATTATTACTAGATCAGGTAAGATATCACCAAACTTTGTTCATTCTTCAATGCAATTTGTAGTAAGGTTATAGATATTACACAACTAGATATGCTACAAAAAGAAATTATTGTGACTTTATGTATTTTTGAAAAATAAAATCCCCACATTCTTCACAATTACGCTTCATCTCACTGTGCACCTTATTAGAGAAGTATGACTTTATGGACCAGTTTACTTGCGTGGATGTACCCATTTGAACGATATATAAAAGTGTTAAAGGGTTATGTAAGAAATTACAATCATCCAGAGGGTTGCATTAATGAGTGTTATATTGCTGAAGAAGCAGTAAAGCTTTCCACCGAATATGTAGGAGTTAAATCAATTGGAGTTTCATACTCAAATGATGATTTGAAATATGATAAGCCTTTATCAAGTGGCCGTGTAGAAAGAATTGATCACAAACAAAGGAAGCAAGCACATCGTTACGTATTAGAAAATGCTAATGAAGTTCAAACCTATATCGAGTAATTACAATAATCTCAATCTTTTATCTGTATTATGCTCCTTATTGTTTATAATGCTTCTTTATTTCATACTCTATTTGAATTTTTATTTTATGTTGTTATATAGGCAACATATGAATTTCTTGAGGAATAAGCATCCTAGCAAATCAAAGAGACATAAATGGCTACAAGATAAACATAACTGCACATTTATTTATTGGTTGCCTGGTCAAGTAACTAAGTGATAACGATATATATTCAGGCTTGTAAATTTCATAAAATACTTAATCATGGATTGTTATTGTAGGTTGCAAATGATATTGATGTCTCTATAAATATATCAAATACACTGAGGTGGTAGCACACAGCCCAAGTTACGAGGTAATCAAATATTTTAGTTACACTATAAATGGCTATAGATTTTATACAAAATGTTTTGATAACGATAAATGCTTCCATAATAGTGGAGTTAGTGTAGTGGCACATATAATGTAAATTGAAAGTGCTAAGCATAATAATCATATATATTCATACTTGTCCTTTTTATGAAGTGATTCAAGAGATTTGAGAGCTTAATTATAATATGTTTAGGCTTCCGTTGTTTAAATGTGTCTGGGTTGAAAACAGTAATAGGATCAAAATTGATGATCTTGGATTTATATTAGTTGATCTTGTAAGATTAGGTCACAAAAATGATCATTTCATTTTGGCTTCGTAAGCAAAACATGTTTTTTATGTCAAAGATCCATAAAATCTAAGATGATCATTTGTCTTATCTTCCACTTAAAGAGAATATCGTAAAAGTATTACTCATGATGATTTAGATGATACATTTGACATAGATGCCTTATGTTGAAATATTTGACATAGATAGTGAAAACGAGGTTACTTATGTTCGACCAAATGGTGAAGATATTGTGATTATTGAAGGTAGTACATGTAACTATGTTTATAGTAAGTATGATGGTGCATTTATATTTTGTTTAACTTTGTATTCTTTTACTCAGGGTTAAACTAACAATCTGCGATATAACACATGAGTGGATAAAAGAAGCAATAAATATCAAGTAATACGTATGATAACTTACAATAGTCTTTTACTTTACTTTATAATTTAGTAAATTCATGGGTTAAAAATTTTCTTTGTTTTTGTGTAGGTTCACAACTAAAAAGAACAATGTTAGAGTAGCTTGAACAACTAAAAAGAAAGAATCAAAGTTCATTAGCTTCAAGGTTTTTATTATTAACTTCGTTATTTGTTATTTCTAGTCAACAATGTTAGAACTTTTGAAAATAATCATATTGTTTGCAATGAAAAGTTGTATTATTTGCTGAGATATTTGTGTCCTTTTCTGTTTTTTTTTATTGTGCAATTTTAATAGGTTGGCTTAATGATTTAGTAATAAATTAAAAAATATTACATATTACGATGATGGTTGGTAGAAAACCATCATAAAAAATGGATTTTAATTCACGACGCTTAGTGTATCCACCGCGCCGATAAAGCTTGAGAACAACCGTCGTCCCCTACCTAATTCACTATGGGTATTCCATCCACCGTTGTCTTAAATCCACGGTAGTTGCTAGATTACTCATCGTGAATTTGATGGTTCGTCATCCGTCGTCTATAATTTTTAATGACAGAAATTTTCCTTCAATAAAAATCAATTTTGTAGTAGTACTTCACGATAATTGTATTATTGTTTCAACATGTGTGTAAGTAACTATATACTATAAGAATATAAATCATTACTACAATGCTAATAAACTTGTCCATTGGACATATATATATATATATATATATATCAGTTTTTGATTTATTTTTCATTGGCTTTCATAATTGATCCTATTCATGGTGACTACAATCAATTTTTAGTCACAAATCACTTGCTTTTGCTTGTTGTAGTCTCAAAAAATGATCATAAAAGTTTCTTTTTCTTTTTTTGATCACCATCTTGTACTGGGATTGTGATATCATCATTAACATTGTCGTCCCTTCTTAATTATTTTGGTTCAAGAGATTATAATTATCACTCATATTATTTATTCATGTTTTAGTGATTATTATGTTCGATTCATTTCTTACATATTATGTGATTCCATTGATGACAGGTCAAAGCAGACACTCAAGAATTTGCGGATTAAGCTTCAATATGGAATACAAGATTATTAAATCTTAGTAGTATGGACATATATTTTATAGGATGTCGATCATTTTCTGCTTTTAGTTTAGTTTAGGGTCTGACTACAATCTTGTTAGTATGAACATTTTTTTTCTTTTTACTTCGGTAGTATATTTTTTCACTGAGAACAATTGCCTAGTATTCTTAGAACAACAACCTAGAATTGTTGTTGATACGATTTGTATTTTATTATTCATTGTGCGTAATAAAATTATCTTTGCACATTTGGTTTCAATTTATTTGCGTGAAACGAATGATTTATATTATAAAATGGCTAACATGACAAAATTGATGATTTAATATCAAAACATCATTGAAACGAAGATGACTTTTTGAGAAAAACGTCATCTTTGTCATCTTTTGATTTTAGAAAAGTTGACATTTTTTTTCACAAAGCTTCATATAATGTTACCAAAATATTACAGTTTTGGTATTTTGGAAAGAGTTTTTTATGGCGTTTAAAAATGTCATCTTACGTGCTCCACATTCTATGTCAGTGTAATAGATGACACTTGTAGAAGCATTATCTTAGGGTTTAATGTCGTTTAAAATGTCATTTGTTTGTGTGTATAGTTAATAACCATACATAAAAAATCTAAACATAAGTTTAGTTATATAGCATCAAATCCAGCTAACAAAGGCAATTTCTCTACTAAACTTTAATAAGAAAAACCTCATATAATCGGCTAATGAAAATCAACATTACTTAACATCTCTTACCATATGTATCCTTTTTTGGGAACCACTATCATTATCTTTTGCGGATTTTTACGTCTTCTTCTTATTTCCAAAAACACCATGATTTTCTACATCTAATTTTAAATTTTGTTTCACAATCGACAAAACTCTTTTATTCTTTGGCCTATTGGAAGAACATCTTTCATATGAAGATATAATCTTCTCATATTTGAAATCATTGACTACAATTCATTCATATTCATTACTAGTACGATGAACAAATGATATATAATTAAGTAACTTCAAGTTCACTTTTCTCGTAATACTTTGAGAATTATGGATGACAATCAATTTCTCTTTGGAAGTGTTGCACACACATAAGATTACATTAACATGAGATGCATCTTTACCAATCAATAATGACTTTAGTTTTAGTCAACATAAGTTCTCTATTCATCCCACATTCTATCATAACAAAGAACTAGTGGAATAATATTGATCATCTGGTATTAAAAAATATGAAAACAAAAGGGTAATAACAATCACGAAGGCCACCGACTATATACAAATAATTATATACTATGTAAACAACAACCATGAACTACCAAAATTTGTTGACCTGAAAAAAATTGACGAACACTGACAGAATTATACCTAGAGTAAAAGAGCAACCAACAGTTACTATCCAATCTCCAAAACTTCAAACAAATCAATATTGCACAAGATGAAAAAATATGCAATCAAACAAAGAACATTTGAATAAAAAAAACTTAGAGAACCTTTGTTTTGCCATAAACAAAACAGAGATGATTCAACTGTAATTAATTGTACATAATCAACCACATTATCACACATTGTTATGGAGTCTTCTTCCTCAATGATTATCGTATAGTTGAACGAAAATCAATGAAGATAAATTGAAGAAAAGGCAAAAGAACAACCTGAAAATTCGAGAAACAATAAGCTTAGAGAAATAATGTGATGAAAACTTTATAGTAACACTTACGCAATCTACGTGTCTTTAAGAGTGGAACCGTGTCTTTAAGAATCGAACCAAAAATTATGAATCAGCAAGGCAATCGCGAGGAAAGTTAACACCATGAGGAACACGCAAAGACGAGTTTCTTCTCATTTGTTGTCGCGAGCTGCAATTTGTTATAAGAAAGAAGACTGAATTTTCCTGTTATAAGGAGATAGTAGTACGGGCTTTCATCAGAAACAAATCAATTCAAATAAAAAAATGTAAAAAATTACTCAGTCGCAAACTATCATAAAAAATAGCCACTAAACTTTTAAGCTCTCATTCTCCAGTCTAGTCTGCTGCCACCCAACCCGAACACCCCCTCCCCTCTCCAACTTCCGACCTCCCAGCCCTCCCCGCCCAACCCACTCTGCTCCCATCCCCCACGCTCCTCTCACCCAGCACATTCTCTCTTTCCCCATTTACCCAATTTTCTCCAACAATAAAACTAATCAATTGATTAATTATTATTTTTGTTAATTGAATTATCCAATTAATTAATTTAATATATCAATTAATGTTTTAGCTGATTACTAGATCTAGATATCCACCCTACTTATCATTATCGTCTCACATATCAAAACAATCATGTATTGAATAACATGTGTGTATCTCTTTTTATGTGAGATTATGAATATGTTTGTATGAATTTAGTGTTAATAAAATTTAAGATTTCAAGAAATAATCATATAATTACATTTATTACAGAACATATTACATTACATATAATAAATAATGAAAAATATCATCTACTATTCTTATTATCACAAAACTTAACTAATATTAAATATACTAATTAAATACATACCAAAAATATACTAAATATATAACATATATATTTTAAAAATCATAGATTTTTTAAGAAAATAAAATGTCAATATAATATATATTGTATATATAATATATTTGACACATACAATATATATCATATATACTATCTATATGTAATTCTCTGGCACTTTTTTTGCAAAAAGAGTTTTTTGTCTAATGTCAATTTGTTTTTCGAAAAGCTAGTTTTGATAAATACTATAATAGTAACAACATAAATCAAGTTAAACCTGGCCTATCAAAATTTGGCCAATTTTGGGCCACTCTCTAAAACAACAAAAAATAGCCCATCTATTGCAATTTCTAAAAAACCTTGGTAAGGAATATGTAGAGGGGAAATGGGTTGAAGGGAAGTAGTATAGTCTATCAATAGAATACAGATTGCCAGAGAACGTGGAGATGAAACCTACGTATACGACGGCCACTAAGGTTAGCCTGTAGCTGATGACAAAATGCTATGATGTAATGGGGTTAGTGGAGGTCAAAATGCATGATTAACGTAAATGTGAGGGAGCGATATTATTTGTAGGTAACATGCAGAAAATCAATTATAAATAAATCTATTGACTAGTTACGTGGTAATTAATCATAACCCTTTTTGTTAGTTGCATTGAAACAAATGAGATAATCTCACGTGTGTCTGATCACCATGGACGTGTCACGGGTGAGTATGCCAGTAAGATATTGGGAAGAATTTAGAGAGTGAGCTATACCGAGGAGACATGAAAATACCATTCTCCAAACCACTCCAAAAGATTCTTAGAACGATCTCCCATTTTAAGATGAGAAATTAACATATTTATAACTTTTAAATTGACCATACTGAAAAACACACATATTTTCTAATAGGACGTAACCTCGTCCTAATTCTAGTAGGCTACAGTCCGAAAATGTTCACAAGCAACAAAGTTTCATCCAAGTCTTAGACAATTGACTTGATTGAAATACAAGAATGAATTTAATATAACATGTGTGCCAAAGCGATATGATTGAAATCTTGACCAAGATATAACAATATCATTCAATATCTCTCGCTTGTGCTTGCAAAAGGTGGCTTGCACACGATACTACAAAATGATCTTTTGGACGTCAAGCCCCAATTTGGGTACTGGGAGGGCAGCTTCATATGTCAGGTGAATTTCTGCAGCAATTTCCTCACGAAGGACACTGTACATGCATAGATGCTGGAGAACAACTTAGCCATGGAGTCTGAGGGAGGTCTCGCTATGGAGCCCAGAGATGACTCCTAGTTAGAGATGACAATGGGTGGATTTGAGTAGGATATGAGTATATTTATATTAAATTTTTACTACTCATACTCATATTAAATTAAATGAGTCGGTATAGGTAATATCCATTAAGATATGGACATCCTAATAGGTACCCAATATGTACTTGTATATTGATGAAGAAGAGGATTCTTACAGCATTATAGAAATTCTTATTATGAGCGAGTCTGAGTTGATGCTCAAATGATTATTCGATTATAAAATTGACAATCCAATTTAGTTCTATTATAAATTAATGAACTATAGTTTGATTATTCGATTATAAAATTGATGATTTACTTTGATTTGATTTGACTGTAAAATTGATGAATTTCAGTTTCATTTTATTATAAAATTAATGAATTTAGTGTTATTCATTGATGAACTTTGGTTGGGTTCGACTATAATTGAAGGATTTTAGTTTTGGTTATTCAATTAATGATTCTGTTTGGTTTGATGATAAAATTGATGAATTCTAATTTGGTTCGATTATAAAATTGATTAATTTTACTATTGATTATTCGATTATAAAATTGACGATTCAGTTTGGTTTTATCGTAAACTTGATAAATTTAAGTTTAATTTTTTTATTATAAAACTGAGATACAATTTAGTTTGGATAAAAAAATTCCATTTACATTTTATTATAAAATTAATGAAAGTGTTATTCGATTGTAGCATTGTTAAATTATGGTTTGATTCGATTATAAAATTTATAAATTTTAATTCGAGTATTCAATTTAGTTCGATTAAAAATTATAAAATTGATATAATCCAATTGTTAATTATGAGTGAAAACAGAAACTACATCACAATTTTCATTATATATTGTCGTCTTTAAGAGAATCGTCGAAAATGAAAAAAATGCCCTTAATCAAGGTTACCTGGGGAGTGGACGTATAATTTTTTAAAATAAATAGGTACCCATTGAATATTGGATATTACTTATACCCTATTTATTTATAATGAATAAAAAATTACCGATCTAAAAAAATTCATATCCAATTATAATATTTTAAACTCGTGAAATACTTACCAACACATATATTGTGTCATCTCTACTCCTAGCAGTGGAGCCTAGATGACGTCTCCAATACACATCCTGGAAGACAACTCGTGGTAGACTTGTAGGAGGCGGTAGTCAATACCCATGTACAACACACGTTGCGTTCCCGTTTCTTTCGAAAATAGGAGAACACGTTGCGTTCCCGTTTCTTTCGGAAATAGGAGAACTCGTTGCTCACCAAGGTCGATCGTTAGATCAAGGCAAGCATAATCTTTCAATTAACAACGCTCGCAAAGATTACCCCTGTCTAGAAGTCGAAGTCAACCAAGAGGATAGCTTACTACCAGACAGAGAACTTGTGGACCTCATAGTGAAGTTCTGAATTACAGAGGAAGAAAGATAGTCCGTGTCAGTGATCAAATGAAGATACAGGAAAGGTAGGATTGCGAAAATAGCCTTCTGGGCACCCTATTCACCACCAAAAATTTTAACAGACTAGCACTTAAGGAAACTTTGTGTTCAGCATGGAAACTCAAGCACCCGGTACGCTTCATGGAAATTAAAGATAATTTGTTTCAAATAGTTTTACAAACGAATCAGAGATGGAATTTGTTCAGGAATGTGACCCATGGTTGGTGGAGGGCAACCTAATGCTCCTTACCCCATGGAACAAAAACATCCAACTGGCTTCCCTCAATATCAAACTATGCAAATTTTGGGTCCAAGTGCATGACCTCCCACTGGATTTTCGAGGTGAGAAAACTGTAGGGAAAATATGTGAACATTTAGGTCAGGTTATCAGAGTTGAAAAAGGAAGACCCTCTAATGGGGTAGAACAGAGACGTTACTTCAGAGTCCGGGTGGAAATGGACGTTACCCAGCCAATTAAAACGGGCAGGATCATCTCCAATGAAGGACATTCGATATGGGTATATTATCGTTATGAACGGTTGCCCAGGTTTTGTGCTTTCTTTGGCCATATAGGACACGAAGAAGAAACATGCCATCAACTCCGATCAAACCAAAAAGATGGGAAAGAACTCTTATTCAGGTATGGAGAAGAACTCAAAGCTTGCTCCGGTAGGCGGAAGTTCATTAAAGATTCACGAGGGGGACCTATTATATCGCAGGACTCAGAAGAATCTTTCACTGACCCAGCTACATACAGAATAAGAATAAAGGAGCTACATCCATCAATGGCGGAGAGTAGTTGTCGAGCGTAACCGCCGGCAACAGAGGAGCAGTGGCCGGAAAGGTCGTTCTACAACATTCTAGGGAGAAGGAGCAAGCTGGCACTGGGTCCCACTTGGAATTGGGAAGCTCATCCCCTATATTCTTACCTGTGTTAATTGCCTGTGTTGTTGGCGGGGGATTTCTGTGTTGTTGGCGGGGGATTTCAATGAAGAAGGTTGTTGAAATGGTGAATCTTTTGGTTCTGATCTTAAAATGAAAAATGATGAATCTTTTAGTTCTGATTTTTTATTGAAAGAATGTTACCTGTTTACAATAAGGAATGATGTATATATACAAATAATTCTAACGGTTGCTTATGAACTCCTATAATTTCCAACGGATGCCTACTTGAAGCCTGAAATCATTTTTTACCAGAAATGGTTAAATACCCACTGTATTTGGTGAAAGTCTCTGTTCTGCTTCCCTCTTTTGCCTATGATGAAGATTTCCTTCTGAGACTGCAACCTTTATTTCTCTTTCTTCAACACTCTCCCTCAAGTTGGGTTCGTATAGGTTGATCCAGCCAAACTTGTTAAGTATTCTTTGGAGGTTATTTTTGTCAAGGGCTTTGGTGAAGATGTCGGCTAGCTGGTCTTCACTATGTACAAAGGGAATGGTGATTTCTCCCGTCTGTACCTTCTCTCTTATGAAGTGACAATCCACTTCAATGTGTTTGGTTCTCTCGTGGAAAACGAGGTTCATTGCAATATGACGTGCTGCTTGGTTGTCACAGTGCATCTCTATCGATTTTCTTATCACGACTTTCATGTCTTGAAGGATATGTCTAATCCATGTGAGTTCACTAGCAGTGGAGGCCATGGCTCTGTATTCTGCCTCTGCACTTGACCTTGCTACAACAGTTTGTTTCTTGCTCTTCCAGGTTACTAGATTTCCACCTACAAAAATACAGAAGCCAGTTGTAGATTTTCTATCATAACTACCTGCCCAGTCTGCATCAGTGTATCCAACTACGGAGTTTGCCCCGTTTCTCTTCATCCATATCCCTTGGCCGGGTGTTCCTTTAAGGTATCTGAGTATCTTTTCTACAGCTACTTGGTGATTTGTGCAGGGTGCGTGCATGAATTGACTGATAACGCTAACTGTAAAAGTGATATCTGGTCTTGTAACCGTCAGATAAATTAGTTTTTCTACTAGTTTATGATATTGGCCTATATCAACTATTGGTTTGCTATCATTCAGTCCTATTTTCATGTTGGTTTCCATAGGTGTGCTAGCAGGTTTTGCCCTTATCATGCCTTTTTCTTTTAACAAGCCTAAGATATATTTTCTTTAAGATAGAAACAATCCCTTTTTCGAGTGAGCTATTTCTATCCCTAGGAAGTACTTCAATTTTCCTAGATCTTTAATATCAAACTCTCCTTTTAGAAATTGTTGAACACTTCATATTTCATCGTGGTTATTTCCGGTGATGATAATGTCATCTACGTAGACTAAAACGATGGTGGTGGAGTTGTTCGTGTGTTTGACGAACATAGATGAGTCAGCCGAGCTTTTGACAAAGTTAATTTTTAAAAGAAACGAGCTTAATTTTCCATACCATGCCCTTGGTGACTGTTTCAGGTCGTAGATAGCCTTCTTTAATCTACATACCAGAGATGGGTGCGTTGCTTTCTCGTGTCCTGGAGGTAGGGACATATATACTTCTTCTTCCAGATTTCCTTGGAGGAATGCATTTTTTACATCCATTTGATATAGTTCCCAGCTGAGGTTGGTGGCAACGAATAGTAACACTCAGATAGTGTTCATTTTTGCCACTAGAGCGAACGTCTCCTGGTAATCCACTCCATATGCCTGAGTAAAGCCATTGGCCACTAATCGGGCTTTATATCTTTCGATAGTGCCGTTGTTGTTGTATTTGGTCTTGTAGACCCATTTACATCCTACAGGTTTCTTTCCGTTGGGTAGTGGGATTATGCCCCAAGTTTCATTTTTTTCCAAGGCTAGAAGTTCTTCATTCATCGCCTTTCTCCATTTGGGATATGGATACAGGTGGTTTGATGTCGTATACCCTTTTGTTTAAAAAACTCAAAAAAGGTGTTGTTAGTATACTCGGTTCCATTGTCAGACCTAAAGATTTTTATGGTTGTTTCAAATTGAGTTTCAACTAAATTGTTGAACTCTTGAAAACGACTGAGGACTTCATTTTTTGATTTCAAAATATATAACCATGTGGTGCGAAAGAAATCATCAATAAATGTAACAAAATATTTGAATTTATTATATGAATCAACTGGGGCGGGTCACCAAACATCAAAATGAATTAATTCAAAATATCGTTTTGTCGTACTACTAGATAATGGAAAGGGTAATCTAGTTTGTTTTGAGAGTTTGCAGACTGAGCAACTGCTAGAGTCTGAATTACAACCAAATAATTTGTTTAGGATTTTGTCGGAGGGATGACCGAATCTCCAATGTAATATTTTGTCTTTTTGTACTGTACTGGAGGTGGAAAGACATGTTTTTTTGGTATCTTCTAAGTAGTACAGACCGTTTCTAAATTTCCCTTCACCAATCTTCCTCTCGGTGACTTGATCCTGAAAAATTACTTTGTCAGGTGAAAAAGTAACATTGCAGTTTAAGTCTTTGGTTATTTTACTGACGGATATGAGATTGGAGTTAAAATTGGGTAGACAAACTACGTTGTTAATGGTTTTTGTGAAGAGTGTGGTGGACCCTATGCCAAAAATTGGAACTTTATTTCCATTGGCTACCGTCACGTGTTGTGGTTTTTCTAATTTAGTGAGACTGTGTAGATTTTTTGTGTTATGAGTCATGTGGTCAGAGGCACTAGAGTCTATTATCCAGTGTTCTAAGTTATGACAAAAATTTGTAGATTTAGAAAAATAATTGACAGTATTGCAAATAAATGAACCTGAGGTATCGCGCAAAAATTCTCCGAATTGTTTGAGTAGTGTAGCCATCTGTACGTTGTTGTCTGTGTGCAGGTCTGCTCTAACGGATCTAGATTTGTCCATTTCTTCCATTCGGTCGGGTCGATACCCATTACCCGAACCGGGTCCGTCTTCATGTGTGCTCTGCGGTCTGGGTCGGGTCGCGACCCGTGACCCGCTCCGCTGAAACCCTCGGTATAAAAGGGAAATGTTTTCGCGGAGCCCCCTCACTCGTCACTCTTCGCGCAGCTCCCTCGCTCGTTCTGGAACTTTCTCTGGTTCTTCCGGAGATGAGGGTGTAGGTTCCAACACTGGTCGTGGGTGTGCCCTTCCTTTCAGCAGTGGCTGCATTTCACCGTCTCTCCTGGCTGTCCACGGTGCCTTCCCCCTTCCTTAGGTTTAGGGTTTCAGAGGGAGCCGTGGGTCGCCATGGCTAGTGCCTCCACCTTGTCATCTCTGGTACTCATTACTCGCTGCCTGGTTTCTTCTCTTTGAACCATGGCTGAGACCGTGGAAAAAGTTGGCTTCCTTGTCGACATCAAGATCTGAGCTCGGAACGCTTCGTAGCTTGAGTCGAAAGCCTTCAAGAAATGGAAAACCATATCCTGCTCAGCCCGCTCTTGGAGTTCCTTCAGGTCAATGGTCAACGATCTTAGGGTTTCAAGTTCTTTGAACTTAGATTTAAAAACCCGGTTAACTCGGGTACTGATCTGTCCCCCTATTTTGCTTGGGAGATCTCTCATTTAAGTTCAAAGACTTGCGCGAAATTGTTTTGTTCACAATAATTACTCCGGATTTCTTCCCAGAGTTCCTGTCCTATTTCACAAAAACAAAAGATTTCACTGATTTTTGGGTCTATTGAATTAGTTATCCAGGTCATTACCTGGCTGTCCATGATGTCCCATTCCTCTGAGTTCGGTCTGGTTTTGGCTTACTGCCGTCCACGAAACCCAGTCTGCCTCTTCCTTTTAGGCTCACCCTAGCCGCCCTGGCGCATGGTATGTAGTTGTGGTCAGTGAGTAGGATGTAGGTCAGTCTGGGATTGGTGTCATGGTGGTGAAACTGGCCGGAGGTTGATGGTTCTGCCATATGTGTTTGTTCTCAGAATCACTGCTTTGATACCATGTAAAAATGATGAACCTTTTGGTTCTGATCTTAAAAGGAAAAATGATGAGCCTTTTGGTTCTTATTTCTTATTGAAAGAATGCTACTTGTTTACAACAAGGAAAGATGTATATATACAAATAATTCTAACGGTTGCCTATGAACTCCTATGATTTCCAACGGATGCCTACTTGAAGCCTGAAATCATTTTTTACCAGAAATGGTTAAACACCCAATGTGTTTGGTGAAAGTCTCTATTCTGCTTCCCTCTTTTGCCTATGATGAAGATTTCCTTCTGAGGCTGCAGCTTTTACTTCTCTTTCTTCAACAAAGGTAATCCGATTAGCTTCAATGATGGGGAACTCCTACGCAGCTTGATATGAGAATATAATCTCATGGATCTGGGTTTCTTAGGCGAGCGGTTTACTTGGTGTAATCGTAGAGAAGTAGCAATGATTCAATGCAAACAAGACAAAATGTTGTGTTCGTGTAACTGGTTCATGAATTACAACAAATCGGAAGTTCAACATATAGTGATGCCATGATTGGATCATCACCTTCTTGGTCTGAACACCAATCCTAGTCTCGCCAATAATCGGGTCAGACAAAGATTCAAATCGGATCTTCGTTGGTTAAAATATGATAGCTGCAGGCTTGTGGTGAACCAAGTATGGAATACTCAGTATTCGGCCTTTGCCGAGGACCATCTCATGGTAAAAATTAAATCCTCGAGACACCAATTAATCCAATGGAGAAGGAAAAATAATGTTAATTCCCAGTACCGAATCGAAGAACTCTCAAAAGAATTATGAAGGCTACATAGTGCCTCCAATCCTGACATGCGACAAATCAGGAAAACAAAAAAGGAGCTCGAATTTGTGGTGTTAGAGGAGGAATGGTATTGGCGGGAGAAATCTAGAATGGATTGGCTGAAGCTTGGCGATAAGAATATGAAATTCTTCCATGCCAAATTTAAACAACGTAGTACAGATTTCATGATTTATGGTCTGGAAAATGGAGGAGGTTTGTGGATAGAGGACCTTTTGGAAATTAGACAGCTCGTGTGGGAGCATTTTCGAGTAGATTTTACGTCCCAACACCCTTCTGTTGGAAGAAGCAGTGAGCACCTTAACCAGCCCTGTAAATAGGGATCAAATGGAAACCATCTCTGGAGCTTTCACAGAGATTGAGATTTTGGAAGCTTTCCATCAAATACACCCATCAAAAACCCCGGGACCAAACGAGAATTGGATCTAGGTTAGGCAAGATGTTCTTCGATTGTTTAAGAAATTCCACCAAACAGGTAAGCTGCCAAAATGATTAAATGACACCCACATTATCTTAATCCTCGAAATTGCTCATCCATCATCCATTAAGGAGTTTAGACCCATTTCCCTTTGCAATGTAGCATACAAATTGGTGTCTAAAGTCCTAAGCAACCGATTAAAAACTCTCATGTCAGCTTTGATTAGTGAATAGCAGGGAGCGTTTATACAAGGAAGACAAATTAGCGATAACATCCTAATCGCGCACGAGGCGCTGCACTCATTAAAGCAGAAAAACAAAGGATCTAAGGGTGAGGCCATCATCAAGCTCGACATGGCCAAAGACTATGATCTGATGGAATGGTCCTTTGTCGATGGAGTCCTAACCAAACTGTTGAAGAAAGAGAAGCAGAAGTTACAGCCTCAGAAGGAAATCTTCATCATAGGCAAAAGAGGGAAGCAGAACAGAGACTTTCACCAAACACAGTGGGTGTCTAACCATTTCTGGTAAAAAATGATCACAGGTATCAGTAGGCATCCGTTGGAGATCATAGGAGATCATAGGCAACCATTAAAGATTATATGTATATATACATCATTACTCATTGTAAACAATAAGCATTATTCAATAAGGAATCAGAACCAAGCGGCTCATCATCTTTCTTTAAAGATCAGAACTCAAAAGGTTCATCATTCCTACATGGTATCTGAGCAGTGATTCTGAGAACCAACACATACAACAATATGGCAGAACCATCAACTTCCGGCCAACTTCACCACCATGACATCAATCCCAGACTGACCTCCATCCTGCTCACTGGCCACAACTACATACCGTGGGCCAGGGTGGCTCGGGTGAGCCTGAAAGGAAGAGGCAGACTGGGTTTCGTGGATGGCAGTAAGCCAAGACCATACCGAAACTCAGAAGAATGGGACATCATGGACAACCAGGTAATGACCTGGATAACTAATTCAATAGACCCAAAATTCAGTGAAATCTTTTGTTTTTGTGAAACAGGACAGGAACTCTGGGAAGAAATCCGGAGTAATTATTGTGAACAAAACAATTTCGCGCAAGTCTTTGAACTTAAATGAGAGATCTCCCAAGCAAAATAAATGGACAGATCAGTACCGGAGTTAACCGGGTTTTTAAAATCTAAGTTCAAAGAACTTGAAACCCTAAGACCGATGACCACTGACCTGAAGGAACTCCAAGAATGAGCTGAGCAAGATATGGTGTTCCATTTCTTGACGGCTCTCGACTTAAGCTACGAGGCGTTCCGGGCTCAGATCTTGATGTCAACAGAGAAGCCAACTTTTACCACGGCCTCAGCCATGGTTCAAAGAGAAGAAACCAGGCGACGAGTGATGAGTACCAGAGATGACAAGGCGGAGGCACTAGCCATGACGACCCACGGCTCCCTCCGAAACCCTAACACTAGGGAAGGGGGAAGGCACCGCGGACAGCCAGGCGAGCTGGTGAAATGCAGCCACTGCCGAAAGGAAAGGCACACCCATGACCGGTGCTGGAACTTGCACCCTCTTCTCCGGCAGAACTAGAGAAAGTTCCAGAAGAAGCGCGGGATTGACGAGCGAGGGAGCTGCGCGAAGAGTGACGAGCGAGGAAGCTCCGCGAAGACATTTCCCTTTTATACCGATGGCTTTAGCAGAACGGGTCACGGGTCGCGACCCGACCGAGACCGCAGAGCCCGCATGACAGACGGACCCGGTTCGGGTAATGGAGGAAATGGACAGATCCAGGTCCATTAGAGCAGATCTGCACACAGACAACAACGCACAGATGGCTACACTACTCAAACAATTCGGAGAATTTTTGCGCGATACCTCAGGTTCATCTATTTGCAATACTGTCAATTATTTTTCTAAATCTGCAAATTTTTGTCATAACTTAGAACACTGGATAATAGACTCTGGTGCCTCAGACCACATGACTCATAACACAAAAAATCTACACAGTCTCATTAAATTAGAAAAACCACAACACGTGACGGTAGCCAATGGAAATAAAGTTCCAATTTTTGGCATAGGGTCCACCACACTCTTGACAAAAACCATTAACAACGTAGTTTGTCTACCCAATTTTAACTCCAATCTCCTATCCGTCAGTAAAATAACCAAAGACTTAGACTGCAATGTTACTTTTTCACCTGACAAAGTAATTTTACAGGATCGAGTCACCGAGAGGAAGATTGGTGAAGGGAAATTTAGAAACGGTCTGTACTACTTAGAAGATACTGAAAAAACATGCTTTTCCACCTCCAGTACAGTACAAAAAGACAAAATATTACATTGGAGATTCGGTTATCCCTCCGGCAAAATCCTAAACAAATTACTTGGTTGTAATTCATACTCTAACAGTTGCTCAGTCTGCAAACTCTCAAAACAAAGCAGGTTACCCTTTCCACTATCTAGTAGTATGACAAAATGATGTTTTGAATTAATTCATTCTGATGTTTGGGGACCCGCCCCAGTTGATTCATATAATAAATTCAAATATTTTGTTACATTTATTGATGATTTCTCTCGCCCCACATGGTTATATCTTTTGAAATCAAAAAATGAAGTCTTCAGTCGTTTTTAAGAGTTCAACAATTTAGTTGAAACTCAATTTGAAACAACCATAAAAATCTTTATGTCTGACAATGGAACCGAGTATACTAACAACACATTTTTTGAGTTTTTTTAAACAAAAGGGTATACGACATCAAACCACATGTATCCACACCCCACAACAAAATGGTGTCTCAGAACGCAACAACCGACACCTTCTTGAAATGACTAGGTCTCTCCTCCTCCAAAACAACGTACCCAAAAGATACTGGTCTGATGCTATACTCACAGCAACCTCCCTCATCAATCGATTACCTAGTGTAAAATTGCATCTGAAAAGCCCTCTAGAAATTCTCAAGGGTAGGAAAATTAACCTAGATCATATACGTGTATTCGGATGTACATGCTTCGTACACATTCCAAGACTTGATAAATTGGACAAAACCTCAGTCAAAACGCTATTTTTGGGGTATTCCGCTGAGAAAAAGGGGTATACGTGCTACGACCCAATAAACCATAAACTCTACATCTCGCGTGATGTATAATTTTTAGAACTAGAATCCTATTACCCAAAGGACCCCGACAACCATAACCACCACCAAACGTTTCCTTTACCTAACAGTATTATTTCCTCCGATATCATAAGACAAGAACAAGATACTGCATCAACCGCGCCTGAGACAACTACCTCAGGGGGAGCAACTGATGAGGTAGCTGTCACTGATGAAGCAGTAATCGTAAGAATGTCAACAAGGCAAACTCAACCCCCAGCAAGATTAAAAGACAATGTGTCCCATCAGGTTCTATACCCTATCCAAAATTTCTTATCTTATGATAAAATCTCTAACATCCACAGGGCATACTTGGGCGAAATTGATGAAACAGTTGAGTCAAAGACCTATCACGAAGCCCAACTCGACCCCAAATTGAGAAAGGCGATGAATGAAGAATTTCTAGCCTTGGAAAAGAATGACACTTGGGATATAATCCCACTACCCAACGGAAAAAAACCTGTAGGAGTTAAATGGGTCTACAAGACCAAATACAACAGCAACGGTACTATCGAAAGATATAAAGCCCGACTAGTCGCCAAGGGCTTTACTCAGACATATGGAGTAGATTACCAGGAAACGTTCGCTCCAGTAGCAAAAATGAACACGATCTGAGTATTACTATCCGTTGCCACCAACCTCAGCTGGGAACTATATCAAGTGGATGTAAAAAACGCATTCCTCCAAGGAAATCTGGAAGAAGAAGTATATATGTCCCTTCCTCCAGGACACGAGAAAGCAACGCACCCGTCCATGGTATGTAGATTAAAGAAGGCTATCTACGGCCTGAAACAGTCACCAAGGGCACGGTATGAAAAATTAAGTTTGTCTCTTTTAAAAATTAACTTTGTCAAAAGCTCTGCTGATTCATCTATGTTCGTCAAACACACGAACAACTCCACCACCATCATTTTAGTCTATGTAGATGACATTATCATCACCGGAAATAACCACGATGAAATATGGAGTGTTCAACAATTTCTAAGAGGAGAGTTTGATATTAAAGATCTAGGAAAACTGAAGTACTTCCTAGGGATAGAAATAGCTCACTCGAAAAATGGATTGTTTCTATCTCAAAGAAAATATATCTTATACTTGTTAAAAGAAACAGGCATGATAGGGGCAAAACCTGCTAGCACACCAATGGAAACCAACATGAAAATATGACTTAATAATAGCAAACCAATAATTGATATAGGCCAATATCAGAGACTAGTAGGAAAACTAACTTATCTAACGGTTACAAAATCAGATATCACTTTTGCAGTTAGCATTATGAGTCAATTCATGCACGCACCCTGCACAAATCACCAGGCAGCCGCATAAAGGATACTCAGATACCTTAAAGGAACACCCGGTCAAGGGATATGGATGAAGAGAACCAGGGAAAACTCCGTAGTTGGATACACTGATGCAGACTGGGCAGGTAGTTATGATAGAAAATCTACAACTGACTTCTATGTCTTTGTAGGTGGAAATCTAGTAACCTGGAAGAGCAAGAAACAAACTGTTGTAACCAGGTCAAATGCAGAGGCAGAATACAGAGCCATGGCCTCCACTGCTAGTGAACTCACATGGATTAGACATATCCTTCAAGACATGAAGGTTGAGATAAGAAAATCGATAGAGATGCACTGTGACAACCAAGCAGCACGTCATATTGCAATGAACCCCATTTTCCACGAGAGAACCAAACACATTGAAGTGTACTGTCACTTCATAAGAGAGAATGTACAGTCGGGAGAAATCGCCATTCCTTTTGTATGTAGTGAAGACCAGCTGGCTGACATCTTCACCAAAGCCCTTGACAAAAATAACCTCCAAAGAATACTTAACAAGTTGGGCTCGATCAACCTATACGAACCCAACTTGAGGGGGTGTGTTGAAGAAAGAGAAGCAGAAGTTACAGACTCAGAAGGAAATCTTCATCATAGGCAAAATAGGGAAGCAGAACAGAGACTTCACCAAACACAGTGGGTGTCTAACCATTTCTGGTAAAAAACGATCACAAGTATCAGTAGGCATCCGTTGGAGATCATAGGAGATCATAGGCAACCGTTAGAGATTATATGTTTATATACATCCTTACTCATTGTAAACAATAAGCATTATTCAATAAGGAATCAGAACCAAGAGGCTCATAATCTTTCTTTAAAGATCAGAACTCAAAAGGTTCATCATTTCTACACAAACTTCATTTCAATTCTGGTTGGTAGGATTGGATCAAGGAATGTATTCAAACGGTTTCTTATCAGATTTCAATCAATGGAGAGCTAACGGAAAGACTCATTCTGCAGTGAGGACTAAGACAATGAGACTCATTATATCTTTACTTATTTATTCTCTGTGCAAAAGTGCTTTCTGAGTTCATTATCCAAGGCTGAAGAAGAAGGAAAGATTCACGGTTTTGCCCCGAAGGAGGTTGTAACCATCCATATCCCGTTTATATTTTGTAAATGATGCTATCAATTTCTGCCGAGCCTCAGAAAATGAATTTAATAGCCCAAGAAACATTTTGAAATTGTATGAGGAGGCTTCGGGGCAGCCAGTAAACTATCAAAAAAGCTCATTATGCTTCCCCCTTAACACCCCTTCAAACTTGCAATCTCATCTGGCGGATATTTTGAACATCTCAAACTTTGGGGTTTCAGCAAATACTTAGGTCTTTCAAGCGGCTATTGAAGGTTCAAAGAGACTTTTTTTTTATAAAATTAGGAAGAAATTAGACCAGAAAGTTAATGGCTGGACAAAATGCTTTCTATCTAATGCATGCAAGGAGATTCTACTCAAATCAGTTGCTACGGCCCTCCCGGTGTATACAATGAGATGTTTCAAGGTCTCAGCCACCCTTCTTAAGGACATGGAAAGAATTATGGCTCAATTTTGGTGGGGATCCACCTCTTCCCATAGGAAGATACATTGGATAAAATCTGAAAAGGAAGGCGGATTAAATTTCAAAAATCTCTCTTGCATGAATAGAGCCCTCCTAGCAAAAAACGGGTGGAGGATTATGACCAATACTTTAACACTTCTTGCCCGTGTTCTGAAACATAAATACTATCCAAGAGTTGATTTTCTTCATGCAGGTATCCAGGGTAACGCATCTTGGGGTTGGCAGAGTATAATATGGGGAAACAATGTTTTCCAACGTTATTAAAAATCTGACCCTACCATAGCATTTTTTCACCGCTATTAAAACACTTTATATAGCATTTTTTATATTACATATTCTTGTCATTGTACAAATTAAAAAATAATATTTTTGACAAGATATGAAAAAAATAATAACATCACATAACTTTTTATTTTATTACTCAAAATTGTTACAAACTATTGTCCGCTAAAAATCATAGTTTCAAATGACAAAACATATTGATTTTTACAAAGAACAAGCAAAAGTAATATTCTAAGAGAAGGATTAAAATATAGTAAGGTTTTAAATCTAATTATGAAGCTTCAGAAACCGATGTCGAGGCAACATGCGACTTGCTTGCTTCTATTGGTTTTGTTTTGAAGTATAATTGTAACTGTAGATTTTTAAACATTCCAGAAAAATAAGAAATTCATTTATACAAATTGAATCTAGAAAATAGTGTGGCAAATGTATTGTTCAATATAATATGACTAAAGAGAAATAAATAGAGTAAAATAATTATTAATGATTAACAACATATGAAAATTAATGATTAATAAACCTACGTACAAGAACAAATCAACACTCAACACCTATCTATGAGCTTTTACTTTCCACCCCAAATATTGAATTTGACTTTTGCTCCCTCAATTCAATTTTTTCGCTCCCTATGAGACATTTACAAACAAAGGGCAGAACCAAAAAGAATAACTACAAAACATCTAAGAAGGAATGTATTCAAACGGTTTCTTATCAGATTTCAATCAATGGAGAGCTAACGGAAAGACTCATTCTTCAGTGAGGACTAAGACAATGAGACCCATTATATCTTTACTTATTTATTCTCTATGCAGAAGTGCTTTTTGAGTTCATTATCCAAGGCTGAAGAAGAAGGAAAGATTCACCGTTATGAGCCTCTTGGTTCTGATTCCTTATTGAACAATGCTTATTGTTTACAATGAGTAAGGATGTATATAAACATATAATCTCTAACGGTTGCCTATGATCTCCTATGATCTCCAGGTCTGCTCTAACGGACCTGGATCTGTCCATTTCCTCCATTACCCGAACCGAGTCCGTCTGTCATGCGGGCTCTGCGGTCTAGGTCGGGTCGCGACCCGTGACCCGTTCTGCTGAAGCCCTCGATATAAAAGGGAAATGTCTTCGCGGAGCTTCCTCGCTCGTCACTTTTCGCGCAGCTCCCTCGCTCGTCAATCCCGCGCTCCTTCTGGAACTTTCTCTAGTTCTGCCGGAGATGAGGGTGCAGGTTCCAGCACCGGTCGTGGGTGTGCCTTTCCTTTCGGCAGTGGCTGCATTTCACCAGCTCGCCTGGCTGTCCGCGGTGCCTTCCCCCTTCCCTAGTGTTAGGGTTTCGGAGGGAGCCGTGGGTCGTCATGGCTAGTGCCTCCGCCTTGTCATCTCTGGTACTCATCACTCGTCGCCTGGTTTCTTCTCTTTGAACCATGGCTGAGGCCGTGGTAAAAGTTGGCTTCTCTGTTGACATCAAGATCTGAGCCCGGAACGCCTCGTAGCTTGAGTCGAGAGCCGTCAAGAAATGGAACACCATATCTTGCTCAGCTCATTCTTGGAGTTCCTTCAGGTCAGTGGTCATCGGTCTTAAGGTTTCAAGTTCTTTGAACTTAGATTTTAAAAACCCGGTTAACTCCGGTACTGATCTGTCCATTTATTTTGCTTGGGAGATCTCTCGTTTAAGTTCAAAGACTTGCGTGAAATTGTTTTGTTCACAATAATTACTCCAGATTTCTTCCTAGAGTTCCTGTCCTGTTTCACAAAAACAAAAGATTTCACTGAATTTTGGGTCTATTGAATTAGTTATCCAGGTCATTACCTGGTTGTCCATGATGTCCCATTCTTCTGAGTTTCGGTATGGTCTTGGCTTACTGCCATCCACGAAACCCAGTCTGCCTCTTCCTTTCAGGCTCACCCGAGCCACCCTGGCCCACGGTATGTAGTTGTGGCCAGTGAGCAGGATGGAGGTCAGTCTGGGATTGATGTCATGGTGGTGAAGCTGGCCGGAAGTTGATGGTTCTGCCATATTGTTGTATGTGTTGATTCTCAGAATCACTGCTCAGATACCATGTAGAAATGATGAACCTTTTGAGTTCTGATCTTTAAAGAAAGATGATGAGCCGCTTGGTTCTGATTCCTTATTGAATAATGCTTATTGTTTACAATGAGTAATGATGTATATATACATATAATCTCTAATGGTTGTCTATGATCTCCTATGATCTCCAACGGATGCCTACTGATGCCTGTGATCATTTTTTACCAGAAATGGTTAGACACCCACTGTGTTTGGTAAAAGTCTCTGTTCAGCTTCCCTCTTTTGCCTATGATGAAGATTTCCTTCTGAGACTGTAACTTCTGCTTCTCTTTCTTCAACAGTTTGGTTAGGACTCCATCGATAAAGGACCATTCCATCAGATCATAGTCTTTGGCCATGTCGAGCTTGATGATGGCCTCACCCTTAGATCCTTTCTTTTTCTGCTTTAATGAGTGCAGCGCCTCGTGCGCGATTAGGATGTTATCTCTAATTTGTCTTCCTTGTATAAACGCTCCCTGGTATTCACTAATCAAAGCTGACATGAGAGTTTTTAATCGGTTGCTTAGGACTTTAGACACCAATTTGTATGCTACATTGCAAAGGGAAATGGGTCTAAACTCCTTAATGGATGATGGATGAGCAATTTCGAGGATTAAGATAATGTGGGTGTCATTTAATCATTTTGGCAGCTTACCTGTTTGGTGGAATTTCTTAAACAATCGAAGAACATCTTGCCTAACCCAGATCTAATTCTCGTTTGGTCCCGGGGTTTTTGATGGGTGTATTTGATGGAAAGCTTCCAAAATCTCAATCTCTGTGAAAGCTCCAGAGATGGTTTCCATTTGATCCCTATTTACAGGGCTGGTTAAGGTGCTCACTGCTTCTTCCAACAGAAGGGTGTTGGGACGTAAAATCTACTCGAAAATGCTCCCACACGAGCTGTCTAATTTCCAAAAGGTCCTCTATCCACAAACCTCCTCCATTTTCCAGACCATAAATCATGAAATCTGTACTACGTTGTTTAAATTTGGCATGGAAGAATTTCATATTCTTATCGCCAAGCTTCAGCCAATCCATTCTAGATTTCTCCCGCCAATACCATTCCTCTTCTAACACCACAAATTCGAGCTCCTTTTTTGTTTTCCTGATTTGTCGCATGTCAGGATTGGAGGCACTATGTAGCCTTCATAATTCTTTTGAGAGTTCTTCGATTCGGTACTGGGAATTAACATTATTTTTCCTTCTCCATTGGATTAATTGGTGTCTCGAGGATTTAATTTTTACCATGAGATGGTCCTCGGCAAAGGCCGAATACTGAGTATTCCATACTTGGTTCACCACAAGCCTGCAGCTATCATATTTTAACCAACGAAGATCCGATTTGAATCTTTGTCTGACCCGATTATTGGCGAGACTAGGATTGGTGTTCAGACCAAGAAGGTGATGATCCAATCCTGGCATCACTATATGTTGAACTTCCGATTTGCTGTAATTCATGAACCAGTTACACGAACACAACATTTTGTCTTGTTTGCATTGAATCATTGCTACTTCTCTACGATTACACCAAGTAAACCGCTCGCCTAAGAAACCCAGATCCATGAGATTATATTCTCATATCAAGCTGCGTAGGAGTTCCCCATCATTGAAGCTAACCAGATTACCTTTGTTGAAGAAAGAGAAGTAAAAGCTGCAGCCTCAGAAGGAAATCTTCATCATAGGCAAAAGAGGAAAGCACAACAGAGACTTTCACCAAACACAGTGGGTGTTTAACCATTTCTGGTAAAAAATGATTTCAGGCTTCAAGTAGGCATCCGTTGGAAATCATAGGAGTTCATAGGCAACCGTTAGAATTATTTGTATATATACATCATTCATTGTTGTAAACAGGTAGCATTCTTTCAATAAGAAATAAGAACCAAAAGGCTCATCATTTTTCCTTTTAAGATCAGAACCAAAAGGTTCATCATTTCTACATGGTATCAAAGCAATGATTCTGAGAACCAACACATATGGCAGAACCATCAACCTCCGGCCACCTTCACCACCATGACACCAATCCCAGACTGACCTACATCCTATTCACTGGCCACAACTACATACCATGCGCCAGGGCGGCTCGGGTGAGCCTAAAAGGAAGAGGCAGACTGGGTTTCGTGGACGGCAGTAAGCCAAGACCAGACCGAACTCAGAGGAATGGGACATCATGGACAGCCAGGTAATGACCTGGATAACTAATTCAATAGACCCAAAAATCAGTGAAATCTTTTGTTTTTGTGAACCAGGACAGGAACTCTGGGAAGAAATCCGGAGTAACTATTGTGAACAAAACAATTTCGCGCAAGTCTTTGAACTTAAATGAGAGATCTCCCAGTCTGCCTCTTCAATTTTTTCGCTCCCTATGAGACATTTACAAACAAAAGGCAGAACCAAAAAGAATAACTACAAAACATCTAAGAAGGAATGTATTCAAACGGTTTCTTATCAGATTTCAATCAATGGAGAGCTAACGGAAAGACTCATTCTTCAGTGAGGACTAAGACAATGAGACCCATTATATCTTTACTTATTTATTCTCTATGCAGAAGTGCTTTTTGAGTTCATTATCCAAGGCTGAAGAAGAAGGAAAGATTCACGGTTTTGCCCCGAAGGAGGTTGCAACCATCCATATCCCGTTTATATTTTGCAGATGATGCTATCATTTTCTGCCGAGCCTCAGAAAATGAATTTAATAGCCCAAGGAACATTTTGAAATTGTATGAGGAGGCTTCGGGGCAGCCAGTAAACTATCAAAAAAGCTCATTATGCTTCTCCCTTAACACCCCTCCAAACTTGCAATCTCATCTGGCGGATATTTTGAACATCTCAAACGCGGGTAAAGAGTTTTTATTACCTTGCATATTGATTTTTCAAGCTTTCATCGCGAATTGTAAGAAAACGTTGTGCTTCAATG
The DNA here is from genome assembly GCA_003255025.1 of Datisca glomerata. Classification (NCBI taxonomy): domain Eukaryota; kingdom Viridiplantae; phylum Streptophyta; class Magnoliopsida; order Cucurbitales; family Datiscaceae; genus Datisca; species Datisca glomerata. The sequence continues at coordinate 50,490 of QANY01013350.1, read as the reverse complement.
CCGTATAAGCTCTTCTTGTAGTAATTTCCTTCTCTACCTTCCTGATACCTGTAGAATAAGGTCTTAATCCCTTCATAAATTAATTAGAGTTAAAACACACATCACAAGAAGAAGAAAAAACTTCCCCCTGTTCTAAAATGCGAAATTGAAGTTGGAAAGGGTAGGAAAACTGAGCTGCGACACAGAGCTGAGAGACAGAAAGCTGTGAGAGGGAGAGCTACGAGATCCAATAGAAAGAAATATGATTGAAAATATGAGATAGAGCTGCTACAACGATGACATAGCTGATGAGAGAGATGTAAGAAGCTACCAGAGAGAGGTTCGCGAAAGAGAGCTTCGAGAGAGAGAATCGAAAGAGTGGGACTCGCGAGCTACATCCATGGGCTTCGACAATCGTACAGAGAGGTTGAAGCGGAGAGGGCTAGTTGAGAGGATGAAGAGAGAGGGATGTGAATGTGAAGAGAGAGGGATTAGGTCTAATTTTAGGCCGGTTGGTTTCTTTTGTTCTCGTGCCCTATCCTCGAAAAATTTAGACTTCTCTTAATGTTTTAAGATAAAATGCCCTCGTCGTGTGCTATAAAAGCACATATTTGTTGTAGTGAAAGCACCTACTAGATTATGGAGTTTTAAAGAAAATCGGTGATGGAAACTCCATCAATATATGAAATGATCCTTGGATACCAAGATTCAATGCTTTGAAAGTGCATTCCCCTGTCAATGAGTCTGTTGTGAACGTGTCAGATCTTTTCCTAGCCAACCAAAAGGAGTGGGACGCTACTAAAGTCTACAAAATATTCAACAATGAATAAGCTCCCATCATTTGCAGCATTATGATTCCCACTCAGCGGATAGCAGATTCTTTTTTGTGGTCCTTCCATAAGAAAAGAGCCTATACTATGGGGTCTGGTTAACATTTAGCTACTGCCTTATTCAGTCTGGGATTGAATTCAGCTTCTCCAGGGGTTTCTGGCAGCCAATTCATTAGCATTACATTTGGACATCCATTTGGAAATTGGACGTGGTACCAAAAATTAAATATTTCATTTGGAAATGTATTAGAGACTGTCTGCTCACGAGAGATGTGCTCTTCAAAAGGAAATGCAGGGTTGTTAATTTATTATGTCCTATGTGTAATGAAATGGATGAATCTATTGTTCACCTTCTTATTCATTGCCCGTTTGCGAAGGTCTTTTGGTTTACATTGAACTTACACCTGAAAATGAATACGATCACAGGCAATTTGTTCTTTTTAATTTGGAAATTTCTGATCCGTAAATCCCGCCTCTTACCCAATCAGTCACAATTCTTAAGATCTCTCGCTTACGGTTTTTTAAGGTTATGGTTAGCTCGGAATGAGTACGTGTTTAAATGTAACTCCCCATCTCTTGAGCTTTCTCTTAAGAGATGGGAATTTTTGCTGGCAAAAGAATCTAAAGAAGGCCGTACTCTGCTCTCTAACTACAACAGGACTCCTCAAAAGCATAGATTTGGGAACAACTACAAATTCTTAGATCTCAAAAGTAGAAATTATTGGTTCTCTCCTAAAAAAGATGTCAAATTTAATATAAATAGTTCTTTCAACTTCAAGTAAAAAATGGCAAGAGGTTGGGTTTGTAGAGGTTATTGAGGAGAGTATATTAAAGGAGGTTGGGTTTACCAACTCAATTCTTCTACCTACATTTCAGCTTTGAGCGCAACAGTTATTGAAAGCATTAGATCCTTGAAGGCTTTGTTCCTTCTCAACATGGAAGTGAAAATCTCCAATTATAGGTTTATCATATTATATATGACTGTGGGTTTTAATTGGATGGTTACTTTTTTAACCCATTATATATGAGTAGAATATAGGTAATATCCATATTGGGTACCCATAAAATTCATTAGTCTTTCCTAAATACAATAATATGTAATGAAAAATATATTTTAATTTTATTTGTCATGATTATAAATTAAATTTCATAATTAATATAATTTTATATTCAAACTAAACTATAAAATGAATTGAATAGTCAGCTAAAATTTATTAATTTTTATAATTGTATCAAACCAAAGTTCATCAACTTTATAATTGAATAGAAAAAAATTCATCAATTTTATAATTGTATCAAACCAAAATTCATCAATTTTACAATTGAATAGAAGTAAAATTCATCAATTTTATAATTAAATGGAAAAAAAATTAATTTATTTATTACCGAGAAAAATTTGAATAACCGATATTAAAAATCATTAATTTTATACTCGAACCAAATTAGAATTCACCAATTTTATAACAAAATAAAAAGGAATCGTCAATTGAACAACCGAAACTAAATTTCGTCAACTATAGTCAAATCGAACTAAATTTTATCAATTTACATTTGAATAACTTTAAAAATCATCAATTCTATAATCAAATAGAGTTGAAATTCGTCAATTATACAATCAAACCAAATTAGATCGTCAATTTTATAATCAAATAACTAAACTAAAATCCATTCATTCTAGAATCAAGTCAATTTTATAATTGAATAATCACGCAACCGAGTTATCAATTTTATAATCAAAATAATCAAATTAAAATTCATTAATTTTGTAATCGAAACAAACATAAGTTCCTTAATTTTATAATAGAACCATACCAAAATTCACCATTTTTATAATCCGATCTTAAGCTTGTCAAATTCGCTCATCTCTTGGCGGTCATTTTACAACATTAACAAAGATTAAAAAAATTGAATTGCTTGGTAATAGATTAAAAAAGACATAAAAAATTAAAAAGAAAATTTAATCTAAAAAAATTGAAAATAGAATAAGAGAGAGATAAGGGTATTCATTAGATACCATATCTTAGTAGGTATTACCCAACCTCACCCATCATATTTAACATTAACTGCACAAATAGAAAATTTAAGAACCCATAATTATTTTTTTGTCAAGGTTTCTATTTCTTTAAATTTATGTAAATTTTACATATTTAGTAATTAAAACGATTTTTAATTGGACGTTTATACCTTGAATTAAATTTAAACAANCTCTTAAAACTTTATACTTCCTTTATGCAATATCTTAGAGCTTTATCCTAGTCCTCAATGGTATATATATATATATATATATGTATTTACATGTATAGGATCCTCTTACGTTCAAGATTATAACTAGGGTTTGGAGAACCCGACCAGATCGTATAATGCGAATTGGACTGAATCAAAGTTAATTGGTTAGGCCCTTTTTTTCATTTATGAATGGGTGTTTCGGTCTATAATTAGAAAAAACCTGAACTTTAAGGTCGGTCCAGAATTTAAGCCTATTCTGGACCGAATTGATCCGAACCGCCCATCTAATTCTCATATGTATAGTTTTTCTAAGTCTAGCTCTCCTAACTCGAGCAAATTTCAGTCCTCCTCTTGATCAAAATTTAGCCTATTTTGAACGCAGCTATTCATCTTCATCGCCTTCAGTTTCAGCTTCCTCCTCCTCTCATCGACCCTGGCCAGCACCAGACCTAGACCGACGTTGTGATTAATCTCTCTGCTTTCACTACTTCTCTTTGATTGCTTCGTAGATGTAGTTTGGATTTGAACCGAAAAAAAAAACTTCATAGATGTAGTTTCATTTTGATTGCTTCTTTTCGTTTCGATTCTCTTTATTGTTTCGATTGCTTCACTGTTTTCTCTTCGTTTTAATTCTCTTTATTGTTTCGATTGCTTCACCGTTTTCTCTTCGTTTCAATTCTCTTTATTGCTTCTATTGCTTCTCTTCATTTCAATTGCTTCATTGCTTCTCTTCGTTTCGATTCCCTTTACTGCTTCACTGCTTCTCTTTGTTTCGGTTGCTTCACTGCTTCTCTTCGTTTCGGTTGCTTCACTGCTTCTCTTCGTTTCGGTTGCTTCACTGCTTCTCTTCGTTTCGATTCTCTTTACTGAAGTTATTTGGGATATTCTTTCTAAAAGAGTTATGGCTTTGTAGATTTAGGTGAGTTCAACTTGTTTCGTTTAGTTTTAACATGAATCTATCTTGGATCTTCTACAACGTGGTGATTAAATACTTGAATATCATAGTTTGGATCTGATTCGCAGTGAATTAGGATTATAATAAGGAATCATGATTTTTGATTTGGTCCAGTTTTTCTGTAAAAAAACAGATCGAACATCCTATTTAAGGTTAATTTCTTTTAATAGTCAACATTATTAAAAAGAGTTAGATTTATATTTAATTATAATTCTTTTTTTAATTGTTTCTCAATTACAAATTAAAATTCGGCACTCATATGTAGTTATTGTTTAATTACATATAAGGTATATATTCTTCATATTATTTAATTACTTATATAAGTTAATTATTTTTTATTGTCCAACTACATTTTCAATTTTATGGTATGAAAAACTTGGATGAAAGTTTTTTCTGAATTTACTTTTCACGAATATGTTCTAGTTTTCATATGTTAAGTTATATTGAAGTAGATAATACATCATGTTATATATAATGACATTACATTTATGAGATTGTTACTAATAAAGATAAAAAGTTTATATCATTAAACATATTATAATCAATATAAAAATCTATCCACACTAATAATATATTTTTTAATAAATAAAGATATTACATTCATGTTAGCACATAGTCACACAAAGATAAAATTTATATATTTAAACATATAACTACAATTCTTGAAAATACACATTATCACATCATAATTCATGTTAATTACAATTGGCTTTCTACTTCTTAATTATTTCATTTCTCATATCTTTGAGAATGTTGATATATTTTTATTTGTTAAACTATTTCTTGCACTTTCACGTACATTAAAAAGTCAAATATTAGAAATTTATGTACCAGAGTAAGTGGCAATGTTCATGATATAACATATCAATTTGTATTGTAGGTAAATCATAATTGCATCTATTTATATCTAATACACTTTAACATAAACATCAATTTAAATCATAAGTGGTGATATTGTTGTTGAAAATTATTTAGTATGTGTAAATAAATAATAATCATGAATAGCTATCAATGCGGTACATAATTAGTGGATACTTTCAAAAAATTGTAAATGTATATTAAAAAACAGAAGATTATAAATATTGATATCTAAAAATCAAAGAAAAATGCTCATATGCATAAAGATTGTAAATATTGTCTCTGACATTTATTCCCGTGAATGTTCAATCGTCGTCGTTGGCTGTGCCGCTATCTTCTTATGCTGCTTCTTGATGTTGTAGTAGACATATGGTAGAATTTGATTGTTTATAGGTGTGTAAATCCGATGTGTGGGCATTTAATGAGAAGATAACTCTTGACTTAATATATTTTTCATTTTTTTATTTTTAGTGGGATGTAAATCTCTTTTGAGTGAGAGAGTGTGTTTTTTAGACTTTCCTAAATTTAAGAGTGAACATGTAAGAGTGTAAAATTAAATTTATTTAAGAAAGAAGATTTTGAAATCTATTTTTTTAGAATTTATTGCTTAAAAAATTGTCTATTTGTGGATATTAACATATTTAAAAAGGGTACTTATATGGTAGACATGTTTGAATATTTTGAAAATTTGACAAAATCTAATTTTTTGAAAACTTTGGCACAAATTTAATTAGACGCTATAATATTGTTAGATATGTAATTATCCATATATTTAACGTATGTATACATGAGATATGGGTAATGAATCTTAAAAATAAATATTTAATGAGTAAACTCACACCCTAACCCACCACCCATTTACATTTTATTTACCATCAATTTTCATGAAACTCTTGGAGTGCATTTATTTTTGAAAACCAGCTGTACTAATTTCTAGTATCAAATCAGAAATGTTTAAATATAAAAGGAAATATCTGGAATTTTGTGCTTCCCAGAAGTAAAAGACTGAAATACATTATATTGGAGCTTTATCTTTCTTCACCTTCAATAGCTTTATTATTATATAATCTTAAGCATAAACAATTTTGTAAAAAATTTCCCCAATAGCACAAAAAGCTTATCTTTCACTCAAATCCCTGCCCATGTATATACCCATAGCATAGCTAGCCAGCAAGCTAGCTCAAGCTTCGTCAAGCCCAAATGTAGTAGCTTCACTGTTCGAGCCATTGCCGCCAATGAACCTAGAGACTGCACAGTCAGTGGCAAACAAGCTTGACGTCTCAAAATCATTGCCTCGTCCCATTACTGGCATGTTGGCCTTAACGTTGATTTGGCTAACGTAGTCAGGGCTATAAGTTTGGCCCAACACACCGCTCACTTGGCTGCTCAATGAGAAGAATTTGAATCCAACATCCAAATGAGCAAATGAGTTCTCTTTTGTTATGCCATAGTTGTGAACTCGAGAGTCTTCTTCGGTTATCGGCACGACCTTGGCTGAAATCCTAAACGTGCCTTCAACTTCAAACATTATACTGTTGGTTGCAGCTAGCCTGACAATGAAGACGCTCGGGGTGCTGTTGGATTGCCATCTTGTGCCCTCAGATTCTGGGAGGGTGATTGGCTTGTTGTTCAGGGAGAGAGAGAGGCGGTCAATGGAGTCATCCCAGATAGCGGTTTTTTGGGCACTGATGAATAGTTGGTGATTTTCAAAGAGGATTCCAAGGGACTGGACCCAGGTGAAATCTCTGTTCAAGTTTTGGTTTCGTCTGCCAATGAAATGGGCATTGATATGGAGGTTTGGATCAGATACAAGGCAGAAGTCGTGCTCTTTTTTGCCGTGGAAATAAAAGGTGATGCCATCCCCGCCGATGAAACGAGGGTCTTGACACACTGCTCCTGGCCTATCACACTCTGCCACTCATCACACAAACAAGATTTTTAAACATGGTATTAAATATTCATGTATGCTTCCTATTATGTCTTTGGAACAACAATCACAATAAAATTGTTTTTCAAATACTTGAATCTTAATCATGTCTAAAACGATGAATATATGTGGGATGAGCTTGGGGAACTTACTGCAGACAGGTTTGCAACTGACACAATCAACCTCACATCCAGTAGGACAGGCACTAGGGCAGACATGGTTTATATTGTAACATTGAGGATAATTCTTGTTCTTGCATCTGACCCTCTTTTGTCCACTAGAGTCGGTTTCTGGAGGTGGAGAAGATGATGGAGTGGAAGGAGGGTTGGATGATGGAGTAGTATTAGGAGGTGTAGGTGAAGGCCCTGATGGTATTAATGGTGGTGAATTTGGAGGTGGTGTTTCTGGAGTTGAAGTGGTTGGGATTGGTGGAGGAGAAGGTGTTGTAGAAGGCTGTGGTGGAGTTGGAGTGGAAGGCGTTGGAGAAGGGGATGATGGTTTTGAAGGCGAATTTGGAGTTACTGGCGTTGGTGAAGATGAAGGTGGTGTTGGTGAAGATGAAGGCGGTGTTGGTGAAGATGAAGGTGGTGTTGGTGTAGATGAAGGCGGTGTTGGTGTAGTAAGAGTTGTTGGAGTAGGCGGTGATGGTGAGGAGGGAGTTATAGTAGGCGGTGGAGGAGAGTATGTTGAAGGATTCATGGTAGGGGGTGAAGGTGACAATGGAGGAGTGGGGCTTGGAGGTTTTGGAGTCGGTGTTGATGGTGTAGTAGGAGGAGATGGAGATGGTGTTGAAGTAGCGGGAGGGGTGGGATGAACTGGAGTAGGAGGAGATGGTGGCGGAGTTGTCACGGCAGGAGGGGATGGTGTTGATGATGTAGGAGTAGATGGAGGTGGTGTTGAAGTAGCTGGAGGGGTGCGGTCTAATGGAGGAGGAGGAGATGTCGGTGGACTTGTGGTGGCAGGAGTGGGCACGGATTCTTCAGGCGGAGGTGGCGTTGATGGTGTGGAAGGAGTAAGAGAGTCTTCTTCTGGTGGAGGGTTTGAGGCCCCACTGCACATAGGCTTACATGAAACACACTTAACTGTGCACTCATCAGGGCAAAACTTTGGGCAAACATGCACTAAATTGTAGCAATGCTTGTACTTCTTTATCATGCATCGAGCATTACTTGGATTCTTGGCGATGCCCGGAGGAGTTGCCTCCGCCATTGCCATTAACATTACAAGAAGAGTGGCTACAAGAAGATGACATTTGAGGTGAGGCATTATAGCAGAAACTAGAGCAAATTAGCCTTTGAACCAAATATCTTAGCAAAACTCGAAGGCTATTGCTGTTAACTTGAGTGAGAATGTCAGTGCAAATGTTTCCTTTTTATAGATGTTGAAGAAGAGCATCTATGAAGACCCAGATGCCTACTATTTCGGATCATACGCCCCTGAGTATTCCTTAATAAGTAATCTTTCACATAGTTTATGAAAAAATTAAAGTCAATCACAGTCCATCTCTAGTATTTTTGTAGTGTTAAATTCAACTTTAACTCATAAATTTTGCTTTACTTCCTTCAGTTTTTCAATGCCAAAATTGTCCCCTTACACATTGTGGAGCATGATTATTATTGGTTTTGGTGTTTTCGTAATTGCACAACGTTCAACGAAATAATTTATGACGTTTAGAAAAACTGACAAAAAATAAGACACGAAAATATTAATTTTACCTAATTTAAAAGTTCAAAGATCAATGTTGTTCATTTGAATGTTTATGTATGTTAATTACTAACTCAAAATTTATCGGTGTAAGTTGACTTTAAACACTTTTTTAAATCATTAGCTTTTGCCCCTGTTGCTTTGGACGTAATAATGTCATAACTTAGATAAGGAGGTGAGAGTGAACACTTTCAGCGAATGTAAACTTTCCCACCTGAAAAAATTGTTCCTATTTTACGGTAAATTAAGCAAGCAAAGGTGCTAGTACTGTAAGGATTGTTCATTATGCCTAACCCATATGGAACCTGGAGAGGAAAGGGTAACGTAGTTGTGTTATGCTTCAAGCAATAAATAAATACATAAACGATAGCTTGTGAAGAGGAAGAATTAGTGACCTTTTTCTTCCTTGGTTTTGGCCATATGGTGTCATAGTGAAGATACGTGAACTTTACAACCATGAATCTACCTGAAAGAGAGGTGATCACAATTCACATGTGCATAAACCCAAAATCATGGCCATCACTACTAACAAAACTCATAAATTATAGTGATACATCTTCTTGGCTTATTGAATTCATTATAAGGTTTAAACAAATTCGACTCGAAAGCTTACCTCACACTTTGAATATGATCGATACGTGCATTTCATTTCTATATGTTATAACTTAGAGGTGGATTATTCGTAAATTTTGGAAAGTTGTGAGGAGATATCATTTGATGAGAATGCATCTGGTTGATGACCCATCTGAACCGAGCAACCTTAGGGGTAAGCAATGAACCGACTATACGCCTGGTTGGACCGCATCAAGCTTTAGACCTTCCACAAGAATGATTTCCTAAAGCGGCATGGTCAAATATCAAATGTCAGCTACTATTTCTCTCACTATACTAAAAAATGACTGAAGAAATAAGTTCTCATATGCTAAATTAAATACTGATTATGAAAATCAGGGCCTGAATAATTAGCCAGTGCATTTGTTATTGAAGATGTGACAGAATTATTGCCATTCGGTCAACAGATCCAGTTTCCATGAGTGAAACAATGGAAATGTTGCTAATGGTTCAATCATTGTTACTGAAGATGTGACAGAATTTTGAATGTCAATAATTCATGTAAAGTGTTGATGCAATGGTGCTTAATTCATAAAAATTAAGGTTTTATAGCTTATATCCATAAGAAAACATGTCGTCTCTGTAAATCCTAAACAGAACAACCATAACCTCGAAAGTATAAGAACTACAAATTGGATATTATATTCCAGAAATTGTCTTATGTATGTCTTACTACCTATAAGTTTGATGTCTGTGTTCTCTACCAACCATTTTGCCCCATCTTCCATGAAACCTGAGTAACTAGTGTCAAACTCATTTTTCCACATTAGATGCCTGAAATTTCGATACAACGCAACACATCATCAGTGAACAGCCTCAGATGTGGAAAACCACATCAGTGAACAGCCTCAGATGTAAAACACACAAGAAACATAAGTAGAAAAAGTCATCAAAATATTACAACATAGAGCGCACACTACTTACATAGGCTCACATGGCATACTTCCGAATCAGTTTGCAACAACTTATAAAAACTGCAACCCGAGTAGTCATTTGTAGTTTACCTATCAGAATTTGCTATTCTGAATATCACACGACGAACTCCATTTGCAATATTCAAAGACTTCATTCCTTCAGCTGCAAGTAGACTCTATCAGAAAGACATGTGTAATATGTAATCAGCAAAAGAAAGTAAAATAGATCAATGTATGTTATAACAAATGATCATTAAAACATTTGCAATATGCATATAGACATGTGTTGCTTTCAAAGCAAACTGAGTTTGGAGGAGAATATATGTAATTAGCAGGCTCATCTATTTTCAACAAAAAAACAAAAAGGACAAATGTTTAATAGCAAATAGAGAAGCTTGTCTGAAAGACATACCAGTTTTGTTCTTATCTCTTGGAACATCCACTAGCAGTGCATGACCTATTCAAACAAATAAGTTAGTCATCTATCAGTCATATCTAGGAGGGAAAATGGGAGATAAAGTTACAATCTTATTCATTTTTTTTGTTTTCTTAATTTTGCTATTGGAAGAGTTAACTTTGTAGCACAAACCAGAAATCACCGGAAGGCTGATTATTTGAAAAAAAAAAATGAGTTTCCTTTGTGATTCGTGTTTTTTTCAATAAATAAAATGGTAATAAGAACGAGCACATGCATAGCTACGAGAAAATGCCATGTTGATGAGCACAAGCACAACTACGTCTTCCATACTTGTGAGATGTTTTTCACAAGCAAATAACAATGGCGTTCAACATGTTTTCTTCTTTAAAACATACCGAAGAAAACAAAGCTAAAAAGCTAAAAAGCATTATCAATGGCATTCGGGCCGTTTTTCGTGCTTGGAGTTCTAGAATGGCATGATATCCGTGTGTCGGACGGAGATCGAGGATTAGGGCCATGACTGTACACTTCTCGACAAAGTGGATCGCTGTGGTTCCCACCACCAATGAGTGTGCATTTAGGTGCTCGGTGAGGGTAGGCTGTGGTAGTGTTCGCTAAGGCAGGAGTAGCCGTGTAGGACATTCAAGGTTGGCGAAGTAATAAAAACCAGAACAGTGAGTTTATCGGCTATTTGACTTGAAAACCTTGTAATGTTCGGGAATATTTGCAGGCCTGTTTGGCATGAAATGTGGTTGGGACTTGGGAGTTATGCTTGTCCAATTTTCGCTTAGCTCTTAACTAGCTATGTTTCTATTGAAAAATGTCAGTCACGAATCAAATATTTAACCAGTTTCATATATATAATCAATTCAGTCCGTCTCTCTTTTCTCTTTATCCTCAAGGGGAGAGTGTGATTTTACCATATATTAAATGAACATCCAACATTGTACAATAGAAATGGAAGGATAGCCTCCAACGATATAAGCCAACGAGGACATGGAAGGATAGCCTCCAATGGCGTATTCATTACACATCTATATGCAGATCGACTTCGTAGATGGATAGCCTCCAACGATATAAGCCAAGGAGGAAAGTATTATTTGATCAAAATGCATCTTATTGGCGACCCCTCAGCACCGAGTAACCTTAGTGGCAAACAATGGACATCATATATTCCAAGTTGAACACCGTCAAGCTTTAGGCCTTCCACAAGAATGATTTCCTGAGGCATAACAACACTATTAGTATTGTGTTTGAAAAGATTACTTTCCTCATGTTTTAAGCATGACATTCTTGCAGGCACATAGAATATCAACTTCTAATGAAACTACAACAATCACCAATTACCCATTGACCAACCAGTCATTGCTTCATAATTGTTACCTTATAGTCATACTAGCCTATTAAAGAAAAATACAAACCAACAGCTGCCAACATAAGATCAGGTGATGCATCATAGCTAGACCAGCTTTAAGAGTGGTCAATTCAAGGAGGAAGAAGAGACACTAAGCATGGCTTTAGCAAAAAACTACAGGGTCATTAAAATTCTAAAAGTTGCTTATTGCTTATGAAGGTGATGATGGAGAAACAGTAACGGTAAACTACCACCATAGTGGCCATCATTTTACAAAATTTTACTGTTCTAGCCACTTTCCCCGCAGGTCGGATAAAATTGCATTACTTTGTACTTTAGGCTTCAGATATAAGAAATGAACTACATAATTGTCGAAAATATAGAACCGGAGAAAATGAGTATTTCACTTAGTTTCCAACGAACATAAATTGCAGTTTGAAATGTTTAGCAGATATTACTGCCTTATCCAAACCAGTCAGTAAAACAGACCACCAGGGACTTGAGTCCAAGAGTTTCACCTATTTTTTCAAAACAAACACCCACGGTTTCACTACCATATTGTTATGGAGAAAGGAAGTGTCATAAGGCCCAAATAACACAAATTATTATTTCGACCACTACGAACTGCATGATAAGGGCAACGATTGACCTCTATAAAAAGATAGATGATCACGAGAACAAAAGCTAATCAAGAAACTTAAGTCTTAATCCTTTTCTCGTTAAAAAAAATCCTCAACACAATTATGATTCAAAGACCTAAAGAGGTAATCACAGATGTAGTAAAAATATAATACCACATACTCAATATTAGCAGCATGAAGAGACCAACAAAGTTGAGCATCGATTTATAATTGAGGAATGAACTGAAATGCTTTCATCAAAACAAAAGAGAAGATGTCTGCTTTGTTAGAGTAATTTTCCTTACCCTGCCTTCCAGAAAAACAAGATGAGATGGAATCAAATCATCATAAGCAGCAACTGATAAATAGTCAATTCCTGCATTTTAAGATAGAAAGACATATCAGTGGCACCATTAAAACTTTCAGAAAAAACATCATTTACATATTAAGTGAGTGCCAGGAAATAACTCCAATAGCGACAAAAATTAGGGGGAGGGGGATCCATGTCTCACCAACAAGTTTGATGTCTGTGTTCTCAACCAGCCATTTCGCCCCATCCTTCATAAATCCCACATAGCTTGTGTCAAATTCCTTTTTGAACATGAGTTGTCTGAAATGAAAACATATTTACATCACATATAGTTATTTTTATGGGAACTAAAATCATCCATCAGCATCTTTAACTACAAAGAAAACTTAAAAAATCATTGCTGAAAGTGCTTTGCTATGTTGGAAGAAATTCTACAAGAATACTATGAATTGAACTTACTAGTCATTACAATTTTGATAAGAAATTCACCTGTCAGTGTTTAACGTTCTGAAAAGTACACGCCGTACCCCCTTGGGTATATTCAGAGACTTCATCACTTCAGCTGTAAATAACAGAAAACGCATTACATGTTACTGAATTATAACATCAGATCTTGTTTATCCTACACAGTACACATAGACGTGCACAGAGAACTAAGGACAGAGCTGACTGATTTAGGAAAAGATATTAGATTGTGCTAAAGAAAGGAAAGTTTCTCATTATATCCTACTACTTGACACAGAGAAGAACCAATATAAGCATTGCAGAATGTTTCCGTCAGAGTGAAAAATTACGTACCCGTAATGTTGTTATCCCTTGGAACGTCAGCTAACAGTGCAGGACCTAGTGAAACAAACCATTAAATGGAAAAACATGATGGTCAACGAGAACTCCAGGGGTATTAGCGAACAGAGATATCGCGGAGAAATATATCACGATTATATCAAAATTGGTATATTTTACGGAAGCAGTCTAGCTCCCCGATAGTAAACGTAAACGATTGAAATTCAACGAACATAGATATGGCATAAGATGTAAGCACCAGAAAGGACCAACTGATAACGAATTTTAATTAAAAAAAAAACAAAAACAAACCACTATGCATTACCATTGAGAACTTCCAGGTCGAGCGTGTCGACGTCGAACCCCGCGTCGAAGTAATGATCGAACACGTGACCCGGAGCATCAACGTGCGTGCCGGTGTGAGCTGGGAGCTTGAATTCAGAGTTATTGGCGAGGGAGCCGTTCTTCATGCTAGCTGAAAGCCGGAGAAACTGGCCGATTCCGTCCTTGGATTCCCAGGATGGCATGTTCTCGGTGTATCTGTGACTGATATCGAATATTCGGCCCTTACCGTAGACTTCTCGACGAATAGGAGTGAGTTCATTGTTGTTGGCGCCGGATAGTGAGCAGTCGTCCGCCTCCGTTCCGGGAACGACGGGGTAGGCTGCGGTGGCGGTGGCGGTGGCGGAGCGGGAGAAAGTGGGAAGTGTGTGCGCCGAGGCGCACAGTAACAGAAAGAGTACAAGTTTCATGATAGGTGAAGGGTGGAGAAATGATTTCTTGGAAACAGATCTGTTGACAGGAGTTTTTGAGACTGTCCCTGTTTGGCATATAATTGCCTTCCCCCTGATTGAGTTTTAAGGAGTCTCTCAACTCATTTATATTTTCCGTATAATTATGAAAATCATTTTTTTATAATCCAATAAATCTCATTAAATTTGATGCTATGGAATTATCAATTATCTATATTATCAGTTAACTTGAACAAAATTTATAACAATACATACATATTAACAATAATAAAGGAAAAAGAGTAAAAAGAATCATATCATGCAAATTGTTTCATCCTCCCTCATAAAATCACACCATAATGTCATTAAGTAAGGACAATTTAGGATTAACATGAAACCCATATGATCAAAATAGTCTAAAAAATTTGTCCAAGTTTAACACTTTTATATCTGTTATAGATAAGTCAAGTTCACCTGAATTAACACTATTTTAACTCTTATGTAGAGTTCATCTGAATTAACAATATAAAGTAAATAAGTATTCCAGGAGTAACAAAATTTTATTATGATAGTTAAAATATTGTTCCAATTAAGAAATATGCCGTTACTTGATTTATGTTTATTAAATTTTTTATCGTCCCATTGATTGACATCAAATTTTCTGGTCAATCAATGATATATTATTGATTGATTGATCAATCCATTCATCCTAATCTATTATTGGGGTAAATGGATTGGTCATTTCATTGGCTATAAATAAGAAAAGAATTAACATCATTAATTAAATATTGATATAATTAATAAATAAAATAAAATAAAATCAGATTTAAAAATCTGTATATTTCAGCATTAGCTATAAACAAAGAAATAATTACATCCTTAATTAAATATTGATATAATTAATAAAAATTAAAATAAAATAAAATTTGAAAATCTGTAAAATTAGGGGTAATATCATATCTTCAAATCTCAATCAATGAAAGATTGATGACGTGGCAAAAAAATTTATCTATTTCTCTGAAGTTGAAAAAAAAATGTTTATTTTTAAAGTGAGTTTCAAAAGCCTCCTCTTTGGTGTAAATACCTAAATATTTAAGCTAGAATGTCGACTTCATAGATGAGAGGTTTGGGTATTACGAGGGAATCGACAAGAGGTGAGGAGGAGAAGAGAAAGAAATCAAAGTCCAAGAGGTACATAGAGGATATGGGGGGATATGACTTTTCGAATAGAAATAAGTTTTTCATATTGAGCGGGCGTTGGAATCTTTTGACAGTGAAATCAAATTTACTATGTAAATAGTAAGTCGACTTATCCAAAATGATGTGTCAAGACGTGGTATTTAAAGACAAGCTTATGTGGTGTTAACGTGGCATGATAAGACTGATGTAAAGCAGTAGTAAATATATTTGTAAGAGACGCCTCTAAGTTTATAAGGGAGGCGAGCCCATCAATAAATTATGCGTTGAGTTTACAATTATTTGTCTATGTGCATACTTGTAGCAATGGGAACAACCATATGAGACCGCCTCCATAGCTTATAGTGGACATTATTGGTGGGATGACCCTAAAATGCACCAAGTCGTACCAACCACAGTCAACTTCAAGTGTATATAGAAATATTATATCTAGTGTTGTAATTTTTACTTCAGCTTTTGTGATGATCAAAATGGGCCGAAACTTATAGCGGGTTCGTTTGTTCCTAGAGCGCATTTGAGGTTTCAACAAAGTTTGTTCCAGAGCGCATTTATAACGTTTCAGTAAAGTTTGTTGCACATTTAAACGTTTCAGTAAAGTCAGTCTCTAAAATGCGCTTAAGACGTTTCAACGAAACTTGTTCATTGAATGCCTTAAAGATGCTTTAGGAAAGTTTGTTCCTAAAATGCAATAAAGACATTTCAGCAAAGGTAGATAGGCAAACAAAAAGGTGCATAAGTATTATAAGCCTTACTACTATTTGCCTTATCAAATTGTGACTAGTGAGCCGAGGTAATGACAAAATTACTGAACCTATCAAGTGTTTGGCGGAACTTAGCCGCTATTGCAAATCCCTCCAAAACGGAACTTTACCGCCATAACGTGTTTGAAATACACAAATCATCTTAGCTCTTTGCTTTTCTCATTACCGCGATATATGGCCGCTGGCGTATAGATTAAATCTAACTTAGAGATTCATTTGTTACGAAGATGATTATGCTAAAGTCACGTGTAAGGGCAACATAATGTGTGAAGTAGGGATGCATAATGATGAAGCATAATGAAAGTCTTAAGTAGGAATGAATAGATAACCCTTCAAGCGTAACCATTACGAGTAGTTTAAATGCTCACATATATACATCCTCCTTAGACAACTTGATTATATTTTCATGTATATATGCGCCTTCTTAGGTAGTATCATGCAAGTTCCTATATATATGCGCCTTCAAAGGATGAATCGTCTGAGGATGACAGTTCAGCATGTGTATCCGCCTCCGAGTCATTTCTTGATGAGCTTCATCCTGGTTAGTTTTCTCCGGTAATATGTTACCTTAACGTTATGCTGCTTTTGTCACTCCCATAATTGGTGAAACACCTTTTTGGTGAGTTCTTTTTTATTAGTTCTTCGGTTCTTCTTCCAGATCATTAATATCAGAAAGTGATGGTACGTTTATTAGTGACTCAAATGAATTATCTTTAATAATGATTATGAACACATCATTAAGCTATATCTGTCACATTCGAACATGTTATAGTTAGAAAATGTTGCTTGACTCTATTCACTTGTCATGATACTTTGCTATTTGAACGCACATTATGAACATGCATATGGTATATATATTACCATGTATACTCTCTCGTGCTAACATTGAATATAAGACTGTGCATTGCTAGTGTATATGTATTTTCTAGCCAGTTGTGAATGCCACCATAATCAGACTCCTTATTGAGACTAAATTAAAGCATCTCTTACTGGAGACTAAATTAAAGCAATTGCTACATCATCACGTCTAGCTAGGGGTCAAAGATGACCTTACATGACTGATTCAATGAAGAAATGTATGGCATCACAGTTGAATATGTGGCTCATCAAGTAAGACCACAACACATACAGAGACTATGGACAAGTTCAATTGTTGCACATTTAAACTTGTACATGGGGTTAATGTAAATAGTAAGTCAACTCATCTAAAATGATGTGTCAATATGTACACGTGGTATTTAAAGACAGGCCCATTAATGACAAGACTAATGTAAAGTAGTAGTAAATATGTTTCTAAGGGACGACCCTAAGTTTAAAAATGAGGCGAGCTCATTAATGAATTATGCGTTAAATATCATAACCTGCCTTCGAGCTTAGAAACAATTTAGGGGTTGTGGTCTGGTAGGATTAGGACAATGTTACGCTATACCAAGAGAGGAAAACCTATTTGAAGGGTATGACCTTCCTAGAAGTCTTTGAAGTGCCCCATTCTAGTATTGAAGAGTTAGTAGAACCGCCCCCGGGGAAACTTAGAGGGGGGGAGTTCGTGGGCTGCTCCCTTTGAGCCGCCCCAGGGGAAGACCAGGGGTGGCTCCCCTTAGGCCACCCTAGGGGAAGCCCTAGAACGGCTCCCCTTTAGGCCGCCCTAGGGGAAGCCTGGGGGCGGGTCCCTTCTCCTCGGGTGTGACTCCCCTTTGAGCCGCCCCGAGGGGAGCCCGAGGGTGGTTTCTCATTGCATCACCATCTCAGAATGGTCTGAGGGTGATTGTTGTGTTGTACGAGTTTTCCATCTGTAAGTTGATCACACGACTACTCGATGTCGTGGAGGCGCGACTAGTTGAGAGCATGAACCCGGTCACATGTTATGAATGTTACATCGTTTTAAGAGTGTGGCTACGTTTTAGGCCATGACACCTTTAAGGCGTGATCACATGATTTCTATATCATTGTAAAGGACATATTTGTGGTCCCCACTTGACCCCATCTATATAAATGGGTCATTCGTGTCATTATAGAGATCATCAATTTCACACATTGCAAGGTCAAATGCTAGAGAATATTCCTCCCTAGGAGTTCTCACCAACCTTAGAACAGTAAATGCATTTGTCACCTTCCGGCGAACGTCCTAAGATACTTGTCGTTCACCCTTCTGGTCACACATCCTCCACGTTCCTAGACTTACTTGTCATTGACTAGGTCACTCAAATCACACATCACCTAAAAACACCCTAAATACATTGAATCCTTAATTAAGGTACAACAATGATGGTTTCAAATTATATTTAGGGGTGATTTTTTTACTTAAGAAGACAATGGGCCCATTTGTCTCGACTTAACTTATAACTTAAACTTTTAAATTATAAACTAATTAAGTTAGAGTTTTAATCTTTAAGCCAAAATATGTTCTGTTCAGTTTATTTTAATTAAATTTAAGCTGTAATTTATTTTTCTTTCGGATATTATTTTAGAAAAATACACTACATTAAATTAAGTATTAATTTATTCAAAAAATGGATTCACAATATCTCTTTTGCTATAGTATCTATCGGTACTCTCAAAGTAAAAAATAAGAGAAAATTACTCGATTCACTACTTTTGGATCAAACAATCATAATTATTGTTGTTTGGCAAATAAGCTTAGACTCTGATTATTTTTAATTAAAATTACATTAATATCCTCTTTAATGAAAAATCTGATTATTTATTTTCAACAAAAAACGTGAATTGCTTTTTAATATCCTCTCTCAACTCTCCCTCCCTCCCTTTGAAAGTTTGCATAAATGGGAACTCCCCTTGATAACAGAGTCCTCATATTTCTTGTCAATATGTATATATGAATAAAAGTGAAGAATAGGAAGCTTCACCTTCAACTATCTCAATCTTCCTTGGCTCTTTGCCGTTGGGCCCGTTTCTTATAGTCAAAACAAAACATCAATTAATCAATAACTACCCATGAGAAAGCCGAACACATATATTCAGTAACAACACTGTTCATTTTCTACAAGAACTCAAAACGGTAAAAATGAAAAGAGGGATCGTAAACTTAGAGAGAAAATCAAGCAACAAATTTTATAAAGGTCAAGATGTCATAAAATGTCCAGTTATTTTTCAAATTAGCTTTCACAGCTTTGAAGAAATAGTTTCAAACAAGCTCCAAATCACAGAGCTGAGAAATGTATTGTGAAATAAAGTATAGTTACATGTTCCAGTCGAGGCCGAGCACGACTAAGACAGAACGAATACAACAGTGGTCACAGACAATAGCGGCAGAGATGGAAGCATCGGTGACGATGCACGACAGTAACAATGATGATGCACGACAGCACCGATGACTACAACGGTGCTCCCTCTCATTTCTTCTTCTTCACAGTATGATGGCAGCGGAACTGCTCCACACTTCTCGCAGATATGAAGAAAAATGAGAAGTAAGTTTGTGTTGTAAGGATGGGGATAATTTTTAGTTAAAAATATTAAAAGAATTTTTAACTAAAAAGTTACATCAGTTTAGCTTATAACTTATTAGTCTTTTAACTTAAATGCGCTAGTATCTTATTTCAATAAGTCAAGTCAAACACACTTCTAAAATAAGATAATAATTTATTTAAGCGAAAACCTATAAGCTGTAGCTTATAAGCCTCCAAACATGGCCAATGTCAATTTTTGTCCTTTTTGTATTGTACCAAATTATTCCAAATATAAAGATATTTGAGTGGGACCTACGAGTATTTTAAGACTATACTTTAGATTATTATTTGAGTTTGTGAATGCTTTTGACATTCTTTTGTATTCTTTTTATTTATTATTATAATTCTTCTCATCTTTGTATGTGGATGTAAGCTCACTGCCAAACCACGTAAGTTGTTTATATTCTGCATTTTATTATTCATTTTTCTTTATATTTTGCATGTTCCCCAATTTCTTATGGTTTAAGAAGAACAGACACTAACATGCGACACGCATATGATACGACACAAACACGTCGATATGTAATTTTTTTAAAAATAGGATATGAGGATATGTTGCATATAATAAATACATGAATATTTTTTTTAATTTTTGTAATATTTATATATAACCAATATATTTCTGATTAGCCAAATGAAAGGTTCACATAAAACCTACTCCTATTCTCAGTTTCACTAGCAATTATTAGCAGCCAGCACACATAGCAATTTTTTTTTTTGATATAATTGGCTGAAAATTCCTAAGCCTTTCAACAACGTACTATTTTCTATCAAAATAAATGGTTGAATCATGTTATCACCTTCGACAATAATTAACTAACAGTAAACATAAATGTATCAAACGACAAAATAGGAAACACAAGTTACTTAGTGAAAGTTTCTTAATAATCCGTAATATCAAGGAAAACCAAAAGAAAATGTGTAAATTTTTTCTTGTCTGACGGATTGAAGAAAGAAAAATAGACAAAATTTGGGAAACCCTAAACTTAGACAAAATTTCTGTGAAAAATATATAACATCACACACAACTAAGCGTGAATTATAGAATAAAACGAACCTTGAAGGAAAAAAACCCCCTCCTCTTGTTCTGAAATGAAAAATCGAAGTGGTAAAAAACTGGACTCGACATAGAGGTGGACAAAGAGCAGTGAGAGAGAGAGATAGGGAAAGAGAGAGAGAGAGAGCTAGGAGATCCAAGAGAGAGAGATGCAAGAAAAATCGGTGAGTGAGAACTGTTACATCGATGACAGAGCTGATGAGAGAGATGAAAGAAGATACTGGACACTAGTCAGAATCGCCACTCAGAATGGTTGCTCCAATGATATGTAGCGACCCATGTACACAGTAACACATACCACAATCATTGCCGAGCAGACCAAGAACGAAGACATTTACAACCATATGAAGAAAACCTTTTTCTTTCCCACCTATGGCGTCTTCAAAGAAGGCACGAATGAAATCTAAAGTGGGTGAAGAAAATCTATTTTTTTATTATACTTTGAAATCTTTACTTTTCTTATTCTTTTGTTTTTACCCAAAACATGTTTGGTCCGTGTCCTCACATGTTTAAAATCTGTTTTAACGTGTCCGACACATGTCTAAAAATAAAAAAAATTTAAAAAATATTTCAGATACTTCTTTTAGCATGTCAAACAAATGTTAGCGCATGTCAGAAGCGTGTCGGTGTCTAACAAGTGTCTGACACCGACACTCTATGTAAATAGGAGTGTCGGTGCTTCTTAGCCTATGGTTGTGGGCATATCAAGTGGTATCGAAGCTATGGTTTTATTGGATCTTGTTGTTATTGTGAAAAAAAATATGAGATCGATAAATTAGATGGGAAGAATGACTTCAATCTTTGGCGGTTGAAGATGCGAGCCTCATTAGTTCAACAAGGCTTGATGGGTTTTTATAGCAAGCTTTACTCCAACGAAGGGGGACCTAGGCCATAAATTGAAGGAATCTAGTGGAGTATAGTAAGAAGAGAGAGTAGAGGAAGGCTCGAGAGACCTTTTGAAGATGAAGAAATAAAGAAAGTAGTTTTTCAGCTTAAGAAGGATAAGGCTCCTACTCTTGATAGTTTCACTTTACCTTTTCTTTAAAAGTGTTGGGATATCGTCAAAACAAGACTCATTTTAGGTTTTTGAAAAATTCTTTGCGACTAGTGTTATTGATGCTAAAACTAATGAGAAGTATATTTGCTTAATCCCTAATAAGTCAAATTCTCTTAGGATTAAGAGATTTAGGCCTATTAGTCTCGTTACCGGTCTAAGAAGAAACTTAGGATTAAGAGATTTAGTCCTATCAACAAACTTAAAGATTGATAGGGGAAGTGATGTCAAACAATCAAGGGGCGTTCATGAAGGATATACAGATTCTGAATGTGGTGTTGGTAGGGAGTACATTACTAAGAAGAAAGATGGCTTCATTTTTTAGATTGACTTCGAGAAATCCTACGACTATGTGATCGAGGTTTTGTGGACTCGATTATAGATAAAAATGGCTTTGGTCTCAGATGAAAAATTTGAACAAGGGGTTGCCACTCCTCGGTTAATTATTCTTGTCATCATTAACGAGAGGCCTAGAGGAAGTTTCGTGTTCAAAGAGGCTTAAGACAAGGAGATCTCTATCTCATTTACTTTTTATTCTAGCGTAGACGTGCTTAGTAGTTGATGTGCAGAGGTAAGGAATATGGTAGGTTATAAGGTTTCAACGTCAGCTACGAGAAAGTGCATGTGACATATCTCTAGTTCACAGATGATTTTATTTTTCTTCTTGGAAGGGAATGCGAGCTAGCCATGAAGCCATACCCATGTGACTATGTACCCCATAGTTCTGTAAGTATAACGGGAAGGACGGATGTGCTAGGGAGCACATTATACATTTCATTGATGACTTGGGCCCGCAAGGATGTATTGAGTCCATGAGGCTGAGGGAGTTTCTGAAATGGCTGACTGAGCGAGCATACACATGGTACATCAATCTGGCATTGGGATCAATTTTAACATGGTCGAATACGGTTTCTGCCTTCATGATAAAGTTTTTTGTGTCTAAGGAAAAGTTGAGCATTCTCGAATCGGGGCATGAGCATCAAAAGATAGATGAGGACCTGATGACTTACGCTAGATGATTCAAAGACAAAGCACTGGATTGCCAGGAAAAGTGGAAGAAGGAAGACTTGGTGAAGATGTGCATCTGCGAAATGATGAATGAGTATAAAGCACATTGGAGAACCTGTACATTGTCACTTTATCACGCCTCCATGTAGCTGCTCAACGCACCAACACATCGGTGTCCAGGCCAAAGGTTGAGGAGCCGAGTGAGCGCGGGGGGCTTACATGGAAGCCCGCTAGATACACGTCACAAGTAGCCATGGCACAACCCCAAGGACGAGGTGCAAAACATGACAGGAGCGAAATGGATTATCCACCACACTTCCCTTACTCCATGGATAAGGTAGAGGCGCTAGTGGATGCCTGGATCAAAGATAAGGTTATACGGAGACCTTGGGTAGACAGTTTGTCCACTAGAAAAGAAATGGAATCACCCCAGTACTGTCGCATCCACCGAGGCACCACCCACGCAACCAAAGATTGTAGAACTTTGAGACAGTTTTTTTATGACAAACTCTAAAAAGAGGAGATCATTAATACGAACATAGAAGTCATGGGGAACCAACCTTTCCCACGACATGCTACACGACCATCGTGACTGGAAGAGGCGGTGGGGCTAGGGTAGATAAAAAGATGAGGGAGCAGATTCTACGTTCATAAAATTGTTGGGGAGGTAGAGTGGAGGTCATCCTCCTAAAAACTAATAAGAAGAAATTGGTATATTTTTGGTGTTACCAATAAATTAGGTGTATTTTAAATTTATGAGTATTTTCAAAAGTGGTGAAGAGAACACTAAGGCATTTGAGGAGAAGGAATCAATTCTTTTAAAAATCTCAAAAGAGGAAATGCTAAATAAGTCCAAGGACAGCTACGTTATGTTAAAACCTCAAAGGCGGATAGCCTAGAGCTCGCCCAAATCTCCATGGCGGGCTCACCAAGGCGGGTAAAGGGACTCTCCAACGCGGGTAAAGGGACTCTCCAAGGTGGCTAAAGGAACTCTCCAAGGTGGCTAAAGGGACTCTCCAAGGCGGTAAAGGGAACATACACAAAGGTGTAAGTCAACTCTCTATGGCATTTCAAAGGTCCATCCCTACCTGTCCACCAAGATTCCATAAAGGTGAACCCATGACCCAACAAATTCTGTTAAACCCGATGTAAATTCTCCACTAAGTTGGACCCGTAACCTGCATCTCCTCCAAAAGGGATATTTTTGGATGAGAAGTTCTTTTCTTCTTTAATATGCACACTCAGTTATCTATTTGATAATCCAATTTTCACTTTTCTTCTAATTAAATTGTCCTGAAACCTTCAGGAACAATGTGTAGAGAACTGGATTGTGGAGAATCGATGAAGCCATTTCGAAGAGAATATTACGGCACCATCATCATGGTTTCATCAAAGAAGAGCAAATTTTTTATATAAAAGTTGTAAAGGATCTTAAAGAAAAAATTCTCAACTTACCCACAATGAAGCTGCTTTTAGGGTTGTAATTTTTACTTCAAACTTGTGTGACTATCAAAATAGCTCGAAAACTTATAACGGTCTGTCATCCTAAAATGCACTTGAGTCATTTTCAACAAAGCTTGTTCCAGAAATGCGTGTAACACATTTCAACATAGTTAACTCCTGGAACGCATTTAAGATGTTTCAGCAAAAGTTACTCCTGAAATGCGTTTAAGACATTTCGGTAAATGTTGTTCCTGAAACGCATTTAAGACGTTTCGATAAATGTTGTTCCTAAAACGAGTTTCAAACGTTTCGATAAATGTTGTTCCTAAAACGCGTTTCAAACGTTTCAGCAAAGATTGTTTCTTGAGACGCGTTTAAGTCATTTCAGCAAGGTTTGTTCCTAAAACACATTTAAGATATTTTAGCAAAACTTGTTCCTGAAATGCACTCAAGATGTTTCAGCAAAGTTTATTCCCGAAACGCATTTAAGGCATTTCTGAACAGGGAAAACCCACCCAAGACACGTGTATAGAAAGAACGAAACCTAAGAGGACACGTGGACCACAAATATGGCATGATTGGGGGCTAAGCGAGAAAGTACACAAAAGCGAGAAAGCTCAACAGAGCAAGAAAGAACGCTGAAGCGGGAGACTTCGTTAGAACGGGAAAGAACGCTGAAGCGGGAGACCTCTTCAGAATGGGAAAAACGCTGAAGGAGGAGACCTCATCAGAACGAAAAAGAACGCTGAAGTGCGAGACCTCGTCAAAATGAGAAAGAAAGGATAAGAAGAAGAACATGGGACTTTTTGCGAAGACCTATAAAGTACCAACCGATTCTCTACACCCGCACTACCCATAAGGAAACAGACAGGTTGAAAGATCAAACCGAGTCATACTTGACAACATGAAGAAATGCCTAGAGTGAGCAAAGAGAAAATGGGTAGAAGAATTACCAGCAGTACTATGGGCATACCAAAAAACTCCCAAAGAGGCGAGAGACGAAACACCATTTGCTTTGGCCTATGAAACAGAAGCTGTTATACCAGTGAAAATAGGAAATCCAACTCTCAAATCAGAACTGACTAAACTACAGAATGAATAACTCATGAAAGAAAGTCTTGATTTGTTAGAAGAAAAAAGGGAAATGACACTCATGCAAATAACTAATTACAATCAGAAAAGGAAAGCCTACTTCCAGAAGAGAATTAGAATACACAAATTTCAGGAAGGAGATTTGGTTATGAAAAAGATCTTCCAAACAGATTGAAAGTTTGGTTCACATTGGGAAAGTCCTTTCATTGTCAAAACAATAGGCAGAAGCGGCTACAATCACCTCATGACAGAGAAATGAGCAGAATTGGCAAAATCCTGGAATGTCAGTTACCTTAAGAAATACTTCATTTAAATTGTTGACTGTTATTACAATATACAATTTCTATCGTGTTTTTTAGAAGCCTAAGCTTTTGAGAGTGAGATAAACATTATCTCTAAAATGTTGAAAAAAGGTCGGCGACCTAGAAGCCTAAGCTCTTAAGAGCGGGAGAAACATTCTCTCTAAAATATAGAAAAAAGGTCAGCGGCCTAGAAGCCTAAGCCCTTGAGAGCGGGAAAAATCTTCTCTCTAAAATTTGGAAAAGATGTCAGCGGCCTAGAAGCTTAAGCCCTTGAGAGCGGGAGAAATATTCTATCTAAAATGTGAAAAAAGGTCGGCGCCTTAGAAGTCTAAGCCCTTGGGACTGGGAAAACCCCTCTCTCTAAAATGTTGAAAAAAGGTCAAGGCCTAGAAGTCTAAGCCCTTGAAAGCGGGAGAAATCTTCTCTTTAAAATGTGAATAAATGAGTAATGACCATGGCCTAAAAACCTAAGTCACCGAGAGCAGAATAAAAACCATTATCTAAAATGGGAATTAGGTCAATGGTTTGAAAGCCTAAAACCTTGAGAGCTGGGATGCCCACTCTCTAAAAAGAAAATCGAAAATGAAAAAAGGTCGGCGGCCTAAAAGCCTAAGCTCTTGAGAGTAGGAAAAACCTTCTTTCTAAAATGTGGAAAGCAAAGAAATGAAATACAATGGATGCAGGAAAGACTCATCCGCTCTGAACCGGAAATGAAGCGCCATCATAGGAAAAACACGTGCCTCCCTTGATTTAATTAACAGATATATATATTTGTTTGTTATTTTCAAAGAAGTGTAGGTTCCCGAGAGAAGACAAAACGATATTTAAAAAGACGCATGCAAATCAAGAACTCCTCATCATTACACATCAATAAGTGAGATTTATTGAGTGTAATGGGGGTGCAAATGAACTAGGAAAAACCACCCAAGACGCGTGTACAGAAAGAACAAATACTGAGAGAACGTGTGGACCACGGACATGGCAAGATTGGGGGCTAAGCAGGAAAGAACACAAAAGTGGGAGACCTTATCAGAGCGAGAAGGAACACTGAAGTGGGAGATCTTGTCAGAGTAGGAAAGAATGCTGAAGTAGGAGACCTTGTCAGAACAGGAAAGAATTTGAAGCGGGAGACCTCATGAGAACGAGAAAAAATGATGAAGGGGGAGACCTCATCAGAGCGAGAAAGAATGCTGAAGCGGGAGACCTCGTCAGAATGGGATAGAACGCTGAAGCGGAAGACCTTGTCAGAACGAGAAAGAATGCTGAAGCGGGACCTCATTAGAACGAGAAAGGAAGGATAAGAAAAAGAACGGAGATAGACGAATAGACCCGAAATGATAAATAAACGACAGTGATTGATTAAGTAAAGTTGAAAATACTCAGATGATACAGGTTGACAGACCACTAAGTAGCTATAATTGATTGGCTCGAAGTCAATAAGAAATCGCCAAATGGTCGTGATTGATTGACGGCTAAGTGAGACAGAAAGGGTCATACCTAGTAGAATGACCGCCACGAACGGGTATGATCCCTAGACATAATGAGTGTTTCCTTTTATATTATTATTTTAATTAACCCATGGGATTTGGGAAGCCTATATAAAGGCTAATGTACTAGAGGAGGGGGGACATGCACTACAACTCTGACCCTAAGATGCTCTCATTCTTCTCTTACTCTTAAATTCTCCTTTCTTTTTTCTAGTTAACTCTTATAAAAATTAAGCATTATCGATATTCTCCTGATCAAACATAAAAAAATCATTAACATTTTGGTGCTTTCATTGAGAGAAGAGTAACAACCTCAAAGATATCCTCTAGAAAACCAAACCATGCCTTAAACCAGGTCAAACACCGCCCTCAATGAAAGGAACTGGAACATGGATGAACATGCCAATCACTCTGCTCCCCCAGTTGAGATGCTTCAGACCATCCTAAGCCGAATGCAAGAAATGGAACAGCAAAATTCCGGAACACTACACAACACATGGCAGACGATACAAGAACAAATCACTGAATTACAACGGGGCCTTACACAGACACGGGCAGAAGTTAGCCAGCACACTAACCGTGAGGGAAGGGAGAACTGCCAAGAAGGAAATGAAGTTACTCGGGAAGGCGCAATGAAAATAATAGGAACATACAGAATGAAAATGGGGAGGTTCAGTCCAAGGAACATGAAAAGGGGGAGGCGGGAGAAATTCGCCCACCAAAAGTCATGACAGAAGCTATGATGGAAGAGATGATGGAACTGAGGAGCCTGGGAAACACAGAAAAAACTGACCTAGAATCACTCATCAGAACTCCATTATGTCCAGAAATCCTATCCGCCCCGATTTTGAGGAAGTTCGTGGTGCATAAATTCAAATGTTATGAAGGGAAGCCTGACTTTGTAGGTTATCTCAGACGGTTCAAGCAAGTTATGGCGTTATGCTAGCATGAAGACGCATTGATGTGCAGGATACTCCCCACAAGTCTTAATGGGACTGCACTCAAATGGTATCACTCCCTCTCTACTTAATCCATTACTAACTTTACTGTCTTGTCCATTGCCTTCTTGGTACAATATTATACTTACTGGGCAATAATGGAGGACTCAGACTATCTTCTGACAATATCCACCCAAAATAAAAAAGAAACACTTCGAGAATACACTCGTAGATTCAAGGAGGAAATGGCCAAGGTGAAAATTTGTGACGACAAAGTGGAGAGACTGGTCTTTAGATGAGGGTTGGATCCAGAATCAGCCTTCTTTTAAGATTTATCAAAGATAAAGCCCTTGACCATAGTAGAGACTTTCCAAAGAATACAAGCATACATAATGTTGGAATAAGAAAAGGAAGTTTATTAAAACAAGCGAGATGATAAATTAACCAGTCAAAGAAAGAAGAGAGGAGCTCAAGTGTAGGAAGAAAGTAGAATCAGAGAACAGAAAAAGAAGATGGGCGGGGAGACACCAAGCAGAACAGAACCTTCACTAGAAGGAGACTCGCGGATGACATCCATCCTAGAGACAAGGTCTACACCCCATTGGCTGTCTCAATAAACCAAGTTTGGAGATGATAAAAGACAAACATTGGCTGAAAAGACCGGCCCCACTTACAAGGGAACCATACAACGCGCATAAGGACAAATACTACTCATTCCACAAGAGAAATGAACGTTTTACAAAAGACTACTTCCAGCTGAAGGACTTGTGGAAATACTGGTGAAAGAATGATACCTTATTCAATTTATGAAGAGGGAGGAACCACAACGCGAAGCTGAAAGATAAATCCATGATGAGAGAAAAAGGGATAACGAGAAGTAGTCATTCTGAATAGTTGACACCATCATTGCTTTAAATGAACTAAAGGAGGCTA
This sequence comes from Datisca glomerata, assembly GCA_003255025.1. Taxonomy (NCBI): domain Eukaryota; kingdom Viridiplantae; phylum Streptophyta; class Magnoliopsida; order Cucurbitales; family Datiscaceae; genus Datisca; species Datisca glomerata. The sequence continues at coordinate 21,533 of QANY01013350.1, read as the reverse complement.
CAAGAAAAGAAAAGAAAAATGTACAGCAAAAAAACCACTATTGGAAGAAAGATGCAAACAGGAAGGCATCCCCAATGAAAGCAGGAATCCCCCACTCATTTTTGGCGACACAGACTTGGAGCATGACAAGCGTCATAATGATGCTCTTGTCATCTCAATACAAGTAGGAAATTGTCTGCTGAAAAGGGTGCTGATTGATGACGGTAGTGCCGTCAATATTCTCCATCGATCAACACTCGAAAAAATGTCTATGGGGGAATGACAACTACAAGGTCTGCCGCAGCCACTGGTGGGATTCAACGGGACTGTGAACTACATAGAAGGATTGATCAACCTCCCAGTTAGCACATAACCATTCAATTACCTCATCGAATTTGTGGTGCATGACACGTCATCCCCTTACAACGCTATTTTGGGGAGATCCTGGTTACATAAAATGAAGGCAATACCATCCACCTACTACCAAATGCTGAAATATCCATCCCATGAAGGAATCAAAACTGGAAAAGGAGACCCAGCTGCCGCCAGGATCTGCACGGTAACCACATTGGAATCAACGAGGAAACAGAAGACGGGAAAAGAGGAAGAAAAGCTCGCGGAGGGAGATGAGAAATAACAATCACAGAAGGATGCACATGTGGGCCTTAGGTACGAGACAGGAGAAGAAATTGAACATATTTTCTTAAATGAAGAAACACAAAAAATGACAAATATTAGGGCCCACCTGGAGGAAAGGAGAAGGAAAGGTTGACTGACTTTCTACTGAGAAACAATGATATTTTTGCAACCACCGCTCAGGAGATGCCAGGTTTACCGAAAAATATAATCTGTCATAAACGGAATACTTACCCTTCAGTTAAACCAATGAAGCAGCAACAAAGGAGTTTCACACCAGAAACAAACATTGCCATTAAAGAAGAAGTTGACAAACTACTAAAAGCAGATATCATCAAGGGGGTAGATTACCCAGAATGGCTCACTGACATTCTCATGGTAAAAAAGAAGAGTGGGAAATGGAGGATTTGTGTGGACTTCATAGATCTGAACAAGGCTTTCCTGAAAGATGAATATATGTTACCCAGAATAGATCAGATGGTGGACAGCACCTCAGGACACGAACTTCTAAGCTTCATGGACTCCTTTTCAGGATATAACCAAGTAAAAATATTTCAACCTGACTAAGAGAAAACATATTTCATAACTGAACATGGTTCTTTTTGTTATAAGGTAATACCTTTTGGTTTAAAAAATGCAGGTGCAACCTACTAAAGTTGGTAAATAGAATCTTTTGAGTGCAGATTGAAAAAACCATGAAAATTTATGTAGATGACATGTTGGTGAAGATTCGAGAGCGCAAATATCACATCGAAAATCTTTGTGAGGCATTTTCCATCTTAAGGAAAAATTTAATGAAGTTGAATATGGAAAAATGCACCTTTGAAGTGGCGGCCGAAAAATTCATCGGCCAGTTAGTTACGCAGTGAGGAATTGAGGTCAACTCAGATCAAGTAAAAGTCATAATGGAGATGAAATCCCCACGAAATCAGAAGGAAATACAAGGCTTAACGGGAAGGTTGGTGGCTTTGAATAGATTCCTTTTAAGATCAACCGACAAGTCTAAGCCAATCTTCGTAAAGCTAAGGAAGAATTCAGTAGACGAATGGGATGACGTGTGTGAGGAAGCTCTTAGCAAGATAAAAGGTACTTCATAAATCCATCATTATTGTCAAAACAAAGTCGGGGGAACCTTTGTACTTATACATAGCTGTCTCACAAACCAACGTCAGTGTTGTTCTGATCAGAGAAGAAGAAAGGAAGTAGAAGCCGGTATACTTCATTAGCAAAAGTGGGTGGCAGCCGAGACCTATTACAAAATGATGAAAAAATTAATATTGGCCATTGTAGTAGCCGCAAGGAAACTAAGACCCTACTTTCAAGTACACACCGTAAAGGTACTGACGGATTCACCAATTAGAAGTCTTCTGCATTCACCCAAAATAAGCGGAAGAATGGAAAAGTGGGCAATCGATTTAAGCCAATACGAGATCCACTACGAACTAAGAACATCAATTAAAGGGCAAGCCTTAGCCGATTTTGTGGCAGACTTTACGTTTGATGCCAAGGAGGAATCCAAAAGCGAACAACAAGTAGTCAAAAATGGGACATGAGAATTATACGTTGATGGAGTCTCAAACAATAAAGGAGCCGGAGCGGGAGTGGCACTACCAACTCCGTTTGGCGAAACACTCGACAATCCATCTCATTTAGATTCAACTCCTGAAACAATGAAGTCAAATACGAAGCCTTGACAGTAGGAATCACTCTGTTATGGGAATTAGAGGTAAACAAAATAAAAAAAATTTGTGATCCATGGTTGGTAGTAAAGCAGGTGATAAGGGAGTTCACGGAAAATGATGAAAGAATGATTAGTTACCTATAGCAGGCAAATGGACTGCTCAAGCAACTAAAAGGTTTTGAAATCCACCATATCCCAAGAGCGAAAAATGGGCACGCGGACGCGTTGGCTAATTTGGGGTCCTCAGTACAAATCCCACGAACAAGAAGTGTACCAGTTGAGTTTCTAAAAAAGCCAACCATCACAGCCGAAGAGGTCGCATAGGTGAAAACTGGGTTGGAACCAAGCTGTCAGGACGCGTAATACGTAGCCTAAAAGAAAAGATCATACCCTGAGACAAACTTCATACTAGGAATATTTAACAATAGAGTGCCAGGTACTGCATAACCAATGATTTATTGTATAAACGGTCTCTTTCAGGGCCGTATCTAAAATGCCTAAAAGAAAAGGAAGCCAAATACGTGTTAGCAGAAATTCACGGAGGGGTGTGCGGAAATCATACCGGAGGCAGCTCTCTAGCCCACGAAATACTGAATGAAAGATATTACCGGCTGAGAATGCTCCGGGATGCCAAACAATATGCAAAAAAGTATGACAAGCATCAACGATTTGCCCCCGTAATAAAATTAGCCACAAAAGAACTCAACACCATGACAAGTCTTTGGCCAATCATGCAGTGGACTCTAGACATCGTCGGACCACTCCCCATGACACCCGCTCAGAAACGCTTCATTCTAGTTGCCACTAACTACTTCACCAAGTGGATTGAGGAAGAAGCCTTTGCTAGGATTCATGAAGAAGAAGTAAGGGGATTCCTTTGGAAGAATATAGTGTGCAGATACGAGATTCCTCTGGTATTAGTGTCTGACAATGGACTTTAACTCACCAGAAATATGCTAAGGACTTTTTGCGAAGACCTGTAAAGTACCAACCGATTCTCTACATCCCACTACCCATAAGGAAACAGACAGGCTGAAAGATCAAATCGAGTCATACTGGACAACATGAAGAAACGCCTAGAGTGAGCAAAGGGAAAATAGGTAGAAGAATTACCAGCAGTACTATGGGCATACCAAACAACTCTTAAAGAGGCGACAGATGAAACACATTTGCTTTGGCCTACGAAACAGAAGCGGTTATACTTGTGGAAATAGCAAATCCAACTCTTAGTTCAAAACTGACTAAACTACAGAACGAATAACTCATGAAAGAAAGTCTTGATTTGTTAGAAGAAAAAAGGGAAATGACACTCATGCAAATAGCTAATTACAATCAGAAAAGGAAAGCCTACTTCCAGAAGAGAATTATTTCAGGAAGGAGATTTGGTTATGAAACAAATCTTCCAAACAGAAGGGAAGTTTCCTTCATCTTGGGAACGTCCTTTCATCGTCAAAATAGTAGGCGGAAGCGGCTACTATCACCTCATGACAGAGAAATTAGCAGAATTGGAAAAACCCAGGAATGCCAGTTACCTTAAAAAATACTTCATTTAAATTGTTGACTGTTATTACAATATACAATTTCTATCGTGTCTTTTTAGAAGCCTAAGCTTTTGAGAGTGAGAAAAACATTATCTCTAAAATGTGGAAAAAATGTCGGCGACCTAGAAGCCTAAGCTCTTAAGAGCGGGAGAAACATTCTCTCTAAAATATAGAAAAAAGGTCATTGGCCTAGAAGCCTAAGCCCTTGAGAGCGGGAAAAATCTTCTCTCTAAAATTTGGAAAAGATGTCAGTGGCCTAGAAGCTTAAGCCCTTGAGAGCGGGAGAAATATTCTCTCTAAAATGTGAAAAAAGGTCTGCGCCCTAGAATCCTTAGCCCTTGGGACTGGGAAAAACCTTCTCTCAAAAATGTTGAAAAAAGGTCAAAGCCTAGAAGTCTAAACCCTTGAGAGCGGGAGAAACCTTCTTTTTAAAATGTGAATAAATGAGTAATGACCATGGCCTAAAAGCCTAAGTCACCGAGAGCAGAATAAAAGCCATTCTCTAAAATGGGAATTAGGTTAATGGTTTGAAAGCCTAAAACCTTAAGAGCTGGGATGCCTACTCTCTAAAAAGAAGAAAATCGAAAATGAAAAAAGGTCGGCAGCCTAAAAGCCTAAACTCTTGAGAGTAAGAAAAACCTTCTTTCCAAAATGTGGAAAGCAAAGAAATGAAACACAATGGAAGCAGGAAAGACTCATCCGCTCTGAACGGGAAACAAAGCGCCATCATAGGAAAAACACGTGCCTCCCTTGATTTAATTAACAGATATATATATTTGTTTGCTATTTTCAAAGAAGTGTAGGTTCCCGAGAGAAGATAAAATGATCTTTAAAAAGACCCATGCAAATCAAGAACTCCTCATCATTACACATCAATAAGTGAGACTTATTGAGTGTAATGGGGGGGGGGCACAAATGAACAGCAAAAACCACCCAAGACACGTGTACAGAAAGAACGAATACTGAGAGAAAGCGTGGACCACGAACATGGCAAGATTGGGGGCTAAGCCGTAAAGAACACAGAAGTGGGAGACCTCATCAGAGCAATAAGGAACGTTGAAGTGGGAGATCTTGTCAGAATGGGAAAGAATGCTGAAGCGGGAGACCTTGTCAGTTAATGAAAGAATGCTGAAGCGGGAGACCTCATCAGAACGGGAAAGAACGTCGAAGCGTGAGACCTCGTCAGAGCGAGAAAGAACACTGAAGCAGGAGACCTCGTCGGAATGGGAAAGAACGATGAAGCAGGAGACCTCGTCAGAACGGAAAAGAACGCTGAAGTGTGAGACCTCATCAGAACGAGAAATGAAGGATAATGAAAAGAACAAAGATAGACAAAAAGGCATGAGCGAGTGCTTCATTTTATATTAATATTTTAATTAACCCATGAGATTTGAGAAGCCTATGTAAAGGCTAATGTACTAGAGGAGGGGGACATGCAATAGAACTCTAACCCTGAGATTCTCTCATTCTTCTCTTACTCTTAAATTCTCCTTCCTTTTTTCTAATTAACATTTATGAAAATTAGGCATTATCGATATTCTCCCGACCAAACAGAAAAAAATCATTTACAGTTTCAACAAAGTTTATTCCTAAAATGTATTTGAGACATTCTAGTAGAGTATGTCCCTGGGATGCAGCTAAGACATTCTAGCAGAGTATGTCCCTGGGACGCAGTTAAGACGTTTTGGTAAACGCAATTATTGCATGACTCTATTCATTTGTCATGATATTTTGGTATTTGGACACACATTATGAACATACATATGCTACATATACTACCATGAATACTCACTCATGCTTACATTGAAACTTAAGGTTGTGCATTGCTAGTGTATATATTTTTTCAGCTAGTTCTCCTTTCGTGAATGCCGGCACGTTCATATTCTTTATTATAAGAGACTTGCCTAGCCAACTACTTCTTGCAACTCTTACTGGAGGCTAAAAGAAAGATACTGGTACATCATTACATCTAGCTAGGGATTACAACAACAAAGGCACCATAATAGTTTGAACATATAGCTCATTAACTAAGACCACAACACATGAAGATGTACAAGTTCAATTACTACACATTTGAACTTGTACAGGAGGCTAATATATGGATCCTTGTCATTGAGAGTGACGTTTCATGATTGAACACATGGCATCTAAATAAACCCACGTGGCACCTACATGGCACGGTAAAGTTGAAATAGGATAATAGTGAATACATTTGTAAGGATCGTGCCTGGACCTATAAGGGGGGCGAGCCCATTTTGAGATCGTGTGTCAAGTGTTAAATCTCGCCTTTGAGCTAATTGACAAAAGCTCGAAGTCTCTTCCTTAATTGAGAACAATCTGAGGGCTGTGGTTTGGTAGGATTAGGACAATGTTACGCTATACCAAGAGAGAAAAACCTACTCGACGGGTATGGCCTCCTTGGATGTGTCCTCTTCTAGGGAAGAATGGTAAAAAAAGACACAAACCATCTCTTAAGAGTCAGATTAATCTAGTAGGGGGTTGAGGCAACTCAACCCGCCCTCACGGCGGGGCGAGTTGGGGGACCCGAACCCGCTCCACATGGAGGGTGGATAGGACCCAACCCGCCCCCATGGTGGGTTAAAGGGACCCATACCGGCCACCACAACGGGTTGAGGAGATTCTAACCCACCCCTAAGGTGGGTTGAGGGGACCCTGACCCGCCCCCCCATGATAGGTTGAGGGATGGCTCGTGCTCCGTTGCAGGTCTCTCGATCCACCGTCGGGGAAACTCGGCGGCAGGAAGTATCCTTCGGGGGCCTTTGCGCGATGTGAGTTTAACGTCTATGAGTTCATCATCCGACTACTCGATGTCACAAAGACACGATTAGTTACGAGTAGGAAAAGTGATCGCGTGTTATGAATGCTACGTCATTTTAAGTGTGTGGCCACGTTTTAAGCATTGATCATGTTTTAAGTGTGTGATCACGTTTTAGACGTGGTCACGTGATCTTCATGTGGTTGTAAAGGACAAGTATGTGGTCCCTACTCGACCCTATCTATATAAAGGGGTTCCTAGCATCATATGGGGACATGAATCCTCACGCTTTCTGAGATCTAAACACTAGAGAATATTCCTCCATTGGAGTTTCTCACCTATCTTAAAGTACATGTATCTGTCATCTTCCCGCGGCTACCTAAGGTTGTTTGTCCTTCACCTTCCGACCACCAACTCCCACATTCCCAGGCTGAATTGTCATAGATTAGATTAATCAAATCACACTTCACCTTAAATCTCCTAAACAAAGAGAAACAAATGAGATGGGCAGAGAGTGCAAGAAAGTAACTAGGTTTGTTTTAGGCAAAAACAAAATTAATTCATATGGTGAGTGTGGTTTTGTGGGAAAGCCATGGAGCGCCACAAGCAATAAAAGAATTTAGGACAATTATTACTCATCTCACCTATTAAGTTAAGATAAAGCTATTGGGATAAAATGTTAAAAGAGAACTGTTAAATAAGATGAGACTTGAGATATAAATATATATATATATTAAAGTAAAGTTAATAATTTAGTAAAAAAATTAAAATCTTTGGTTTGACACATAATTTTTTTATTTATTTAAAAAAATTACAAAATATTTTTTAAGAACCCATACAAACAAATTTTTTACGTCTTTTAAAAAATTCTCATTATAAAAACACTATCAAGCGGGCTCAGATTTTGAGGAAAGTCAAGTTTTTTATGATATTTAGGTTCTCGCAAGTTCATACCCGCGATTTGATTCAAAATTGACAGCCGAACATGGCTTTTTGTCTCCCTCTATATGTGTGATGTGCGGAAAAAAGAAGTGAAGGTATGAACCATCTTTTCATCCATTACTTTTGTCTCCATTTTGTAGTCTTGGTTGAGATCAGAGCTTCGAGTTAATTGTATTTTTCAGTAGAATGTAGAAGCTCTTTTGTGGTTTTGTTGGTTGGACCGTAACAAGAGGATCTTTGGACACTCTTCTGAAGAAGCAGATTCTTTATGGGAAGAGATACATTTATATTATTTTATTTTTCATTTCTAATAAAAGGGTGTCCAAGAATTATCCGTGTTTTTTTATTTATAATGATTGGATGGCTCCTTGTATAAATTATTATAATTTTTTTGGTGTTCAACTAGTATTTATTATCCTCCAAACTTTCTTGTAATTATCTTCTAGGTTAAATCAAATCTTGTTTCTCATAGAAAAAGTTTAGACATCTTTTAATTTTTGAATCAAGATCGTCTCTTGTTTGGATCTAGACGGTTGGAGAAAAAACAACAACATAGATTTGTTAGAGAAAATGAAACATTTAAAAACATTTTTTTTTCAATTAATTTAGGTCGTTGAAGCGTTCAAAAATTAAACGATCCATATCAGTACTTAAAATGAAATTTCTTCGAGAAATAATCTATAAAAATAAAACTGTTTCCTTTTTTCGGCTGAAAGGTTAATCCAATTCTCTCCAACAACGTATATATACAACCTAAATACTTGAATCAAGTGTTCAAGTGGAAGATTTTGCAAGGTAAACAACATCATTTTTCTCTGTAGATCTTTCTTTTAATGCAAAATAATCATCCTCAGAGAAATTTATTTCTTAAAGAGATCTTTACTAATCAAAATTGCATTTCTTTTCTTCAGCAGTTAACCCTTATTGAGTACTCTTGACAAAAAAGCCCTATTGTGTACATCTTACATATATAAGCCTTTCACATTTGGTAATAGTTTGAGAGAAATCTTAATGGATATGTCACTTTCTAAGATGTAAGTTAGTAATTAACCTAAAAAATATGTAGTAGATAAATAGTTCTTTTTAGTTAGTGTAATTTAAATAGTTTGTGAGTTGTCTAAAATACCCTTATTTGTAATATATTTTCAGATTTTGTATGATTTAATTAATAAATTCAATAGCAATGACATCAATGATCTCATATTGATAAGATAGTTATAGTAGTTCAGAGAAATTTAATGTAATTATAAATTTTACCGTTCATATTTTTCCCTAAACTTAAGTTTTGTCTCATTTCCATCAAAATTTACTGTTCATAATTATATTAAATAAATTTTAATACAATATTAGAAGTGGTTATGATTTTAAATAAATGTTAATACAATATTATTTGATGTTGGTATTATTTATACAATATTAAATCATTCTAATAAATTGTTAATATCATATTATTTGATTGTTAATGTATTTGTTAGCGTTTATATCATATCTTGAATATTATATCATATACTGAATAAACATTAATATCATCTTAAATAAATGTTAACACAATATTATACATTATCCTAAATGAATATTAATATATATTATCTAGTCGTTAATATTTTACTTACATTTCATCATAATACAAATATTATTTATAAATTTATAATAACAAATGTTCACTTAATATGGAATTCGTATTTAATTAAATAAATATTATCATAATCACACATGTTTAAAGAAGTTATCATATTTAAATTTGAAAAAATAACCAAAAAATCTGATAACATGAAAAAATGGTATTGTAGACAAATCATAAAAATTTAAAATAAGATAAAATAAAATGATTATTTATCTACTTCAATTTTATTTAGGTCAATTACTAACTTATTATTATGAAAGTGATTTATCTATGTTATGTTTTCATAGTTTTATGGATAATACTTACCACTTGATCAGGTAAAAAGTTTCTTCTCACCGTTAACGCGAACCAATTATATCTGACTATGTATGCAAGTTTTACATCTTTTTAATGAATAATAATAATTAATATTTTTAGTAGATCATTCTGTTTTTTAACTTAAATGTAAAATAAATTAGTTATATTATATGGTCAGATTGGTCCGCATCAACCCTGGTAAAAAAGCAAGTATTGTTTTAGTTTTATTAGACACACAACCTATCCAAACATGGAGATGTAAAACTATCTTTTCTGTTATGCTGCTACCGATATAAATAAACAACTTTTCACATTTTACCGCATTTCGAAACTTTTTTTCTTACAAATTATCTTTAGCTAATCATATTGCCAGGTAGACTATCATTTGAATAGACAAATTCTGGCACTAATTGTAATATGGATGTTTCGGTGATGGATTTCGAACCGGATTGAGTAATGAACGGAGAGTCGTTTAGTCATCAGAAAAATTTTAGGAATATGGAGGTCTAGCGTGGAGAAAGGATGAACATCCTTAGTGGCCTAAACGGTGACAACCGTAGGCAAACGCACCTCCTTGGAGTTACCAAGAAACGGGAGAGGGAGAGAGAAAGCCCCCAAATGTGTGTGTGAAATGTCAAAGTATCTCCCCCTTAATAGGAGTGTTAAGCCCCTTTCTATAGTAAGAGGGGGGAAATCCTAATTTTATGATGGTCAATCAACGATTGCCAAGTGTATGTAAGACCAACGTATAGGACGCTGCCACGTGTCTCTAGATTCATCCTAAATGAGAGGATGACACATCTACAACCTACTGAGTAGGTCGTGGCGGCGGACTGATACAACGAGCCTCATCCTAAACCTACCAAGCCGTATGCCTCTAATTCATTCCCAAGACGGTAAAGATCCGTCCAAGTCTTGTCACTTGACTTGACGGTTGTAGGTAAATAATCACAGGGATCTGATCAGGGCGGGTGGACTCATTGTGTATGTCCAGATGAAAAATTCATGTATAAACAATGTGTCCATAAGAAACTATTAATAAGATGATAAAACCTTGATGCTCAATGTCATATACTTCATATAGTTTAGTGCTTCACCACCTGAGGGCATAGTTATAAACTTTGCGCTAGTGCCGTGGCTACAATGGCTACTATCAGAACACAGTGAAATATACATAAAAGCTACTGAGTTTCTTTTGCTAATGCTCCCTACAGGCATATATGCTCGGAGAAATTTCTGAAACCAGTTCAAGCAGTACTTCTGAAAGACTTCCATATACACTACTGCAACCTGAAACACAAACCGGTATGCATGAATATGTTATTGAAGCTGATCAAATGGTTAACGAACCGTCAAAAGCATTCCACTTGACATAGAACACATGATTTGATTTCATGCCATGAGAGTGAAAATAGGATTTGCAGTTAAAGAACAACGAACGAAACTTACTGGAAAGCATCATTTGATGAGAATGCATCTTATTGGTGATCCCTCAGCTCCCACCAATCTAAGAGGTAAGCAATGAACATTGTAAAGCCCTGCTTGAATGTCATCCAGCTTTAGGCCTTCTATTAGAATGATTTCCTTGAAAAATTAAAAAAAACGTCAGTTTGGAGAGTTTAAGCTTCACTTGGCAAATACACGTGTAGGTACATTAGCCAAAAGATTAGAAACAGCGTCCAAAACTTATAAAACTTATTAACCAATTACAATTTTTTATCCAAATCAGTTTGCCATACAATAGAAAGCAGTTCATATCAATGTACAAACTCTTACTCTGCTCTCAAGAAACACAAGATGAGTTTGGACCAGATCGTCATCAGCAGCAACCGACAAGTAATCAATTCCTGTTTTCATATATAGCCAGTCATCAGATCATCAAATGGTCAAGAGAATCCATAGATGAAATAGATGAAGCAGCTTAATAAAATAATGAGGGAAGAAGATTAAATACATAATACGTTCATCAATAACCTGGGACATCCTAATGTTGCGTCATATAAAAATATTCTTCTCACCCAAATCTTTCTAGGATCTCAGGGCGTCCCAAGCACTAAAATCTGTGGATTATAAACGATTCCAATTTGCATAAGAAATCTTTCTTTTTGTTTTTTCCAGGTTCTATTACAAAAGGATGAGGAGAATCGAGCCACTCTTTTGAAGAATATGTGGAGGGGCGTAAATCATTAGGCAATCTCCCTTGTCAAGGTACGCATGAAATATCGAAAGGTACGCATGACAGCAATTCTAAATTTTTGTTTCAAGTAAAATTGAAAATTATTCTGACACATGACTAAATACCTGATTATTTTCGTTTTAAAGCTTAATATTATAGGAAGAGTATTAGTTTCTAACCAACAAGTTTGATGTCAGTGTTCTCCACCAACCATTTTGCCCCATCTCTCAGAAACCCTGTATAGCTTGTGTCATACTCCTTTTTAAACATTAGTTTCCTGAAAATGCAAAAGATATTAATCCGTGGACAAATGATTAACTTGTGGTACTTCTGATTAGATTAAGATTCATCAATTTTTTCCTTTCCTCCACATTGTATTTAGAGAAACTTTGGACAGTCAAATAAATTGGACAATACAAACTTCCCCAGTCAGTAGTTGTTTCAATGAAGTGCTGCAAACAGAAGGAAACAAGGGAAGAGATGATAATATAATCTCGTCAAAACTGTTTCATGTCATACCAAAAAGTAATTCCGGTCATGTTCATAGGCATATCGTCAAATTTTTCAAAAGAAGGGAAAAAGGATCATATTAATGCCAGTAGCATATTATCCTTGGTTCTTATGTAGACACATTTAAATTGTATTTTCACATGCCGATCTCTGAGATTAAACTCACGCATCTGGGGAAAGGGGAAAGATAAATCTTTGAACTGCCTCTATTTCTTCTATATATCCACATTATAGCATACAGATCATCAGATAACATTAAATGGGTCAGTATTGGGAAGGCTTCAGTTTCATAACCAAATTTCTAATTTATCAGCACTCAGCAGAATACTGTAAAATATAGACTGAATACTGAGTTAGTGTTTCAAATTTGAAAAAAAAAAATTATATTAACATAGAAGTTATCTGATATTACTTACTGAGCGATAATCCCAATATAAGCATAACAATTTATACAATTGTGTAAAAGATACCTGTCAGTATTGAGTGTTCTGAAAAGTACACGTTGTACCCCTTTGGGAATGTTCAAAGACTTCAAAACTTCAGCTGTAACAAAAAGTTCAATATAACTAGACAATATCCAAATCAAAGATTAGCAGAAGACACGGAACTCTTCATGGGTAGTAACTTCATTGACAAAACAAAAACAAAATGCATACCAGTGATGTTTTTATCCCTTGGAACATCAACTAACAGTGCAAGACCTATCCAAAATAAACAAAAGGAAATAACTAAAGATAGCAAAGGTTAAGAAGCAGCTAATTTGCTCAAAAAGTCTCATAGCAGTTCATAGAAAAGGGGATGGGGGAAGTTGAATAAAAACTCCGTAAGTTCTTATAAGAAAATCATACATACTTACACACAAATGCTATACCACACACAAAACACATACAATTGGTTATTTGTTTAAACTGTTACGGCCTTCGGCCAAATAGAGAGTGATAGAAATTAAGGAGTCAATAAAGATAACAACTACGAAATTCCCAAAAACTCATAAAACTTACAAGTTACCACTATAAATTGTAACAGTCTTCTATGGAGATGAAATTTGAACACGTCTTCAACGGAGTGGATACTTTAATAGAGTCAAACAAACAGGAAAAATCAACAAAATTTTTCTACACTACTTTGATACTACAGGGACTTGTATATGCACCTTTCACCACGAATTAACGTAACACTAAGTTCATCATTTCAACAAGATATGTTGACTCATTTCACCAAAAAACAAAAAGAGAAAGGATAACAAAACATAATTAATCAAAGAGACTTGCAGTTTAATTCATAATACCGTTCAGCACTTCCAAATCCAGCGTGTCGACGTCGAAGCCAGCATCAAAATAGTGATCAAACATATGACCGGGAGCATCAACGTGCGTGCCGGCATGAGTAGGGAGCTTAAACTCGGAATTATTAGCTAGAGATCCGTTCTTCATGCTCTTAGGGAGCCAGAGGAACTGACCAAGCCCGTCCTTGTAGTCCCAGGAGGGCGTGTCTGGGGTGTACCTGTGAGTGATATCGAAGATTCGGCCATTATCATAGACCTCTCGACGAATTGGAACGAGATTACCGCCGTTGCTTCCATCGCTGCTGGAGAGCGAACACTCGGAGGTTTCGGTGCCAGGGACAGACGGATAAGCTGTGGATGTTGTGGCTGTAATAACGGTGAGGAAAGCGGTGGGGATTGTGAGTGCGACGAAGCATAGCAGCAGGGAGAGCAGGCCTTTCATGCTATCTACTAGCTATTCGAGAGTTGAGACTTGCAAAACGATGAGGTTGCACTGCAGACCACGAGTCGACTCGACGAGTGTGGAGGGAAATTGTTTGGAACATTTTATCCATCTTTACTGCCCAAATAATTAATTTAAACATTTTAAAATTATATTTATATTTAATTTAAATTTAATATTACGCAATTTTTTGTGATGGGGTAATCAATTAATTAATATGAATATTTAGCTATTAATTAATTTATTCTTTTAATCAAAAGCTCAATCTCTAATTAACTATTCAATTTCTCATGGTTGTTAGGTTGATTTCACAACCCTCCTTAGTATTTTTATCATTTGACAAAGATAGTATAATTAAATAGGTCCATAAAATTATGAAATGACAATATTTTTTAATAGCAAATAATTTTTCAAGTTTTTCCTCTACCGTAACTCAATCCATGGTTGATGTGACTATGCTTCCAATTTACATACTCATATTAATAAAAGTTTGCATTAGCTAGGTAATAGGTATGGTAATTAGAATTTTCTAGCTAATACTAATATCTCACAGTTTGCCTAAATCTTATGACTTCTTTTTTTCAATGATTTTCTTATAATTCACATGGGATTGAGTATATATAAGTTACAAAATTACAATATTCTCTAGATTGATTTCAACAAATTCATTAGCAGCAGTTAAGAGAATCTATATATAGCTGATGAAATACATTGTATATATAGGACTAGACTCCCCAATTAGATCCCTAGAAATTTGCCTACACAGTCTCTGTGATCTGTGTACACCTAATTAATCTTCTATACAATGGAACAAAATTAATTTGTAATCTTCACAAAATCATTGACTATTTTAATAATCCCCTCAAGTTGGTGCATAAATGTCACACATGCCCAACTTGTCTATAAACTTTAAGAACATTCGATTTGAGATTGCCTTGGTGAGGATGTCAGCCAACTGATCTTCTTAACAAATCTTAGGTAATTCCACAACTTTTCATCCAACCTTTCCTTAATAAAAAATCTATCAACTTCAACGTGCTCGGTCATGCTGAACTAGATTATGTGCGATGTCACGTGCTACTTTATTGCCAAAAAACAATCGGATAGGTTGATCAGATAGATAGCCTAAATCCTGCAAGAGGAGTCTTAATCATAATGCCTTACAAAGAACATTTATCAAACCACAGAATTCAGCTTCTGCACTTGAGCGAGCTACAACACTTTGTTTCTTGCTTCTCCATGTCACAAGTTTACCTCCAATAAAGGTAAAGTAGCCTGAACTAGATCGTATATTGCCCACATCACCATCCCAGTCAGCATCAGTATATGCTTTCATGCTTTTGATAGTTTGTGTTTTTAGCGAATAATATTCCTTTTCCTCGAGTAGTCTTCAGATATCTCAAAATGTGAATAAAAACATCCATATGGCGTTCACCAAGGTTATGCATAAATTGACTGACAATACTCAAAGTATAAGCAAGATATGGTCTTGTGTGAGATAAGTACATCAATCTTCTTACAAGTCTTTGGTATCTTCCTTTGTTAACTGGTACTTGGTTGGACTCGACTCCTAAAGTAAGATTTTCTTCTATTAGTGCATAAAATATTGGTTGACATGCTGATATACTAGTTTCTCGTAATAGATCTAATACATACTTTTTTAGACAGAAATATTCCTTTATTATATCGGGATACTTCAATCCCAAGAAAATATTTCAAAGGGCCTAGATCTTTCATCTCAAATTCTTTGGAAAGATAATTTTGTAAGGCTTGCCTTGCATCAGGATAATTACTTGTAACCACCATATCATCCACATACACAATGAGTGATGTGATCTTTTCTTGATCTCTTTTTTGGATAAGGGTATGATCTAAGTTGATTTGTTGGTAACCAAGGGCAATCATATATTTTGTGAATCTTCCAAACCATGTTCTAGAAGATTACTTCAGCCCGTACAATGATTTCTTTAGCTTGCATACCTTCCTACTTTGTCTTTTTGTTACCACGTACCCTAGTGGGAGCTCCATGTAGAATTCTTCATATAATTCGTCATGTAGGAATGCATTCTTCATAAGAAATTGTTGTAACGACCAATCAAGATTTGTAACTAGGGATAACAAAACCTGGACCGTGTTCATTTTGGCTACAAGTACAAACATTTCAGTGTAGTCAAATTCCATAAATTTGGGTGTATCCTTTTACCACCAATCTTGCCTTAAAACTTTTGACCGTACCATCAAATTTGTATTTCACAGTAAAGATCCATCGCCACCCAATTGGTTTTTTTTCCTATAGGATGATCAACGAGCTCCCAGGTTTGGTTCTTCTACAAGGAGGCCATCTCTTCATTCATCGCGAATTTCCATCTTAGATGAGTTAAGGCATCCTACACACTATTAGGTATAGATACAATAGATAATAGATTGACAAATAACTGATTTTCTTTTGACAAGTGATGGGTAGACATATAATGGTTGAAAGGATATCTTACTTTACTAGACAATGGAGATTCATATGTAGGTTTTGATGAAAGAATTCTTTGAACTTATTAAGTTAGTCTTGTGGCGTTCAAATATCCAAACTTATCACCTTGATTCTTGAGTGATCCTTAGGTTTCTTGGTATGACGTTTCTGTTCTTCATAGTCTTAGTTCTTATCTTACTAGATAACGGGTTAAGGCTCAAGAATCTTGTCTTTCACGTTTTTGGGGTTCTTGAACCATCATTGTTATCGGGTTTCATCGTAAATCATCGGTGGGGTTTATATCAAACTCTCATCGAGATGTGGAGGTCTGTTTTATCAAACGTTATAAGGTTGTTATGAAACTTTATCATCAGGAGAAGATCCTGAAGAAGAAGACCGAGGCCAATGAGGAAAAGTTGTACATGAGGTCAGTTATAAAAACCAGGCTAAGATTCGAGACAGGAAAGCTTTGGGAATGTTGAGCTTGGTTGAGCCTCTATGAAGGAGATGTCTAACCACTGGATTAAGGGCATGCCAAAGGCTTGGAGGACTTCAAAGAATCTATCGAGTATAATAGCGCCCTGCTTTTGGAGTTTTAATGGGATACGTTAGCTAGTAGAACGAGATCATAAAGGCTTATCCTGAGTAGGACTTAAGTTTCCTTAGTCGTCTCGCTCAAGATGAGGAAGCTCTATTGCAACTAGCCGTTCCCCGCTCTGAGGACAAGGTCAAGCAAGATGTTCTGAATGAGAGAATCATAGTGCCTAGTGCTCGTTCTCGTGCATCTTCTTAAGCTGTCGAGTTGCCTCTTCCACCTCCTATTCAGCCAACTGACTCTTTCTCGACTCATGTTCCATTGCAACAAAAGCCGACTGACCTTTCCTAAGCTACTCCTGAAGAGTATCGAATAAATGTTCCTCATTTTTTACCCTCGGGTCAACTTGGGGAGGAGGTTCCTTCCTCACCTACCGAGCCAGCTGAGCTAGGGACCGGGACCACAACTGCCTAGCGTCTAGGATTTTTTTATTTTATCCATGTAATTTTTTCTTTTTTATTGATGTAATTTTACTTCAGTAGCTTTGTTTTCTTATATGCTTTTTCTCTGCTCTAATAAATGATCCTACAATCTGCAACCTTATGATAAATATTCACTTTAAGTGATTGATACTCAGTTCTCATTGACCTTAATCTTACTTAACATAAATATTTACTTAAGAAATTGTCAGTTCTTACTGATTTGAACATTAACATGAATATTTACTTTAAGTGATTGTTGCTCCGTTCTCACTGACCTAATGGGATACAGCAGCTAGCAGAACGAGATCTTAGAGGCTTATCCTGAGTAGGACTTAATTTTCCTTAGTCGTCTCGCTCAAGATAAGGAAGCTCTAGAGCAGTTAGTCGTTCCCCACTCTGAGGACAAGGTCAAGCAAGATGTTCTGAATGAGAGAATCAGAGTGCCTAGTGCTCTTGCTCGTGCATCTTCTCGAGCTATCGAGTTGCCCTTTCCACCTCCTGTTCAGCCAACTGACTCTTTCTCGACTCATGTTCCAGTGCAGCCAAAGCCGACTGACCTTTTCTAAGCTTCTCCTGAAGAGTATCGAATAAATGTTCCTCATTTTCTACCCTCGGGTCAACTTGGGGAGGAGGTTCCTTCCTCACCTACCAAGCCAGCTGAATTAGGGACAGGGACCACAACTGCGTAGCGTCTAGGATTTTTTTTATTTTATCCATGAAATTTCTTCTTTTTTATTGATGTAATTTTACTTCAGTAGCTTTGTTTTCTTATATGCTTTTTCTCTGCTTTAATAAATGATCCTACAATCCGCAACCTTATGATAAATATTCACTTTAAGTGATTGATACTCAGTTTTCACTGACCTTAATCTTACTTAACATAAATATTTACTTAAGATATTGCTCAGTTCTATTAACATGAATATTTACTTTAAGTGATTGTTGCTCCGTTCTCACTGACCTCAATCTTTCTGATTATAAATGTTCGCTTGTGGTTATTGCTCAATTCTCACTGATTTGAATCTTAACATGAAAATTCGCTCAAATGGTTACTGCTCGATTCTCACTAGTTTAAAACTTAACATGAATATCCATTTTAGGTGATTGATGCTCAGTTCTCATTGACCTCAATCTTTCTTAACATAAATATTCACTTTTCAGTAATCACTGCTTAATTCTTAATCAATCTATCTTTTCTAAGTTTATTAACTACCAAGCTTTGAGAATCGTCACTAACCTTGAATGAGGTTATCCTTTTTATTGCTTTAAATTCCTCTTTTAGCCTTGAGCTCAAAGTTGGCAATTATATTTTTCAAGGGGTTCCCCCTTTATCAGACATCAATTGTTTCCTTTTGACGTCTAGCTAGAGTCCCTTTACTCATTTGGAAAGCTAGAGAGCAAGCTAGACATCAACTTTTTTCTTTTTGACATCCATACAATTATTTTTGCTCTAGTTAGAGTCCCTTTACTCGTCTGGTAAAGTAGAGTGCAAGCCAGACATCAACTTTTTCCTTTTGATATCTAGTCAGGTATTTCTGCTTTAATTAGAGTCTATTTACTCGTCTAGCATGCTAGAGCGCAAGACATACAACAGTTTTTTTTTCTTTTTACATCTAGCCAGACATTTCTACTATGACTAGAATCTCTTTACTCGTCTGGCAAGCTAGAGTGCAAGCCAGACATCACTTTTTTTTTCTTTTACATGACATTCTAGAAGAATTTCTTTAACTCATTGATTAAAAATTTGTTGTTTGGTTACATCATGTAACTATTGAAAGTAGATCTTGAGACGTTGGGCGTTCCAAGGGTGAGCTAGCATTCATCTTTCGAGGTTTTGTTATTTGTATGTCCTTGGCCGGACAACTTCTATTACTAGGTAAGGTCCTTCTGGGTTAGGTTTAAGAGCTCATACTTATCTTTCTTTCCTCTTTTGTAAGACTAGCCCCCCCCCCCCACTCTAAATCGTCATATCTAAACTTTAGAGTTGTGGTATCGGGAGGCAGCAAGTTGGTGCGACTTATTCCTGAAGTTTTCCTGATCTTACAGCTCCTCCAGATCATCAAAGTTGTGCCTTAGTTGGAGTACATTCTACTCTGGGTCGAAATTCTGAACTTTGACAGAGGGCAGCCCAATATCTATTGGGATGACAACTTCTTCCCTAAATGCTAGTCAATATGAGGTTTCCCTATGGCTATCCTACTGGTAGTTCGGTAAACCCAAAGTAAGTTGGGGAGATCGCCCACCCACTATCCTTTCCTGGTTTCTAATTTGGTCTTGAGATTGTGCTTGATTGTCTTGTTTACTGCTTCTACTGGCCCGAACTGAAGATGAGTTGGTGATGAAGTGAAGTGCCTGATCCCAAGTCGTTTACACTTGGCATTTTTGAATTGCTTACAATTATCGGTGATGATCATATGAGGTATACCGAATCTTCATATTATGTTTTTTCAATATGAACTTCGTGGTCTTATGCTCAGTTATTATGGCCAGAGGTTATGCTTCTACCCATTTAGTAAAGTAATCTATGGTGACAATGGTAGACTTATTCTTCCCCTTTCCCATGGGTAGAGGTCTAATGAAATATACTCCCCATTGAGCAAAGGTCCACGGTCTGGATATGGGGGTGAGAAGGTCGATGGTTGATGGGGGATGTTCATGGATCATGGTGGGCTAGTAATATCCATTCTTTTAAGCTTGTGGTGTAGGGCTCTCACACTGGTGAGCTCATCACGTACATAGCTTCATCTGGGTTTACGTACCTCAAGTAAGGGTAGGCAAAATTTTTTTTATAGAGGACTTCATTCATGATTGCATAGTTAGTGGACCTCAGGCATAGCTTATGTGCTTCCTTTTTGTCTATGGGAAAGCCCCTTCTTCCAGGTATCTAAATATTGTGTCATTCAACACCTTACACAACCGATGTTTGTTTCCATTACTTCATGACCATTTATGCTCGACCGGGCCAAGTACTCTATTGGCACCTATCTACTTATCTATGAGTCGAATTCTGAAGCTAATTTACCTAGGGCATCTACATTCATGTTTTGGCTCCTAAGATTGGCTAGATTGAGTAAGAGTTGTACTGTGCTAGAACTGATTTTACTCAGGCAAGTACTTGGTCATGTTGTCCCACTTTGGTTGATATTCTTCAATTATTTGATTCACCACTAGTTGTGAATCGCAATAGATTTTTAGGGTTGGTGCGTTTATGGATTGGGCCAATTTAAAGTCGGCTAGTAGTGCCTTGTACTCCGCCATGTGGTTAAAAGCTCTAAAATCAAATCGCAAAGTGTATTCGATTCGAGATAGGTCAAGGGACAAAAGCAACAGGCAAGATGCACTCCATTTTTTGTAAGATGCCTCATCCATGTACAAGGTCCAAATTTTATCATGCCATTTCATGCTTTCCTATTTGCTGTTCAGGGTCATATCCGTGATGAATTTCGCTATGGTCTGACCTTTGATAACCGTTTTGAGTCAAACAGAGTTTGAATTCACTAAGTTTGATTGCCCACTTGGCGATCTACCCCGAGGTCTCGATCTTTTAGAGCACCTGCTTAAGAGGAGAGTTTGTTAGGACTTGAATGGAATAAGCTTTAAAGTTAGGGTTTGAGCCTTTTTGATTCCGTTACAGGAGCAAGGGACATTTTCTCCAGGTCTGGGTAGCGTGTTTCTGCCCCTACCATGGCCTTGCTTATGTAGTACATCGGTAGTTGAATGTGATCATCCCCTTCCCAAACTAATGTAGCCTTCACTGTGATTTCTAAGACAGCCAAGTATAATGATAACACTTCTCCAGATATCTGTTTGGATAATAGTTGGTGGACCCCATGTATTCTTTTAGTGAGAAGAGGGCGTTTTAGCACTCTTATGTCCATTTCAAGGAAGTGTTCTTTCTCAAGATTTTGAAAAAAGGGAGGCACTTATCCGTTACTCGAGAAATGAATATGTGAGATAGTTACCCCCTAGTGAGGCAGTGGACTTCTTTAATGTTCTTGGAGGGTCCATCTCGAGCAGAGCTGTAATTTTGTTATGGTTAGCCTCAACTTACATTTTGGTTGACCATGAACCTAAGAACTTACCCGAGTTAACATCGAACGTACACTTGGTAGGGTTTAACTTCATCCTATACCTTCTCAGGGTATTGAAGGATTTCTCCAGAG
>QANY01013337.1:963000-974663 GCA_003255025.1 Datisca glomerata | reverse complement strand
AAAAAAAAAAAAAAAAAAAAAAAAAAAACCTTGTCAATGGCGGATTGAAGATTTGAGAGGTCGACACCAGGAGCAGCAGAGGAAGCTGCTCTAGTCCGCCATTTTTGTTGATGATTAAAGAAATAGTTCCTGCAGTGAAATTGAAAGGGAATAGCATAGTAGCCTGGCTTTGAGAGGGAAAGCATGCCAAACATTGTTTTGCTCTGAACTCTGATTATGAGACCCTAACTGCTCTGAAGATTTGAGCAGAGAGGATAAGGTTCGTTGGTTAGTTTGGCGCGTGAAAGAAGATTGCATGTAAGTTAAAAGGAAGGTAGAGGGACACGTATCAAATGGTGAATAAATCAAAACCAAAATATAGTAATCTTGTTGAGAGTGGGATTTGAACCCACGCCCTTTCGGACCAGAACCTTAATCTGGCGCCTTAGACCAACTCGGCCATCTCAACTTTGATGTTACAAGTTCAACATGTTAATATAATAAACTATTATACAAATTGTTACTATTTTTAATTCGTGCTGTAGTGTAATAATTATTATTTAATGAGTTTAATTATACATATTTATTATATTATCTAGAATAATCAGTATTCTACGAGAATATATTTTCTATCTATATGTGAAAAATATTTAATGAGTTTAATACACGATGATGAATCATTAATTGTATGGTAACTTTTGAGTTATGCTTTGTTCTTTATTTTTTTTAGATCTTGTGTAAGCCGATTATTTATGAGATTTAATCTCAACTGCTAACGTATAATTTTTTATGATAGGAAAAATGACTATCCATCTTAACTTGAAAAGAAGTCGTCACTTATGAAACTATGCATGATATATCGTTATATTATAGTATCTCATCATTCTTTTAGAAGTGCTGAAGTATGTAATGCTCTCTAATTTTTTCTTAGAGAAAGTGAATATCTCTGCTCTAGATTCACTCTTATGTATGCACAATAATTTAAGTTTAATTGTTTTATTTTTTATATGCGCTATCTATTTATCTCTACTATATTAAAAATGACTTAAGTATGAGAAATTTTTTATTTTCATTTTTACCCTTTAATTTTTTTGTATAAGATTAATTTTTTTTGTATTTAATTCATTTATAATTCTGTTCACTCATTATTATTTTACTAATGCTTTTATAAAATTTGGTATTTTAAGTTATTATATTATTAGGAATACAAAAGATCATGCAAATAATTTTAGAGATCATTATATCATAAACATTGTTTCAGTCAATAACAATGAGTTATTATATATCTGTAAGATTTTTTTTGTTGTTTAATTTTTTTAGTTTTATAATGAATGTAATAATTTTGAATGTCCATTAGTAGTAGTAAAAAAGTTTGTCATATTTAATTTTCTCTTCTCAAATAATATTTTTTAGTTTCTTTTCATTTTATCTTACGATATAAATTTGTTAGGATCGCATGTACTAATTGAAAAATTCTTATAGATAATTTATCATCTCGAGATGATATACAACTTATTCAAGTTTCTTTCTATTTATAATAATTTTCTTATAAATATATCATTTACAGGTGATGCACGGCCTACTCAAATCTCATTTTATTTGTAATAGTTTAACTATAAATATGAAAAATTTAATTATTATTTTCTTTTATTTTAGATTTACAATTGTTTTGAAAGCTAATACATTTATTTCAATGTATAATTTTAAAAATCTTCAACACGTGCGAAGTACGTACTTTTCGGCTAGTCCCAACAAATACATCAATCAATTAGAGTTCCCTTTCTTTCTTTTTTTCCATTATTTTTATTTTTGTGGTTCTAAGAACACATTTTTCTCACTTACCACATGATTTGCAACTTAGGAAGGAAAAAATAAAAAAAAATGTATTTCCATTGTTTAGTTAGACTATAATATTGGAGAGAAAATAGTGAAAGATGATTATCATTTTCATCATTTTTCTCATTTTCATCAAGCTCATTCTCTTTAATTCCTCCTCATTTTTCTTTTCTTAAATTTCAAGATCTAAATATAATATTAATACTGACTTCAATGAATTATTACGGATGATTTCCCAACAGAATGAAACACCATTTTCATGTAACAAAATCAATATCTTTTGCACCCTACCTTACCCTAAAATAGTGAAAGATTATTATCACTTTCATCATTTTTCTCATTTTCATCATTTTTTCTCATTTTCATCATTTTTTCTCCTTTTCATCACGCCCATTCTCTTTATCATCTAAAGATAATACACAACTTATTCAAGTTTCTTTCTATTTATAATAATTTTATTATAAATATATCATCTACATGTGATACACGACATATTTAAATCTCTTTTTATTTTTAATAATTTAATTATAATTATAAGAAAATTACATTATTATTTTCTTTTATTTTAGATTTATAATGTTTTGAAAGCTAATATATTTATTTTAACGTAAATTTAAATGTGGGTAAGCTACAAATATTGTAAGTTATGCTTAGCATTTTGTGTTACACGACCATACTTAATTAAGACACGACATTGTACTTAGCTTGAGGAGTAGTTTGGTTTTAAGTTAGGTGGGGGTGTTGATAGGATTCACATTCCCATGTTTGTTTTTAGGGAGGTAGAAAATAGTGGAGGCATTCCATATCCTGGGATGTTAGTTGCCTCTTACCAGGAGGCATTTGAAACACACTTTTGTGCATGTTAGTCAATTATTTGATGGTCATTTCAAATTTTTGAAAAAAGAAGGAATCATTCTACATATTTTGACTTTTTTAGTATCCTATTTTAGAAAACAGACATAAAATAATGTTATAATATTATATGTCACCATGTGAATTTAACACATATAGGATGTATGTAAAATACTTCAATACATAATTCAAAATTTAATTTGGAATACCATAACTAATCAAACTGCACCATCTTTATTATTTAGTTCAAAAACAAAATTTCTCCTTAATATCTCCACATCTCTTCACCAAAAATAAATCTCCAACTCTCATCTCTCTCCATCTGTCTTTGACCAAATTTTTTTTAACTGGATTCATCTTTTTTCTTCATGAATGATAAAAATAATTGGTTTACATAAAGCAAATAAACCGTTTACATATAAAAATAATATATTTACTGAGTAAACAAGCGGTTTATATCGAGTAACAGTATGTTTACTTAGTAAGATTTTTGTTTACATAATGAAAAAGTAGAAATGATTTTATTTAGACACTTTTTCAATTTTAGATACTGTCAACTTTTGAAAGTCAACATATATAGCACTTTTCTCGAAATAATAATTAATATAACAAATTTTGTTAAATGAAAGAATTTCTCTATTTAGTTTTCTCACTTAGTTAGTTACTAGTTTATCATTTTTATTATTTTATTTAAATGTTTCATCCTCCCTTTTCTCACTCTTTATCTATATTCATTAAATCTTTCTCGTTTCCTAGACTCTCTACCTATTTAAATACTGAATATTATTAGATAACAAAATTTTATTTAAATATCTCATCCTCCCTATTTTCTCTCTATTTATATTCACTAAATCTCTCTCTCTCTCTTATATATATATATATACCTATTTATTAGTAATCAAATTTTTCACTCACTCTCTCCAAATTATTGTAACCGAATATATTAAACAGCACCTCTGTAATTTTATATACACACATACAGTACACAAACAGAAAATGTGTTTGTGTGTATGTACACATAAGTTATATACAACCATAGAAGGTACTATGTGTAATATATTGCATATAACATATATGTTGGAAAAAAAGAAGAGCCTCATGAATATGTAAAGAAATGCAAACTAGAAAAATAATCTTACAATATAAAAGTGGTGATAAAGCTACAATGCATAAGAAGAGTAAGATGTTGAGACTGAGTTGATATGAAAACCATATTTAGATCATAATTTCACAATGGTTAATGTTAGATTTACGTCATAAATTTACACTCCATGCACTTCAAATTATTATTATTATTATTATTATTATTATTATTATTATTATTATTATTATTATTATTATTATTATTATTATTATTATTATTATTATTATTATTATTATTATTATTATTATTATTATTATTATTATTATTATTATTATTATTATTATTATTATTATTATTATTATTATTATTATTATTATTATTATTATTATTATTATTATTATTATTATTATTATTATTATTATTATTATTATTATTATTTATTTTTTAGAATGACATATGGCTTGAGAGCATGGGCTATCCAAATTGTTCATGTGAGAATCTCATGTAGACAAATATCATCTATTTAAAAATATCTTTTTTTCGTGTGTTTACATCACAAGTATTAGTTTTTTTTAAATACACAAGTATTAGTTAACTGAACTTTAAAGCAACTTCTCACACAAACGCATTTATTTCTCCATCGTAATTGTATCTATCATAATAATATTAGTTAGTTGAATTTGAAAACAACTACCATAAATACATTGTCTTTTTAAGGAAGTAATTGTATCCAAAATAATAGTATTGTATATATCAAGGTGAACGAATTGAATACATGTATCATTAAGTGATTTTTTATGATTAAGTTAATGTTCTTGTACCTGATATTTTAGATTGAGATACATTTAGTTAATTTATTGTTATGTAAAATTGTATAGATAAAAATATACTTGGAAGTCCTATATAAGTCCAACTTTAGCTTGATGTCATTTTATAGCGGAGATATTGCATGTTTTGGTTTTAGTTCTGAAGATCAACTAAATCAACATTAAAGGTGTTTGACTTCGTGATTTTCAATCGACTAAATGTTGCTGAAGTTTCAGGTGTATTGGTACAAATTTTGCTCATATCTTATTCTACTATCTTTGTGCATATGCTATGATATGGCGATATAATCATATATGAGGGCATAGTTAAGTAGAATAAAGTGATTTAAGTAGAATAAAGTTTGAGTATAAAGTTGTCCACATTTGGATTTAATATCTAATAATCTCATTTTTGTCATTACTTTTATCTAATATAGTATACTAATGCCTAGGCATTTTCACCCATAACTACACATATATTTATCTACTGATGATAGATTTTCTTTTTACAAACTTGCAAACAACAAGAAATTGTGTTGTTTGGTACTACAATATAGTTGAGATAATTTATATTAACAATTAAATCGAATACTTTCTTAACTATATATATAGCTTGACCATAAAAGTTGTATATTGTCTCCATAGCAAAGCATATTGTGTTCATGTCTTCAAATATCTGTAAAATGTATCATATCATGTCCAATGTTTACATTCAAAACGGGGTACTAAATATATAACTCACATATATTATAATTGAAATTAGCTAGATATATTTTGATAGACTCTGAAGATAATATACCTAGAGTCATTTTTCCATAGTTTTCAAATTTGATATTTAAAATTCACATCTACTTTGAATTAAAAATTGTTAACAAAACTTCTTCCCTTAATTAGTAATAATATCTATAATATAAAATTCAAAATTATATATATTAGAACCTACAATATGCATATATAACAGANCTAAGAAACGTGTTTTATAATATCATTATAACTAAAGTTGAACTAATATATTTAATTCATTTTATTTACATGAGTAAATTAAACTTGATGATGATTAATTTTGTATCGATTAGTTTTATAATTCTCGATAAGTGAGATAGTATATATAATTTTTGAAATTATATATTGTTAAATTATTATTAGATAATAATTCAAAGTTTGAATCAACTAAATCTCTTATTTGTGAACTAACAGATAAATTAATTGACAGGGATGATCAAATAAGTCAATTCTGAATTAACTAATATCTAGATATTTATCTGATTAAAATAAATAATAAATTTATAGAAATTACCACGTGGCATGTTGGACTGTCACATGTAAATCACTGATTGAGAATCAAAGATTGACATGGACTACTATAGTGTTATGTGACACTACAGTGGTGCCGTGAGACTATAGTTCCATGAGGCACTATGACACCTCACGGCACATTGTAGTGCAGTATGGCACTAGAGTGGTGCACAATTGTAGTGGATCCCGCTAGAATGACACATTTATAATTAATTTATTATTTTTTGTATATCCCTGAAAATATGATGTACCATGATCTAGAAAATATGCATTGATATTAGTTTATTAACCTCAGTGTGCTAACAATACAGTCGCAATCAGGGTGAAATGAAAAAATTAATCAAAAAGCTCTATGAGAGAGATTCATTGTTTTTCGCTTAGAGTTTTTTGTCACAAATTAGTCATTCTAAAAAATATCTATATAACATGTGCTGAGTACATTTAGAGACATAAAAGTGTTCTTGATATATTTTTTACGTGTCCACACACGTCCTAGTGTGTTTGAGGATTAGCTTGGAAGATCGTAGTGCGGATCTCGAAATCTATCGTTCGTGGGATAGCAAGATCATTGTATTACAATGACGCTTGATTGAACTACAAAAGGTATATTTTTATATTCATGTATGTCTTTAATTTAATATATAAATATATAATGGATCCGATTTGAAAAAGAGTTTTTCAATAAAAAAATTTGGAAACTGTAGCATCGCGTTTATTTTTGTTTTATAAAAAATGAATCAGTTTTAATAAATTTTTAAAAAACCCATGCTTCCGTTGCACGAGCGTCGCGTTTCCAACACATTTTTAGATAGACAATTGGTTGAAAACTCTGTTGATTGATTAAGTTGATAATCATTATAAGCTACATCCTCCTTTAGAGTCCATTGTGAGAGATATGTACTCTGATCTAGGGGGGCTGGAATCTCCCTGCATCTTTTCGTTCTTTTCATCTGGCACTCACTTTAGAGATTGATGGAATGGTAGTTAGCTCTGACATAGACTCATTAGTTTGGAACGCATTCTTTGGATAGCGTTGTTTCTTGTTAAGATGCATATGCCTCTCTTACTAAGGTTAGGAACTCTGTAAGTTGATGTAAGCATATTTAGAAACCATTTATTCCATCCCAGTGCCGTCTTTGTTCTGTCGGGGAGGAGGACTTACGCCATCTCTTTATGGAATGTCCTTTCTCTCATGGATTGTGAGATGTCGTGTCGAGTTTCTTTGGGAAAGATATCAAGTTTGAAGATACTTTTTTAGATCTTTAGCAAGTGACGATGAATAGATCTTTTAGCACATAATTAAAGACTCTATGGCATACTTTCACTATTATCGTCTTTTGAGTGGTGTGGTTCTTTCATAATCAAGCCACATTTGAGAGTAGGAAACATGTCTTTACTGAAGCTCTTGCCTTGCTTTGATGTTCAATTCGTAAAGCAGACTCTTTTTAAGATTGGTTTGATGTAGAGATCAATTTATGAGCTTTTGACACTTCAAAAGTATTATGTTTCGGGTTGTCCATCCAAAGCCCCACATATTTTGAATTTTTTTTGACGTTTTCTCTCTTCAGGTTAGACTAAGGTGAACACAGATGGAGCGTCTTTTGGTAATCCTGGGTTTTCAGGTTATGAAGGAGTTTTTTGTACCTCAAGGGGATTTGTTAAGAGTTGTTATGCTATTCACATTGACATATATTTTTCTTTCAAGGCTGAGTTTGTTGGTGTTATTCATGTGATTATTTATGCTTCAACCTTTGGATTGAGACAACTATGGTAGAAAAGTGATTCTGTTTATGTAGTGGCAATTATTCGTTCTAGATCTAGAAAGGTCCATTGGCGTTGGCGTACTGCTTGAGAGATAGATGTTTAAATTTACTCAATCGATGGATTTTATTGTCACTCATATTTATCAGGAGGGTAATCGAGTTGTAAATTATTTGGCGTCTAGGGTCCTGAGTATAACTACTCCAACTTGGTGGTGGAATGCTCTGAATTTTTGTTTTTCGTTTATTTCTGATTATATTTGTAACATGCATTTTTTTAGGTTATGCAGATTTTTTTCTTTATGTTTTCTTTTATTGACTATTTTATTTTAATTTAATAATATGTTGGGTTGGGTGAGAGTTCTATCAAATTTAATTTTTTTTTAATTATAGCATTTTGTTAATAGACATATTTACCCTCATGGTCAATTATTTGATGAACTTTTTCTGTAATTTGTTCTAATTTAATTCTTTCCCATTTTCTCTTTTTTTATGTCTCAAACCGTTAAATCTACATGTCAATACATGAAATACAAATCCTTTCTAGGCAATATTAATTGCTACGATTTGATAGAATATGACATACCGAGAGAGAGAGAATAGGTTTGGATAAGATTTGTTAATTAGACTATGGCATGTAGAGAGAGGGAATAGATTTTGGTAAGATTTATTGGTATTTGACTTATGAGAGAGAAAGATTTTGGGAGATTTGAGTGAGATTTTTTAGAATTGAGATTTGGTAACCGAATATTCGTGGAAAGTGATTTTTTAGGAGAGAGTGTTTTTTGAGAAAAAGAGTTATATTCTATTAAAACCTACTCTTTAATCAAAATTGTATTTGATTTTTGTCAAATTTAAATTTATTGTAATTAACATTGAATTGGTTTGAGTGTCAATGTGTATTAACATGTTTAAATATGTGTATTTTATTTATATGTATCTACATATTAACATGAATACATTGTACTTGTGTGTTTACAATACATATTATCGATGTCAAAGTATATTTACATTGATTATGATACTTTATTGAGCAATGTAAATTCTATCTCTGTGAAAATATCAATTAACATGAGTATAATTTCTTTTAAAATATAAATATAATGTCATTGTGTATTAACTAGATATATTTTCAGCGTCAATTTCTATTAGCACCTTAAAATGTGAGCATGTTTATGAAGAATAAAATCATGATAAATATGTATGGAAGTTTTTCATTCCATAAATATAATAAAGAAAGTAAAAACTGTCAAAATAATTTAAAAAATAAAAAATCAAGAAATCTTTCTCACCTAAAACTAATAATTTCATTTTTGAAAAAGAAAAAATAAAAGTTATATGATTTTTTCATCGTTTTTGATAAAGAGAGGAGAGAGAGTAATTGATAGAGAATGACTTGATGTAAATGCTCATTTATTGTTTGTACATTTTTAGTATTGCATCCATATTGAGAGAGAGTGATTTGAGTAGATATGTTGAGATTTGAAATATGAGAGATAAATATTTTGATTGATTTGATAGATGTTATTTTAAAAATAATAATATTTACTAGTAAATCGAATTGCATTAATTAAGAGATTAATGAGGAGAAATAACTTTTTAAAATTTATAATTTATGAGATGTAAATTTCTTAAAGTTTCGTATTAATGATTTTAAATATATGATTAAAGACATTTATGGTATATAAATTAAAAAAATTTGAAAATGTAAAAGAAAAAAATATAATATTTTCATAAGCTTGATAAAAAAGCATTATAGTTTCATGGTCTCTTTTGAAATTGAGAGAAGAAACAGTTAATGGTATTCTCTTTCAATTTTAGTTTTATTTTTTATTTTTTTATGTTTCTGATATCTTTGGCATGCTTAATTCTTGATGAAAGTTTATAAGTGTTCATAGAATAGATTTTACTTGTGCACTTAGGATGTTAACTAATGGAAATATTAAAATGATTGTAATGATGATAGTTTTCAATTACTAGTTTAGGCAAACTAGTTTTCAACTATTTTAAAGTAGTATTATCATACATTTCATATTAAGTTAGTTTGTTAGTCATCAAAGTTGCCAACCTAGAACGTTCTGTAGATTACATTTATGTGTGCACTTTCAATTGCCTATGAGTTGATGATGATTGCTAATAAAAAATGACATGATAGTATGTTTGAATGTTTTATCATAGACATAGTTCATTTTTCATAGATATTTATGAATCGTCCAAAGGTAGATTAATTATTCATCCATGAATATTATTATGATAATTAGTAAACTCTATTAGCTAGGCTTAGTTGTATAATAAATATGTCTCGTAAGAGTGTATATATGTGTCAAATTAAGTGAAACTATAATTGTAACATTATAGCTAATGGCATGTCATAGCATCATCCAAAGGAGATCTTTGACTTACATTTATTGTTTTGAATCTGAATTAAGATATTATGTTAAAGTTTACCACTCAAAACATTAATATTGAAACTTCTATGAAATTTTCAAGTATTTGCTCATGCTTCTCGTCATTCACTTGCTCCATTTGTTATCATGTTTAATGACTCAAATTTCTCAAACTAGTGTGAGCAAGTCCAGATTCACCTAGGTGTTGAGGAACTTGACTTGGCACTTCAATTTGAGAAACCTGGTGCTATGAATGAGAAAAGTAATGCTGGTGAAAAACATTTTCATAAAGCTTAGGAAGGATTAAACAGATTAAGTTTATTATTTATGCGAATGACTATAGCAAACGAAATAAGCCTACTCTTTTCAAAGCTGACAGTGCTAAGGAATTTCTGAAATTTGTGGATGAATGTTCATAAACTGTTGATAAATCACTTGTTGAGACATTAATGACTAGCTTGACCACCATAAGATTTGATATTTATCGCAGCATGCATGAACATATCCTTGAAATAATAATGCTACATCGACCATTAATTGACAAATTTTAAGTGGCCAAGTGATGTGACAATTATTTATAGATTGATATTTTACGACTCATTAAATTGATTTAACAAATTAACAATATAGATGAGCATATAAGCACCGAACCTATGATTATAGACCCACTAAAGGGATAGCACCAAAGATATTAATGATACATTGAAAGAACATGTGTTGCTATAATTATGATATTACTATATAATTTACATTATGAATGATTATTTGACACTTTGAGCTCAATATTTATGTTTATGATCAATCATGTTTATCTATTTAGTATACATAAATGGATAACTGAATATTAATAGGAATAATGATTTGTTGGACCATTATATACTTCTTATTTATCAGTCAGGCGCTAATATTGTGGTACATGAAATTGATTATGTTTAAATAGAGACTTATGACCGCCATGACTCATATTAGTCACTTATTTAACGATGCATAATGTGGCCAACGGAAAGAAATGGTTTAGCATTGTATTATGCGTGTTATGATACTTATTAAAACCATTTAGAAAATATGCACATGACCAAGTTAGATAGTGTAAGTCATTAGGTGGTAGTGCTTATATTTAGTACCATTTAACTAAATGTTTAATACTAATTTTGGATGTTGAAATTATATTGGTTAGTATATGTGTTGGAAGTTAGTATGAAATGTACAATTGAGAAAATTAATGAATATAATGAAATTGATCATTCTTCTTCTCATAAGAGAATACTAGAAACTATCAGTAATATATTACCAAGGCATAGAAGAAGAAACACAATTTCATAACCAATCATTAGCTTGATCGAAGAATAATCATGGAGCAAAGCATGTTTCCATTCTATCTAATGAATTGAATGTGAAAATAATAAGATTCAAATATTTGAGGATTACAATCTGCGTAATAAATCCTCTTGACTGCTGAGTTGGCCTAATAAAAAAATGGGTGTGTAATAACTAACCAAGCCGATCAAACAAAACCGGACAGAAAAAATGATCGGTTTGGTCAGTTATTTGGTTAATTGTGGTCGGTTTGGTCTTGGATTTAAAAGAAAATTAAACTTTCAATTCGGTCCAAAAAATTTTTACATTTTAGATCAAGCTGACTGGACCGACGGTTTACCCCCCC
>QANY01013337.1:814609-962995 GCA_003255025.1 Datisca glomerata | reverse complement strand
CCCCCCCCCCCCACACACACACACACACACATTTATATCCTTGCATCATTTCTCACATTTCTCATTTCTCTCACATCTTTAATGTTTAGTTTACATGTTGTTCAAATTGTGAGTTTTTATTGTAATGAATAAAAAAATTTAGATTTTTTTAAAAAATGTTCAATAAATTCATTAATGGACTTCTTGAAAAATTAAAAAAATGAACCATAAAATCTGACTGAACTGACTAATTATTTTATGATCTGGTCGATTCAGTTTATATGCACATGGCTAATCGATTATGTTCTTATTATGATATTGTTGGAATCCGTAGTGACGCGCAACAGAAGGCGTGGTGGTATCTAAAAAATTAAATTTATTTATAAAACAATAAACATCGAAATGTCGCAGATCTCAAAGATGAAAACTTTTTAATTGTAAAATAATTTTTTAGATCGGATCCATTATATATCTATACATTTAATCTAAAGACATAATACAAATATATGAATCAAGCGTCATTGCCAACAACGAACAGAAGACTCCATGAACGACGGACAACGAGATCCATATCAAGATCTTTCGAGCCAATCTTCAAACACACTAGAACATGAGTGGACACATAGAATATAAGAAAATACTTTTTTGTCTCTAGATGTACCAACACATGAGATCTATAGATTTAGAAGAATAATTATTTGAGACAGAACTCTGAGAGAGAATAATAGAACTCACAGAGCTTCGATTAACAACTAATCGATCAGATTGTTCACTTAGCTTAGGATAGCTTTTGATTGCACTCGGAGGCCAATATAACATTGTCAATATATATTCAAGGTTGAAGGCTCCTTTGATTTTTTAGGGTAATTATAAAATAATAAATTATTTATTTAATGTGTCATTTCAATTGGTGCAACATTGCAGTGTCACATGACATTGTAGTGTGCCATGACGATCAGCAATACCTCACAACACTGTTGATTCACGATACCACTGTAATGCTGTGTAGCATTACAGTGTGCCACGTGTTACTGTAATGCCACATGGCACACTCGTGTTAATCTCTGATTAAAAAAATCAGAGACTGACATATGGCAGTTTAATATGCCATATAGAAATTATCATATAATTTATTACTTATATTAATAAGATAAATATCTAGATATCAGTTAATTTAAAATTAACTTATATAATCTTCCTATCAATTATCTTATCTGTTAATTAAAAGATTAAATAAACCAAATCAAATCATTATCTCATAATAATTTAATATTATTTAATTTCATAAATAAAATATTCTATCTCACTAATCGATCAACATTAAATTAATCGATATTATTATTTATTTATAATTTAAAAATTATAATAAATAATATTATTAATTAATTAATATCAAATAATTATCTCATAATATACTTACCCCAGAAATTTAATTTCTTATGCAAGCTAGTCCTTTTCTCATGTCTGAAAATATTCACACCATAGACTATGTAGTACCGGAGTGACTCGGGGACTATGGACCAACAATTTTAAGCTCTAATAAACTAAATTATTTATTAAACTCTTTAGTTAAATACTATTGTTTATTAATTCCATTATTATTGCACTATAAATATGGAATTAGAATTTTAGTAATTACAATATATATTTACAGAGTAATCCCCTGTATTACATTGATTTAATCATTTCATGTAGTTCAATACTCCAATTATTAGTTCGTAAATTACAACTGGTCAAAATTGACGCTTTACCCTTCTAATTATATCTTGATCCTTAAGTGCCATTAATTCATTAGTGAATGGTCAATTTATAATCGTATTATAAATTTGAGTTCAATAACCATTCAATTTCAGCATTAACACTTAAGGGAACCAATATACGGTCCATTAGGAACGCTTGGATTTCAAATCTTATAAGATCATGTTCCCAGCCATCCATATCATTATATCTCAAAAATAAAAGTCACTGGTCTGTTTTACAAAGATTAACGAGTGAATCAAAAGATCCAGTAGACATGCATAGGAGTTTATGACTACTCATGATTTAGATTGATCTACATATGATAATCAGTTTTGATGTGTATTAAATCTTTATGATAAACGGTAAGTTAATAAAAATATTAATCTACATCGGTCCGTCCTATATAATCTAATTATATAAAGTACATTCACTAAGCTGTTTATCCCATCAGTGATCCGGATTTAGATCACATGCATTCAAAATGCTTAGTGAACCATACTAGCAACCATTCATTAAAACTTTCATACTTTAATATGTTGCGGACTGTTTTATTCAATATCTATTATCATAATCCTCTCGTACTTTTACAAAATCATAGTCTCATTAATGAATATGGAATTTTCAGATATTTATATATAAATTATTCAACTATAAATTACAAGAATAATTATAAGAAATATGTAATTTCATTTATTTCATATTAAAAATGTTAAAACACATGCTTTGAGGGCACTATGTTGAATAATCTCTCACTTGCCATAAAGAAAATGTGGCATCCCTCATATTTCGCACATGACCCTCAAATGACTTCGCAGGAAGTGTCATAGTAAAAGGATTAGCCAGGTTCTGATCTAACGCTATCTTCATAACAGTCACATCACCTCAATGTATGATCCAGATGTCGACTTTCGACTATGCTTGTTTGATTTAGAATCAGTATATCTAGTAAGATTCAGGTCTCCACTAGAATAAACAAGCATATAATTTATCGTTCTCTGAAGATACTTGAGAATGTGCTTTACTACAATCCAATATTCTAAACGAGGATTTGATTGATAACGACTGACAATTCTTACTACATAACAGATGTCTGGTCTCGTACACAATATTACATACATGAGACTACCAACAGCTGAAGCATAAAGAACCATTCTCATATTCTCATCCCCCTGAGGTGTCTTAGGACATTGCTCTTTGGAGAGAACAATTTCATGTCTGATCGGTAGTTGACCTTTCTTGTAATTTTTAACAGAGAATATCTTAAGTACCTTATCAATATAAGATGCCTGAGAAAGTGCCAAGAGCTTGTTCTTTCTATCCCTTAGGATATGGATGCCTAGAATATAGCTTGCATCTCCCAAATCTTTCATTTGAAATTTCTCAGCTACCACTTCTTTACTTTTGACAAAGTTTATACATCATTCCCAATTAGTAGAATATCATCTACATAAATAACTAAGAAAATCATTATCTTATCTTTGATGTATTTATAAACACAAGCTTCGTCAACATTTTGCTCAAAGCCATACGATTTAATAATTTCATCAAATGTAAGATTTCAAGATCTCGATTGCTTTAATCTATAAATAGATTTAAACAACTTACATACTTTATACTATTGCTCCTTTTTCATGAACCCTTCTGGTTGTATCATATAAATGTTTTCTTCAAGAGGGTCATTCACAAAAGCTGTCTTGACATCATTTTTCCATATTTTATTGTCTAAACAAGCAGCTACGGATAAAGAATGTGAATGGATTTTAGCATGGCAACGGGAGAGAATGTCTCTTCATAATCTACTTCTTCCCTTTGTGTATAGCTTTTGGCGAACAGCTGTGCCTGGAAAGTCTCTACTTTCTCATCTGCACATTTTTTCTTCTTGAAGATCCATTTACATCTAATAGGCTTGACATCTTTAGGTGGATCTATAAGTTCTCAAACAGAATTGGAGTACATCAATTCCATTTCTTGGTTTTTGGCATCTTACCATTTCTCATTTTCAGGATCTTCCATTGCCTCTTTAAAGGATAATGAATCATCCTTATCAGTGTCAGACAGTAGGACATGTGCCTCTAGTTCATAGCGAATAGGTTATCTTACAATCCTCCCATTATGACGTTGCATCGGGATTTTCTGAACAGGAACAATAGTTTATGTTGTTTACCGTTTATCAGTTAATGATGAAGGTGATCTAATCTCATCGGATGCTAATTCTTCGAGAACTACTTTTCTCGGAGGTTTGTAGTTTTCCATGTAGTCGTGTTCAAGGAAAGTGATATTTGTCAATACAAACACATTTTGATCATTATGACTATAAAATTACTCACCTCTAATTTGTGGAGCATAACCAACAAATATACACATTTCATACCTTAAGTCTAACTTTCTAGTCTTGGGTTTGAGAACGTGAGTTGGACACCCCCATATATGGAAATGACGCAAACTAGGTTTGGAGTCATTCTATATCTTTAAAGGTGTCTTGCTTACACATTTAGAAGGCACTACATTCAAAATGTAGGTTACTGTTTGAAGTGCATATCCCCAGAATGTGAGTGGTAGTGATGAGTAGCTTAACATCGACCTAACCATAACTAATAAGGTTCGGTTTCTCCTTTCCGAAACATCATTTTACTGTGACATTCCAGGTGCTATCAGTTGGGATAAAATGTCATACTCCGACAGGTAATCCTTGAATTCTAAATTTAAGTATTCACCACCACAATCTGATCGAAGCGTTTTCCAAGATTTACCTAATAACTTTTCAACTTCAGCTTTGAAGTCTTTAAACTTTTCAAAAGTTTCAGATTTTCTATGCGTTAGGTAAGTATAATCATATCTAGAGTAATCGTCAATAAATGTGATAAAATACTCATACCCACCTCTAGTCCACAGACAATAAATGTACATTGATCGTCAATAATTGTACATTAATCGGTCCACAGACATCACTATGTACTAGTTCAAGTGTTTCTTGGGCTCTTTGGCCTTTTCCAGTGAAAGGTCTCTTGGTCATTTTACCCTCTAAAACAGATTCACAAACTAGAAGAGTCCCAACTTTTAGTTTTCGCAAAGCACCATGTTTTGTTAACCGGTTTAATCTATCTAGATCAATATGTCTCAACCTAATATGTCATAGATACGTATCATCATCATGAAAAACTCTTTGTCGTTTGTGACTTTTAGGATTTGCTACTTTAAACAATTCTGAATTATTTAACGCATGTTTAGTCAGTTTAAGCATATATAGTCCATTCAAAACTTTTGCATGGCAAATACTGAATCTAAACTTCGAAATAATAAAATGATTATTAGTAAAAGAAATATCAAATAATTGGTCATGCAATAACGATAGAGAAATCAAATTTCTTCAAAATCCAGGAATAAAAAAATATTTTTAAAACTAGAAAATTATTTCCAAAGCTTAAACGGACAGTCCCCAATGCTTTTCTGACACAAACACCTCACTACTAACTCTCATTATCACTTCACCATCAACCAGATCTCTTGACGGGTCAAGCATCTGTAAAGAAGAACATACATGGTTAGTGGCTTCTGAATCCAATATCCAGGATGATAAATTATATTCCACTAAACAAGCTTCAAGTATAAGTAAATCATATTTACCATTTTTTTTCAGCTCGGAGAGATACTTGTTACAATTTCTCTTCCATTGACCTTCAACTCCACAATGAAAACATTTTTCCTTGGTTCTTTTTTCTTGGAGTTGTTGTCTTTCTTGTTCTTCTTGGCCTTTAGGTGACTTTTCAGCTTTCTTTCTTTTCATATTCTTACTTTTGTCCTGACCATTGTTCTTCTTCTTTTTGTTACTATTAACAACACTGGAAGAAGGATTTTGCTTAGTAACATTTGTCTCACCCTCTTTGGTCATACTCTTGTTAAGTGACCCAAAAGTTTGTAGTTCATTCAACAATGGCGTTTAGTTGAATTGTAACTTGTTCATAACATTAATGGTAGCCCCTGAATTTTCAGAAATTATATATATAAATATTATCGATTATTTTTCCAATTATTGATAAGTGAGACATAATATATAATTTATGAAATTAGATAATTAAATTATTATTAGATAATAATTTGAATAAACTAATTCTTTTATTTGTGAAAGAATAGATAATTTAGTTGATATGAATAATCAGATATGTTAATTTTGAAATAACCGATATCTAGATATTTATCTTATTAAAATAAATATTTAACTTACAGTAATTATCACGTGTCGATCAATGATTGAGAATCATAGATCGCCATGACTGCTGTAGTGCCACGTGGGACTACAACAGTAGGCGTGTGATACTGCAGTGCCACAAGGCACTGCAGTGTGGCGTAACACACAGTGTCGTGAGGCACTGTGATGGTTTACGTCAACTGCAGTGTCGTGTAGCGCTGTAGTTGTGCACCATTATACAATGGGTCCCACTATATTGGATAATTTGAAATTAAATATTAATTTTTAATTATCCCTAAATACCCGATACGCCATTATCTAGATAAGATATAAATATTATTCGAATGACCTCAGTTGATGAATCAGTTCATCAAATCGAATTGAGAACACAGTTAGTGTCAGAGTAATTTTTCTTTGCGATTAAAAGTTAATCAAATATATAAAAGAATAATCGTCGCGTTCTTTTAGATATTGTCTCACTAAAATCATTCTCAGTAAATCTCTAGATCTCATGTGATGAGTACATCTAGAGACAGAAAAAGTATTTTGTAATATTTTACGTGCCCACACACTTCCTATTGCATTGAGAATTGACTTGGAAGATCTTGATGTGGATCTTGGAGTCTACTGATCGTTCTAACGGTTTCGTTAGATGAAGGATCGATCGGTTTTGCAAGGACGCTTGATATAGACTACAAGAGATATATGATTCATAACCTTATATGTTGTAGATTTAATGTATAAATATATAATGGATCCTGACTGATTGAAAAATAATTTTTAATAAAAAAATTTTATTTGGTTATCGTGGCGTTACACAAGTTTTGTTTTATTAAAAGATTTGATCTTTATACAAAGTTTAATTTTTTAAATGGCCACGCGCCATACGCTCCTGCCGCGCACGTGCCGCGATGACCAACACAATCTTCTTAAGAAGTTCAATCTTGATATTGATACAATTTTAAACCTTCCTTAGGGGGATGAAAACAAAATCATCTCGAGACCCTCATTGTATCTCACAGCATTGTATTAATAATGGAGATCATAGGTTACATTGACATGTCAACCTTCTCTCACTCACTATTTTTATAATTAATGTGTTCCTATTTAACTAATCAATTAATTCTAAATTAATTGATAGTTAAAATAACTCTATGAATTTTGGGTTAAACACAACCAATCAATTAATTTTAATTTTTAAAAAATTAAAATAGATAACTATCCTTTTAAAATTACATTAATTTTAAAATTAAAGGATAAAAGATAGGATTAGGGTTTCCACGAAGCATCACAGGGATAGGACAACATGGTAGCAGGATTTTTGCGAAACATCCCTGGTAGTCACAACAATTGTGGCCGGCGGTGGTAGTGGGACACTCACGCCTCCGCCTCCGCTGCCTTACCTCCGCCGGCGGTCCAACCATCGGCTTCCCTCATGGCTAGCGGCGCCTTCGCCGATGACGGAGCTCCTCCAAGGAGTTCCACTCCTTTTCTTCTCCGCATGCGTCTCGGGCGTTCTTCATCTTCTCTCACGATCGGAATAATTACATCATGATATTCAAAAAAACATTTCAAAAATTCATGCTCCCCAATTGGCTTACACAAGATCTAAAGAAAAATAAAGAACAAAGCATAACCCAAAGTCACCATACAATTAACGATCATCCATGCATGCATTCAAAAAATATAACCATCCATTGATTCATACATATCAACATATATAATGAATAATACAATAAATCCACACAACATTTAATGTATATATATATATATATATATATATATATAAAGACTACTCTGATACCAATTGTTAGAATCTACGGCGACGCGCAGCGGAAGACGTGGTGTATTTAAAAATTTGAATTTATTTATAAAATGATAAACAATCGTATCATCACATATCTCAAAGATGCAAATTTTTTAATTGAAAAACACTTTTTCAGATTGGATCCATTATATAACTATACATTAAATCTCAAGACATGCGAAGATATGAATAATACCTCTTGTAGTCTATCAAGCGTCCTTGCCAATAAAGAACAGGAGATTCCACGAACGACGGACAACGAGATCCACACCAAGATCTTCCAAGCCAATCCTCAAATACACTAGGACGTGTGTGGGCACGTAAAATATAACAAAGACACTTTTCTATCTCTAGATGTACTCAACACATGAGATCTAGAGATTTTAAAGAATGATTAT
The DNA here is from genome assembly GCA_003255025.1 of Datisca glomerata. Classification (NCBI taxonomy): domain Eukaryota; kingdom Viridiplantae; phylum Streptophyta; class Magnoliopsida; order Cucurbitales; family Datiscaceae; genus Datisca; species Datisca glomerata. The sequence goes on along the minus strand of QANY01013337.1, from coordinate 954,885 downwards.
TTGAGACAGAACTCTGAGAGAGAATAATTGTACTCACAGAGCTTCGATTAACAATTAATCGATCAAATTGTTCACTTAGCTTAGGATAGTCATTGCACTCGGAGGTCAATAGAACATTATTAGTATTCTAGGTTGAAGGCTCCTTAGATTTTTAGGGTAATTATAAAATATTAAATTATTTATTTAAGATGCCATTGTAATGAGACCCACTATAATTAGTGCGACACTGCAGTGTCACATGGCACAACAATGTGCCATGTGGATCAGTAGTATCTCACGACACTGCTGGTTCACGACACCACTGTGAAGTCGTGTGGCACCACTGAGTGCCACGTGTCACTATAGTGCCACATGGCTCTACAGTAACTCATGTCAATCTCTGATTCAAACATCAGAGACTGACATGTAGTAGTCTAATGTGGCAATTATCTTGTAATTTACTATTTATATTAATTAGATAAATGTTCAATCTATTAATTAACGGATTAGATAAAACAAATCAAATCATTATCTCATAATGATTTAATATTATTTAATTTCATAAATCAAATATTTTGTCTCATTAATCGATTAACATTAAATTAATCGATATTATAAAATTACAATAAATAATATTAATAGTTAATTCTTAATTAATTAATATCACATAATTATCTCATAATTATATATTTACCTCAGAAATTTAATTCCTTATACCAGCTAGTCATTTTCTCATGTCCTGAAATATTCACACCCTAGACTGTGTAGTACAGAGGTGACTCGTGGGCCATGGACCCATAATTTTAAGCTTCATTAAATCATATTATTAATTAAATTCTTTAATTTTAATCTTATTTATTAATTCCATTATTATTCCACTATAAATATAGAATTACAATCTTAGTAATTATAATATATATTTACATAGTAATCTTGTGTAGTCCATTGATATAATCACTTCATATAGTTCTATTCCTAATTATTGGTTCGTAAATTAGAACTGGTCAAATTATCATTTTACATTTTTAATTACTACTTGATCCTTAAGTACCATTAATTCACTAGTGAATGGTCAATTTATAATCGTATTATAAATTTAAGCTAAAAAATCATTCAGTTCTAAAATTAACACTTAAGGGAACCAATATATGATCCATTAGGAAAGCTTAGATTCCAAATCTTGTAAAATCATATTCCCAGTCATTCATATCAGTGAATCTCGAAAACAAAAATCACTAGTCTGTTTTACAAATAAACTTTAACGAGCGAATCAAATGATCCAGTAGACATGCATATGAGTTCATGACTACTCATGATTCAGACTGATCTACATATGATCATCAGTTTTGATGTCTATTAAATCTTTATGGTAAACGGTAAATTAATAAAGATATTAATCCACATCGGTCCAGTCTTATATAATCTAATTATATAAAGTACATTCACTAAGGTGCTATCAACATCAGTGATCTGGATCTAGATCATATGCATTCAAAATACTTAGTGAACCGTACTAGCAGTCATTCATTAAAGATTTCATATTTTAATATATTGCGGACTATTTTATTCATTGTCTATGATCTTAATCTTCTCGTACTTATACAAGATCATAGTCTCATTAATGAATATGAAATTTTCATATATTTATATATAAATTATTCTACAATAATTTAAAAGAACAATTATACATTATTCTCAATGAGTAGAATATCATCTACATAAAGAGCTTGTTCTTTCTATCCCTTAAGATTTGGATGCCTAGAACATATCTTGCCTCTCCTAAATCTTTCATTTGAAATTTCTCAACTAACAACTTCTTTACTTTCGACAAAATTTCTACATCATTCTCAATTAGTAGAATATCATCTACATAAAGAACTAAAAAATTATTATCTTATCTTTGATGTATTTATAAACACAAGCTTCGTCAACATTTTACTCAAAGCCATACAATTTAATAATTTCATCAAAGATAAGTTTCAAGATCTTGATGCTTGTTTTAATCCATTAATAGATTTTTACATATTTTATACTCTTGCCCCTTTTGCACGAACCCTTCTGGTTGCATCATATTGATGCTCTCTTTAAGAGAGCCACTCAGAAAAGCTATCTTGACATTCATTTGTCATATTTCATAGTCTAAACTAGCGGCTATGGATAAAAGGATGCGAATGAATTTTAGCATGGCAATGGGGAGAATGTCTCTTCATAATCCACTCATTCCCTTTGTGTATAGCCTTTCGCTACCAGCAAGGCTTGGAAAGTCTCTACTTTCCCATTTGCACCTCTTTTCTTCTTGAAAACATTTACACCCAATGGGCCTGATATCTTCAGGTGGATCTACAAGTTCACATACAGAATTGGAATACATCGATTTCATTTATTGGTTTATGGCATCTTGCCATTTCTCCTTTTCAGGATCTTCTGTCGCCTCTTTAAAGGTTAATGGATCATCCTTATTAGTGTCGGACACTTGCACACATGCCTCTAATTCATAGCGAATTGGTTGTCTTACAACCCTCCCACTGCGACGTTACACTAGAGTTTCCTGAACAAGAACAATGGTTTTGTGGTTTTTCATTTATCAGTTAATGATAAAGGTGGCATGATCTCATCGGATGCTAATTCTTCAAAAACTACTTTACTCTGAGGTTTGTAGTTTTTCATATAGTCATGTTGAAGGAAAGTGGTATTTGTCGTTACAAACACCTTTTGATCATTGTGACTGTAAAAGTATCCACTTCTTGTTTCTAGAGCATAACCAACAAATATGCACACTACAAATCTTGAGTCTAACTCTCCAGTCTTGGGTCTGAGAACATGAGTTGGATACCCCCATAGACAAAAATGACGTAAACTAGATTTGGAGTCATTCCATAACTCTAAAAGTGTCTTGCTTACATACTTAGAAGGCATTACATTCAAAATGTAGATTGCCATTTGAAGTGCATATCCCCAAAATTTGAGTGGTAGTGATGAGTAGTTTAACATCGACCTAACCATATTCAATAGGGTTCGGTTTCTCCTTTCTGAAACACCATTTTGCTGTGGCGTTCCAGGTGTTGTGAGTTGTGATAGAATGACATACTCTAGTAGGTATCCTTAAATTCTAAATCTAAGTATTCACCACCACAATCCGATCGAAGTGTTTTCAAAGATTTAACTAATTACTTTTTAGCTTCAACTTTGTAGTCTTTAAACTTTTCAAAAGTTTGAGACTTACTATGCATTAGGTAAGTATAATCATATCTAGAGTAATCGTCAATAAATGTGACAAATTATTCGTACCCACCTCCAATTTGTACATTGATCGGTCCACAGATATCACTATGTACTAGCTCAAGTGTTTCTTTAGCTCTTTGGCCATTTTCACCTAAATGTCTCTTGGTCATTTTACCTTCTAGACAATATTCACAAACTAGAAGAGTCTCAACTTTTAGTTCTCTCGAAGCACCATTCTTTGTTAACCGGTTTAATCTATCTGGATTAATATATTCCAACCTAAGATGTCATAGATACATATCATCATCATGAGAAATTCTTTGTCATTTGTTACTTTTAGGATTTGCTACATTAAACAATTTTGATCTATTTAATGCACGTTCAGTTAGTTTAAGCATATACACTTCGGTTCAATCCTATATAATCTAATTATATAAAGTATCTTAACTAAGATATCTATTTACATCAGTGATCTAGATCTAGATCACATGCGTTCAAAATACTTAGTGAACCGTACTAGCGACCATTCATTAAAGATTACATACTTTAATATGTTGTGGACTAGTTTATTAATTATCTATGATCTTAATTCTCTCATGCTTATACAATATCATAGTCTCATTAATAAATATGAAATTTTTATATATTTATATATAAATTATTCAACAATAATCTAAAAGAACAATTATCAAAAAAATATAATTTCATTAATTTCATATTAAAAATATCTAAACATATATTTTGAGGACACTATGTCCAACAGATAAGATCGTGATTTCAGTTCATTTCAAATTTTTACTAAAAATAGGATCGAACTGATTATGCATACCCTAAAGAGATACATGAAGAAATAATTGGATCATGCCTATCTTTTCTAAATTCAATTTAATCATTGAAGATTGATTTTGGGAAGATCTTTCCATATCTATCATGTCCAACTATATACATAGCACAAACAATTCACATTGTTGCTTTCATGCTCTCTTTTAATACTTTGATGATGATGTAATGACTTAACTTGATCGTTGTATATATTTGATTTAACTAGCTAGATAACACATGTCAAGTTTATATTTTTAACTATCCATTTCTTGTTATTACTTTTAGGTTCATTTCTTCATTCAACATGGACATGTGACAAAAATGTTTGATAGATTTTTTTCGGTAAATGAAAAGTACATAAACCGAGAAGCTAATTATACAAATACAAGGGGCATGCTCCAGGGAGATACAAAATTTGTAATATAAAGCATTTACAAACAATGTGTCTATGTTCCTAAGTCATCTTAATTCAACACCATAGAAAGAAATGGCCAACACAATCGACTCCAAAAAACCAACCCATAGGACAACGCAACACCTAAGGGCTAAAGAAAATCATGACATGTGACATTAGAAGGACCCATGGTTAAAAATCCCTATAAGTTGCGTACTAGTTTATCGCGTAGGTCACGCTTAATAATGTCCAACGTATGTGCATGCATGCATGTATCAAGCATCAAAAAAAGAACTACGACCCTACGCCCCTACGCCCTTATGCATGCCCGTATTCAACCAATGATCACCACCTAGGTAGGATAGGAGCTTGAATTCCAATGCAAACGTAGGAAGCAAGGAAAGATAGAGAAGGGAATGAGTGGGAGGTCTATATAAGTCAGACCTTAAAATTATAGATTATCACAACTTAAAGATACATACACACAAAGGGTCTTTATATGTTAGACCTATATTTACAAGTGAAAAACAATGAGAAGTTACATAAAGATATTTAAGTCCATCTCCTAAGCTACTACCACCAACATGCCAATTTAGTCTTCTTTGAAACACTTGGGTCTAGAGAGCCTAGCCTTTAAATTTTGAGAGATCAGTTTGATGATTACCGTTTTATCTCTCAACCTACCTTCAAACACCCTGGAGTTCCTCTTCCTCCACATGTAGTAAATGAAGAAGGTGAAGATAATTCTCAAAAGAGATGCCCTAAGGCCATTCCCCTTACTCCAAACTAAGAGCAAGAGATAAATTGAGTCTAGCTATTTGCTTTACAAACTAGCTTACATTTATCTATGAGGTTGTCCCGCACATATTTAGCATATTCACATTCAATAAATTGATGGGAGCTAGTCTCAGGGCACCCCGCACAAAAGAAACAATCATAGGGTGCATTAGAACCATTAATATTCCATTGTTCAATCCTCTATATGGTGGCCAGTTTATCAATGATGGCCAACAATGAGATAAAACTACACCTTGGAATGTGATATTTAAACCAAATAAGCCTAGCCCATCTGAATTTATCTTTGTGTGGATCAAAATACATGTAGGTGTGGTTAGAGGAGAATCATCCATTGGGGCTGGCAGACCAGCTCCAAATTTCTGGGTTAGAAGGGATAGGAAGGGGTAAAAGAGTGTTCCTGATCTCCACATCCATCCTCACCTTGTAGAAGGCCAGACCCACATATCAATATGAATGACCTCATTAACTTTAGACTTAATGCACCATTCTGTTATTGACAGAATTCTATGGCCATATATTGGCAGTAGGATGTCCAAGGGGTACCATCTATTAGTTAAAAGGTTCACTGGAGATCCATATCCAATCCTTACAGAACACTTGGGTAAGAACTTCTCCTTAAGTTTGAGAAACTTTCTCCAAATCCATGAGGGGTTAGGTGGGATCTTCACCAAGAAAATGGAACTCTTTTTTATTAGGAAGAGCTTGCACCAGTCTTTCCAAAGAGACTTCTTTGAAGTGCAAACTAGGAACCATAAGTGCTTCACCACAGCCACTTCATTGGAGAGCAATAAATCTTTAGTACCCAGTCCACCTTGGTCTCTCTCACAGCATAAGTCAGATCATGCCACCTCGGCCGCTATAAATTCAGTCTCATTTCCATTCCACAAGAAGTTCCTGAGAAGGTCTTGAGCCTTTTTAACCACCGTCTTAGCCAAAATAAATAGTCCCGCCTAGAATTGAAACATTGCTAAGAGTACAGCTTTAATCAGTTGCAACCTCTTAGCATGGGATAAGTATTTTGAGTCCCAAAACCTGATCCTAGCGATGATTCTCTCCACCAGAGTCACAATCATCCTTACCTAGTTTAGTTGTGGTTAGGAACATTTCCAGGTACCTCACATGTAGTTGGCATTCAAGAAACCTCATGATCTCATGAATGGCTAAAGTAATGTCCTCATCAACCCCTGATAAATTTTTTTTACTCTTATGGATATTTGATTGCAAGCCATAGAGGCTTTGAAATATTTCATGACTGTCTTTGATCATCAAGATGGACTCTTTGTTCATCTACAAAGGATGAGTAGGTCATCTGTAAAGCACAGGTTTACCAGGTTCAATTGCTCACATCTCCAATGGTATTGGAAGTCGGTATGCTTGGCAACAAAATTAAGAATCCCGGATAGGACTTCCATGATAATAACAAATAGGTATAGGGAGATGAGGTCCATTTGCCTAATGCATTTAGCTCCCTTAAAGTAACCATGGAGTTCTCCATTTATCTTCATAGAGTATGAGGGTGATGAGACACACTCCATGACCCAATAAATGAATGGGTCAGAAAAGTTGAGGCATTGAAGGGCTTTCCCAATAAGGATCCAGTTAACATCATCACAGGCTTTGTTTAGATCAACCTTAAGGGCGCATCTTGGCATACCAGGGTTCTATGATAGCTTTTGAGCAGATCTCGAGATAAAAATATGTTATCAACTAATCTTCTCCTAGGGGTTTGGAATTTTGGTTCTGAGAAATGAGGCTTGAGTGAGTGATTTTTCTTTTAGTTAAGATCTTTGTAATGCACTTATAAAGAACATTACAACATTAGATTGGTCTGAAATCCCCCACAGAAAAGGGGTTTGGAATTTTGAGATCAAGGAGATGGTCATAGAGTTCACTTCCTTTAATAGCTGACTAGATTGAAAGAATCCAACACTACCTTAGTTGCATCCTGACCCACAATATGCCATGACGCTTTGAAGAACCCAGTTGAAAACCCATCAGGACATGGGGCCTTGTCATTCCTCATGCTAAAGATAGTCAACCTAACATCTTCCTCTAAGAGTGAGGCTGAAAGAAGGCTTGCATGTTCCTCACTAAGCTTCCTGGGAAGGGCACATTCCAGGATGTTCCAATTTAGATCAATAAGAGGGTTTGGGGAACCTAGGAGATTAGTGTAATATTGTACAATGTGCTTGTTAATCTCTTCTGGGATTGAAATGATAGTGCAGGTCCACAATGTGAGAGATTTTGGACTTGATCCTGCTCTTCTTCATGCTCTAGAAGAAAAAGGAAGTATTTTGATCCCCTAAATTGAGTCACTAAATCCTAGATTTTTGTTTATAGAAGCTCTCCTCAACATTTTAAAGTTCAATGACTCTTTAAGACCTCCTTCTCCAAGGATAGAATAATTGTGTATGCTGGTTATTTACTAAGTCATTATGGATACTCTCAAGTTTGTCCCCATCTAGTGATATTTGTCTTTGTGGCAACCATTATTGACAGATTTGTCTTTATGGCTACCATTAATTATCCTAGCACCTTAATGAATGGATTAAAATTTAGGTTATATAACAATCAATATCAGAATTAAATTACACATAAAACAAAGTTGAAACTTTTGGAAGGAATTAATACTCCAACAGCTAGCGACCGACGTAACCAAGGAAAAAGACCTTAGATAAAAAGACAGAACTAAAACCAACTTGGTTGGGACATAACTTCGTTGTTCCTTCAAAAATCTTTTATGAAAAACTTTATGGTTGCAGTCTGTCAACCAAATAAAAAATAAAGGACACTCTAGTCTAAAGTCTATTCTCTGCCTATACTAAAAACCTACCAACAAAGCTATGTGAACACTCAAAGCCCGTCAGTTAATTGCCTCCTCTTTCAGTCTTCCTTTTTCTATCTGAGAGTGACATAACTAAGGACAATTGCAGTAAAATAATTGTCACTTTCACGTGGTCTTGTTGCTCCTCCCTCTCTCTCTCTCATGTAGATATATAGATTGCCAATTTTCACGAGGTTTGGGGTTTGGGTGTGCAGTAGTAGTAACTGTACATAAACTGTACAGCTAGGGCAATGGCTAAGAGCTTCTTCTTTTTCTCAGTGAGTAATGAGTGATGAGAGAGAAAGATAAATAGTTAGAGAGAAGATATGATATGGTGATGAACAGTGAGATTCTTGCTCTGATATTATTGTAGGCCGTAAATGGAGTTCTGAACAGAAGATACAGTAGGACCAAAATCTGCATTTCTTTTGCGTAATGGGATGTTTTTTTTTGTTGGGTGATGGATGATTGGGAATCTCCGATATTATTGTAAGATCGTACGGTCTTGGATTAAAGAATCTTTTTGCTGAGATTTATTTATTATCACTGGCTCACGTCAACTTTCCCTTGTCCTCTTTAATCAAGTTTCACTGTTCTGTTTGTATAACAATCAATATCTTTAATCAAGTTTACCAACGGTTAGTTATTATCTTTCACAATTAATTAGCTAAAAACATGTGTTTATGAATTGAAATAATTAAGTATGCAAACTCCCCCTTCGTGATCAAAGGAGCATTTTGATTTATTGATGTTAAAATAATCTATGACAATTGTATTTATAAAATATATAATTTTATTGAATTGCTCTACTTTTTGAATTCTCTATTTTTTTATCGTAAAATAATTCTAAATTAACTTTGTTAGACCCAAAATTAGTGTGCTTTCTCATGTTCATCTAAGATAACCTCATCCGAAATTACTTAGATTTAGCGTCATCCAGAATATGACCCTAAGTGATATCATATGGAATGAACTCCAAGAATCACCAAGCGATGAGCACTACTTCAACTAGTGTGAAATCACTGATGATGAGATCCCCATAGACCCGACAAAGAGGTCACCCTAGAGCCGAGGACAAAGTCCCCTGGACCTGAGGACAAGGTCCCCATTGACCTGTCTAGATCCCCAAGCACCCGAGGACAATGTCTCAAAGTACCATAGGATGAGGTCTACAAGCACCCAAGGATGAGGTCCCATTGGACCCAAGAACGAAGTCCCTTTGGACTTGAGGTCAATGTCTCAAAGCATTCGAGGACGAGGTCCCCCTTGGACCCAAAGATGAGGTCCCCTTAGGCCGGAGGATGAGCTCCCATTGGACCGAGGACGAGCTCCTCAAGCACCCAAGGATGAGTTCCTTATGGCCCGAGTACGAGTGCTTCAAGCACCCGAGGATAAGGTCTCCCTTGAACTCGAGACCGATGTCTCCCTTGGACCCGAGGGCGAGATCCTCAAGTACCTGAGGACGAGGTCCCCTTACACCGGAGGACGAGGTCCCCTTGCACCCGAAGATGAGGTCCCCCTAGACCCAACGACGATGAGATCACCAAGCACCCCAGGATGAGGTTCCCCAAGCACCCCAGAATGAGGTCGCCAACGGACCTAGGGACGGGGTCATCCACAGACCTGAGGACGGAGTCCGTACAATCCCAAAGACAAGGTCCCAACGGATGAGGTCCCTTAGACCCGAGGATGAATCTCATCCTTAAATGCACAAAACCAAGGACTAGATGAGTCCTAGTGCAGAAGTCCAAGTAATAGGAGACTGTCGTCTTCAATGAACCGAAACTGAGGGCAAGTGAACTCTATATTTTATCTAAGTCCAAGGAGTGGAAAGGCCCAGGGCTGGATATTATTCCATGACATCACCTCATTGGAGGGGTGCACTATGGTCCATACTTGTTGTAGCCCTACCCCAACTATCTAGCTACCCGAAATAACACTATAAAAAGGGAGGTAATGAGATTCATTAAGTCATGTCAAAAATGCAACAAACTTTCAATCAACTCTCTAATTTACTCTTCTCTATCTATTTACTGACTTAAACTTTAAAGGGGTAAAAAATGATACCACTCCCCTCGCCTTGATCTACTACTTTACATTCACTTTATTACAGGTGTGAAGAACAAAATGGAGTGAACACATTACTGACGTAATCTCACCTCGAGATTTGACCATCAACAAGCTTATATTTTAGAGTAATTGAATTACCTCGTTAAAGGTACAATAAAATTTCTAAATAATCTGGATTTTTGAATAATTTAGATTGCTAAGCACTTTACTCAAAATAAATGTATCAATTAGTCATTTTTAGAATTCTCTCTCTTGTATAACTATAACCAAACAACCCACTAGATCCCAACAGCAGAGGATACACATCTCATAGGTTAGGTTTGAGGGGCCAGGCTTACATACCTTTTTGTTTTAAATTATTAATTATTTTAAAATACTCTTTTATCTTAACTCAGTTGATTAGGGTTAGGTTAATTGCATTAGTTTCAAACTTATATTGCTTAATATCTAAATCAATTTTATCTTTTCTCCCACCTTCAAAAGAATAAGTATAAGCATTTACACTTCGTCTACCATTTTCTAAAGCTAACTATCTCGGTTTCATATAAAAAAGTTTGTGAACATTCATCACTTAGTTTTGGAAATCCAACATCATATGATGATTCTTCAGCATATCAGAGTCGTGTTCAGCAAATTGAGCAATTGGCTTACATCTCAATAATCCTCATCCACTAAACATGGAGACCGATTTTTAATGTGATCATTTTTCTTCTTTTTCATAAGTCTAGTTGGGCTATTAAGATCTAGTCCAACAACCTAGATCGGATATGAACTTCTCATGTTCCTCAAAATATGAGATAACATTGATTCTTAATATAAATAATCTTTGAAAAAGACTTCCTTCCTAGAAAGAAAATACTTACTATCTTTGAGATATGATTCTACACATATGCTTAATACTATAAGGGGTCGACTCTATGAGATAAGCTGGTTCCCATTTTCTATCAATTATTAGGCCTTATGTCTAGCTTGTTTAAGAAAAAATCATGACTCGCTCAAAACTCATATGGCTTGATATCGACCCTTACGCCATCAAGACAAGCTCTAGAAGCCTGACTATGCGCTCGAGGCTAACCTCCAACCCAATGAGCCGAGGTCGGTCCAAGCGGGCTATCGGACTTGAGTTTTTCTTAAACTAATTGTACTAAATAGACAGGTTTTAAACCTCACTTTAAAAATAGCAGGATTTTTTCAACTTTAGATAAATAGATAACTTTTTATGCCACGTCATCAACATTTATTGATTGAAATTTAAAAAGAAGATATTGTCCTTTTTTTTACAGATTTTCAAATCAGATTCTATTTTTTTTATTAATTCTATCATCATTTAATTAAGAATTTTAATTCTTTCCTAAATTATAGCTAGTGCAATTAGTAGAATATCTTAACTATTCAAATCTATTAGTTAATCCTTTCCTTTATTAGCTAATCAAATATCTATTGTTAATTCTAAATCTCTATTAACTGGAAGTATGGTCATTTGCACCATTTTTTGCTTTATGAGAGTTTTAAGGAATTACTCTATTTGTCATTCTCTGAAGCTCTGAATATCCATTTTACATTCTGAAGATTCGCCACTAGAGATTCAGGAATCAAAGTTTTGGTCTTTATTTGTCATTGGGTTTTGATTGCTAAGTTAGAGTTTTGATCATTAGTCAATCAATGATATATTATTGATTTACCCGAAATTAAGTTAGGATTTTGAGTATGTTTAGGTGATTGCCATTTATTGGTTAAGTTTTTTATCATTGGTCAATCAATTATATATCATTAATTTACCCGAAATTAAGTTGGGGTTTAGAATATGTTAGGTGGTTACCATTAATTGGTTAAGGTTTTGATCATTGGTCAATTTATGATATATCATTGATTTACTCAGAATTAAATTAGGGTTTTGACTACATTTAGGTGGTTGTCATTGATAGATGTTATGTTTTGAGAAGATTTGATAAGATATTCCGCGGTTTACTTTTGCATTTTTATTGAAAACTATTTTTTAAACAAACTAATAATCAATGATTTACTTTTGATTTTTGAGTGGGTTTTCAGTTAATTTCTAAAATTTTGTTTTGTTCTTAGTGGTTTCTAAATAATTTTAATTTTCAAAATTTGAAAATTATATGCAACATTAATTATTCTTAAATTTAAGTAATTTGAACATTAGTAAATCAACTGTATACCATTGATTACCTGAAACTCTTTCAAACACCTTATTAGGATAATTTTAGTCGATAGACATTTATGATAACTTACTATTTCCCTAAAATTTTTGAAAATTTGATATTTTTTAAAACCTCACCCCTAAAATTGTCTACTTTTATAAATTTTTCTTTTTCTTATGAGGCTTAGAACTATGATCGACCAAAAACTTGGGTGGTTGGGGCTTGTCAAGGAGCATATGTTGAGTAGTCATTTATCTACCGTTATCAAGATCTAACCATCGTGGATGCAATTTTTGCACCAAGAAGCTAGAGAATAATTCTTGATTTCTCAAATTTGTGATGTTTGTCCTTCCTTTCTCTTCAATTTGTAATATAGATTTTTTTTAAATATAGCTAATTTGGCTTTAGTTTCAAACTTTTGAATTTTAAATTCTCTACTCCGTGACTATCTTTTCAAGTTGGATTAAATGTCATCCTTATGCCATATTCATAAGTAGAGTTTAAAAAGAGAACTAACAAAATCATGTCAAAATATCATTTACACGAAATTAAGAGAGACAAAAATCTTTAACTATGTAAGTAGGTTGATAATAACATACATTAATATATACGTTGATCCATATTTTTATGTCGGCACATAAGCTGACCCAATTTAATAGTGAGGACTAGGGATAGCAAAAGGCACTATTTGTCGTTTGAGATATTGACATAATCATAATAATAATAACAGTTCAAAACAAATCAGACTTAACATTAATTTAATTATGAGCAATACGTCATGCCTGCATAACTTCCACTAATTGTTATGACCTTCAACTAACCTGACTATTCATATCCAGTTTCCTATAAAAATAACTATTCTACCCACCTTAAATTTTAGGTTGATTTCTCACTCATACTTTCATAATTTTCTCTTAAATCAAATACATTTTTTTAAGTAATTAAGTAATTAATCATATTTTAAATGATAAAATAATCTAAAAAATAACGGAATGATTTGATACTGTTAGATATTTTATGATTCATTAAAATAATTTAATAAATTAATTTATAAATAATTGATATATTTTAATGAATTTTCACCTATCAATAAAAATATCATGTCATTTAAATAAAAAAAAAACACCAACTCTAAATGTGAGAAGGAACAATGCGGTGTTGATCCTTCCTTATCTTTTTCCTTTTAGACATGAGATATGTCATTTGTATGTTTGTATCTTTTTTCATTTTTAATAAAACTAACTTAATGAAAATTTTTGACAGAGTACAAAACTATATGGGTCAATATATTTTACACAAAATTATTTTATAATTTACCTTTTCCTTTTGACATCTACGAAAGTAGCCACGTCTGAATTGAAAAAAAATATAGTAAGCGGCAAGTTAAGATGAACAAAAAAACACAATGGTTTAGTCAGCACAATTATTTGTTAATCATGTTGTTAACAAAAGACCGATTGTAATCTATGATGAACTATGACAAAGGGACCAATATTTCTTACACTTCACACCATAAATAATTATTAATTAATCATTACAAGCTGAAATAATTACTATGGAATAACAGTACTTAACTACAATAATGATTAATAATTAACGCTCAAGTAACACAATTTTATTTAACGGCTTTTCTAATTAACATTGTCATTTTCCTACAATAAATATATTTTTAATTAAATAGCATAATTTAAAAAAATAGTACGGAAACTACTATTCAATAAAAAGACAATCCACAAATCCAGCAAAGATATTGACAAAAAAAATCTAGCAAAGAAGAATCCGAGAAGTCTAGCCATAGAAAAACGACTTCCAAATTTTGAGCATTTGAATTTCCTTCACTAAGATTTTTATTTTTTATTTTTCCTGTTTCTTTGGAGTGTGGAATTACTTATACGGTTCAAAGACTAACTTGCACTCCACTAGTAAGGCCAGGAATCTACAACCTACAAGACCCTGACGGCAATACACTCTCGCACCCTTTGAATGTGGAGCATTTGAAACTGTATTATTCATAGCCAATGCTACAACCTACAAGACCCTGACGGCAATACACTCTCGCGCCCTTCGAATGTCGAGCATTTGAAACTGTATTATTCATAGCCAATGAAATGATTAATGACGTGCAATGAAAATTTTGAAACGTTAATGTTATGGGATTCTCTAACTACCAGTAACATGATGCCAAGTGTCACACTATGTTAAGAGGTTCACAGCAGGAAAATGCTTTAGGGTTCGACCACTCTGAAGGAGGAAGTTGACCTAGCCTGGTCAATTTTCAGGAAGCTCGGGTTACACCAACCAAAGCAGGCGAAAAGCTGTAAGGATGAGGCCCGCGAAAGAAGCTCGACTGACTCTCTGCGTCATCATCATCGTTGCACGCCGAAAGTAAAGTCCCACGTTACGTCCTTCTATTCAGCCCGAACACCCAACAAGTCCAATCGTCATGATGAAGCGTCAGATCAACCTTCATTTAGTCACTTCAAAGATGTATCAACATTTAATAATCATCCATTCATGTCAGCCATGGAGACAACGACATTAAATGTCGCGTCCCACCCATCCAATCAGGGTCAGGCGTCGAATCACTTAAACTTCTCCTACACGATTCTTCTCAAGGGACCTTAGGTATAAAAACCCCTCTCCCCATCAAGGAAATGTAAGCTATTCTCCCTTTAAGAAAACTCAGCTAAATTTATACCAGAACACTGACTTAGGCATCGAAGGCCCTTAGGCGAGGAACTCCCCCAGTTATCCCCGTTCTTTGGGTTCCTTGTTTGTGTTTTGCACATTTTCAGGCCAAGAGGATTTTTAGGCCAAAAGGGGAGCATATGTATTGTTGAGATTTTCAACATCAATAGTTGGCGTCGTCTGTGGGAACGACATCAAAACCATACCTCTCTCCAAAATGTTTAAGAATTCTTTCTCCTCCATAAAGAAAAAATGAGTTCGTCATCCTCATCCCAATCTGACAAGGTCCATGAAGAGAGGGGGGATCCCCCATCCTCTTCACTGAAAGAAGAACTCCTTACCGCTATGGCAATCATACAACGAAAAAAGAAAGATATGGTGGCCTCATTCTCTAAAGTGGCCAGGAGAATGAAGGACATTGTAGCCCTCACTCAAGTCGTGGCGGCCTCTTACACACAAGGACCCCCCCCCCAGCAGAAAGGCTCACCGGTAGGTTCATCTCGTGAGGAGAGCCAATGAGGAAGACCATCCAGGAAATGGTGAGATGGCCCACTGATGTGGAGAAACTGTGACCTCTTGAGGAAATCGGGATCAAAGTGAAATCGAACTTCGGGTGGTCAAGCTTCCACTTAGCGGTGGAGGCTTTGATTGAAATCAACTAAAGAATGCAAAAGAAGCAATTGTGTGATAAGGAGGGTTCAAAAGAGGACACCACATTATTCAACCTTCTAGTGTACCTCTGGCCACCGTCAATACCACGAGAGGAATGAGGAGAACATGATTGCCGATGAAAAAATGAAGGCAAAGACTTTTGAAGATTTTTTTTGGAGATAATATGTGAGCAGCTGCAGAAGATGAAGGAAAACATTGACGGACCGCTCTTAACAAGGTAGTTCTTTGGCCTTCGTTCAACCTCTTGGTGTTCCTTTGGCCACCAATAGTTTTGCAGAGCTTTCTTGCAGATAAAAAATCACAATAAACATATAAACAAGTTTGGTATCATTCTTAGTTGAAATACAGAGCCTTGCATCATATTTTCTTTTCAAACTACGTATTCTTGGCGAATTAACAGAATTAGATCAAGCACTGATCTTATTTCACAAGAAGTTCTCCGTAAGGGGTACTTTCTGACGTGTAACATATATGTGCCACGTGTCATGAATATAAGATAACGTAGTCTCCAACTCTAGAGTTCCACCTTGAGTAAAGCAGGAAGAGGTAGACCGGGTCAAATTTGACACATTGGCTCACTGGTCAAGTATAATCTAATGCTCCCGTCGGAAGACGAGAATAATCACAAGGCTTATTATACAAGCTTTGCCTCCTTGCTTCTCAAAGCAGAACACGTGAACATGTTCTTCCTAAGCATCAACAGGGGGTAGATAGACCTACATGAGTAGAGGTAACCGGAAAAAGGCCAGGATCGAATAACCCGAAGAGTAGACTAGGGAAGAACTTATAGAACCGGTGGGATCAATTGTTCACTCACCAGAGTAACTAGAAAAGGTAATTCAGAATGAGTCGATGCTTACTGGCGAGCACAATGAGGAGCTCATGGGGTTCCTCTAAGAAAACATAGATAATATTCTGGAAGTAATCTCCCATTTCACAGCAAGCATCGAGGTGTGGTAGACCTTGATAGGTCATGTAATCTGAGCTAAATTTTCCAAGAAAAAATTGATTCTTCCACGGAGTACGATGAAGGAAAAAGTGATGTCTTACGTGCATTCTATCTCGTCATATAGGAAAACAGTGATGTTTGTCTTGCATTCTAGCTCACCTGACACAAAAAAAATTATGTTTGACTTGCATTCTGGCACGTCAGACGAGAAAAAGGTTATATATGGCTTGCAGTATAGCTTGCCAGACAGTAAAAATGTTCTAGCCAGAGCAGGAACGCCTAGCTAGACACCTAAGGAAAAAGAGAAGGTCGGCTTCCACTCTAACTCGCCAGACGTGAAAAGGTTCTAGCCAGCGCGGAACGCCTGGGTAGACACCTAAGAAAAAGAGAAGTCTGGCTTGCACTCTAGCTCACCAGATGGGAAAAAGGTTCTAGCCAGAGCAGGAATGCCTGGCTAGACACCTAAGGAAAATGAAAAGTTTGGCTTACACTTTAGCTCACCGGACGAGAAAAAGGTTCTAGCCAGAGCAGGAACGCCTAGCTAGACACCTAAGGGAAAAGAGAAGTTTGGCTTGCGCTCTAACTCAACAGACGGGAAAAAGGTTCTAGCAAGTGAAGGAACACCCTGGTAGACACCTATGAAAAAAGAGAAGTCTGGATTGCACTATAGCTCACTGGATGAGAAAATGGGTTCTAGCTAGAGAAAAATATCTTGCTAGATATAAAAGGAAAAAAGTTATGTCTGGCTTGCTCTCTAGCTCGCCAGATGGGAAAAAAGGCTATAGCTAGCGCAGAAACGCCTAGCTAGACGTCAACGAAAAAAGAGAAGTCTGGCTTGCACACTAGCTCACAAGACAAAAAGCAAAAACTCCTCAAGTTTGAAGGCCCACCTAAACAGACTTCTTGCAAAAGGGCAACCCATTAGATAGGAATTAATACAGATCAAGTTCATTACTTAAGGCTCATTCAAGCTTGAGATCAGGATAACTCCGCAACTGAGGTCAGCAAACATTAGCACTTAGAACATTCACAACCCAAGGCGACGAAGAAGCAAGAACGAAGAAAAGATTAAGGTCTCATCCATAATAAATTAAAAGTCGATCCTAAGGAGCTATCATTTCGTGAACCAATGAGACAGTTTTGGGAAACCAAACGTCACTCACACATTCGCAGAAGTGAGGTGACGCATCAATAAATCAGGCCTCGTGATTCACACCCTCCTTTTCACGCGCCCACGCGCCATCATTGTCATTACTCCCAAAGAATGAATGATAAAGAATCTTAATAAACGTGAATGTATGCACATACGAAGACAAGTCATGTCAAAGGATTGCCAGACAGATAATTCGACTAACCATGGGCCTCTCGCCTGAATGAGATTCAAACATAAGTTTGGATTGCTCGAGACAAACACAGCCCTTAGCACCTCACCAAATGTTGCCAGCTCGGACAAAGAATCTGAATAAATGAGTCTTAAGACCTAGGTGGACAGGACCCCAAATCCTTGGCTAGGGGCAACTGTTATGGGTATTCTCTAACTACCAGTAACATGGCGTCACGTGCCAGGCTATCTTAAGAGGTTCACGGTAGGAAAAGGCTTTAGGGCTCGACCAGTCTAAAGGAGGGAGCTAACCTAACCTGGTCAGTTTCCAAGAAGCTCAGGTTACACCGACCAGAGCAGGCGAAAAGCTGTAAGAATGAGGCCCGTGAAAGAAGCTTGGCTGAATCTATCTATCATCATCATCATTGCTCACCAAAAGTAAAGTCCCAGGTGGCGCCTCCTATTCAGCCCGAACGTCGAACAAGTCCAATCTCCATGATGAAGTGTCAGATCAGCCCCCTCCAGTCACTTCAAAGACATCAACATTTAATAATCATACATTCATGTTAGCTTAGGAGATAACAACATTAAATGGTGCCTCCTACCCATCCAATCAGGGTTAGGCGTCGCAACACTTAAACTTCTCCTACATGATTCTTACCAAGAGACCTCAGGTATAAAGACCCTTCTCCAATCAAGGAAAGGTAAGTTATTCTCCTATTAGGAAAACTCTATCAAATTTTTACCAAGACACTAACTTAGGCATCAGAGGCCCTTATGCGACGAAACCATTCCCCCGCCTCTCATTCTCCTCGTTCTCTGGATTCGTTGTTTGTGTTTTGTAGATTTCTAGGCCAAGAGGGAAGCATATGTACTGTTGAGATTTTCAGCATCAACAGTTAATATAATATTGCCTACAACCTTGCACAATATAGTCAAACTCTAGAGGTATATCCTAAACGTGATTTTTACCCTTTGAACTAAAGCAAACACAAAGTACAAGATCTTGTTAAGCCAAACCCAAGGCCGTCATGTAAAGGCTGAACCCCACGACAGTGCGCCTTCTTAAAGTGACTTGAGCATTGGAGAATGGTTGATCTTTGTCCTCTCGCCACCATAAAAAGGAGAAAAAGGAAAAGTCTCATCTCATGCCAAGTATGATGTCGGATTGTTGGCAGGAAGGCCATGACCGAATCGAAGAAACAACATTACGAAGTGAAGCAACAAGAACAAGTCATATACAATAAACATAACATAATAGATGTAAGATAAAAAAAAAAGCTAAGAAAGTATCAGATACATGAAAAGCTTAGATAAAGTAGTTAAGAGTTTTAAAAGATAAACTACATATCTTAACAAAAGTTATAACATTTCAAAAATAACTTAAGAATAGCTTAAATTAACGTGGAAACATAAATAGAAATCCAAAAAGTGCCTCAGCACTCTCAGGAGCACAAGCCACCGAGGCTCATCCACTTACATTGATATTTTCATTAGGAGCAAGACTATCGATTGATTTACTTAGTAACTCCTCAAAAACAAAATTTCCTTGAAAGCTTATGAGTACGAAAATCTATCTATGACCCCGTGCAGCTCATTGACCTATTGACCCTTCATCTTCTCCATGTGCATGTCAACCTCCCTTTAGTGCACACTCGCTGAAGGATAAAAGAGCAGACGATGGTCAAGTGAAAAAAAATTAGAACGATAACTTTATGTATAAGAATGAAATCACGAGAGTAAGAACCTTGGTTGACAACTCAACGGCATGGTCTGCGACACTCCAAGCTCCAACCTCCAACCTCCATCATGTCTACACCCTTGTTAAGGGAAAACCCATAATTTATTCTCTTGAGGAAGGCATTCATGTCGGTCAACATTTATGAAAGATATCGGTGACTACCTGAGTCAGAGTTGTTTGTACTTGAGTTCACCTGGCTAAACGATAAGAAGTTGGAAAGACAATGATGACATATTCCCACGAGCTGTGAAGACAAGATGTTGTTTCAAATAGGGGACAACGATTATACCCCACTACCACACGACGAGATGCGTGGAATGAATACGCGTACGCCTAAGCATAAGTCCACGAGGCTTGAGTCGAGGCGTGAGGCCTCACTCCCCAATGCATGCTCATAACGTGAAAGTTGTAGGTAGTCTCACGAGGCATAGCAAAAAACATTTAAGTCCCAAAGAGGGACCTCTAACAAATGGGAGAGAGCCTTAGGTTTGAGAAACTCCTACCTCACAGTGGGTCATTGTCAGTAATAAATACGCCTCGATCAATCATAGATGAGAGCAAGGGTGAACTTATAAGACACTTTCTTTGAGGAGTTATTAGTCTAGCAATGCCATGGTATCATCAAGGATTTAAATACATGCGGTCCAATAGGAGCCACGAAAACTCTATGACCTGGTACGAGGACATACTGGACTGACATTCTATGATAGTCTACGCCACTTTGTACCCCTAATGCACCAATGGGCTAAACTTGAGCCACGAGTCGGCATCCCATTGGAGGAATGAGTTTGGTTCACATTAACAACAGCTTGGCCCCTATCACTGAACCAACATTGTAAAATACGGTGAGCTATGACATTGATAAGGTATGCACAGCGTACTTCATATTGTTGTCTTCAAACCATTGTCTTCTAACTTCATCTTAAGACTAACTTAAACTTCGAAATGGTCACAGGTAAACCACCCAATCTTTTGTTTACCTTCTCCTTTTGTAGGAAGTGGAAGACGATTCCAACAAAAACGTCTAACACCCCTTCACCGAAATTCATTAACACTAGTGAATTAGAAATTTTATGGGAAAATGGCATAGATAAGTCACTTTCATAGTAGTAAGTTAAAAATTGGTCTAAAAGAAATTAAAGTAAGTAAATGACCATTTCTTAGTTAATTTAGTTGTAAACTTTTATGATTTGTCTACAATGTTCTTATCTCATGTTTCTATCCAGTTTTTTTAATTTAGAGATGAATAATAACAAATCAAATATTTGAAATTAATTTTAAAATATGCAATCATCAATAATTTCTATAACTACTCCTAAATTTACGAAATATTTGAAAAATAATTTTTAAATAGATGATTAAATAAATGAAATATCTACAAAAATATCAAATATTATTTTTAAAAGTCATATTTTAACTGTGATCTATAAACTTACGTGACTAAATTAATTTTATGAAAAAAAATATCACATACTATTTTTTTAAAAACGTATCTTAACTATTACTTTTTAATAGGTAATTTAGAGCCAAGTACAGAGATTGAAAAAAGATATTAAAGAATATGTAAAAAAAAAACTAGGCATAAAAATTGGGAGAGAATTTGAGAAAAAATTGAATTAAAATCACAAACAAAATTTTTTCTGAAATCCTTTAAAATCGAGGCATATCAACAAATTCTACCCTTAAATAAAATAAATTGATAATTGCTAAGATAAGGACATTTTAGACAACTAATAATTTTTCAAATCATACTAAGCAGAAAATGGTCATTTATTTACTATTATATTTTTTAAACTATTTTCTAACCTAGTACCATAAAAATGGTCTATATGTTAAGATTTCTGAAAAGTGAGGCCCACATTTTTTTTTGTTTTTACAAAGTAACGAATTATATATGTAACATAATTGACTTTAACTCATAACTAAGCTCTGGCAAATCGATTCGTGACATAGACAAGCTTGGATCAGCGGAACAGATCTCTCCATGTTCGGATCACAACATGAAAAATTCTATGTTTCCTATACATAAGATGTTAAATATCCTATGCTAATATTTGAATTTAAGTCATATGCCTGTTTGGCATCATTATGTTCTTTCGTTTTTATGTAAAAAATCACTAAAGAACAAATTGAAGAAATACAGGTTTAGATCTCTGATTTTGAAAACCAATATAAAACAAGTTTCAAAAAAAAACTTACGCTAAAACACAACTTGAATATACTAGCAAAGGAGTTTTCGAACATTTAAACTGTTTTATTATTTTAACGTTTTCTTAAAATCCAATTTCAAATCATGAATCAAATCACTTAAACGATTCGAAAAACACATCTTTTTGTCATACCAATGCATAATTTGTTAGTTGTGCTTATCATCGGGTCCGTTCCACTAGATTTGCGTATTCATTGACGATAACAAACCAAAAAAAGACAGCTGCAACAACAACGACCCACTACAGTGAGCATAATATATGTAAACAAATAAGTACAAAACGTACAAAAATATTTGTTTTGAGTGAACAAATTGAAGCTATAATCACCGTGCTACACCCACTTTTTGTTCCAAATAGAAAATAAACTGAGCATTAAAAAATATTTTGATATAATACAAATTAGGATTATATTAAAATTATCCACGTAGTTTCCACAAAATATTGAAAGTCTCCATTGACAGAATTCTTCCCAAAACTGGAGCCCCTAATACCACAAAACGACATTAAATTCTACTACCACGGCCGACGACTAATAAACTTTCCTATCAATCAATCAGATTATAGAAAGTTCCAAAAAAGACAATAAAAATGTGTAACAGAACTAATTATCACTAGCATCAAACCCACAAATCATTGACCTAAATTTAACCCTAAAATCACCATAGGAATTAGGAAGAAACCCCATGCCTATTCAATGCACCAGCACGTAGAGGATTTTTCATCTCACAGGAAAGCTTGAGGACCTCACTGAGATCAACCGGGTGAACCGAGTCCGGGACCCACTTGAACTGTTGGACAAGCTTGGCTACCCAAAACGACACCGTCACAAGGCCAAGGTTTTTTCCCGGGCAGACTCGGCGACCAGCGCCAAAAGGAGCCAGTCTCAAATCACTTCCCCTAACGTCCACGTCAGCAACCAAGAATCTCTCAGGTTTAAATTCCAGAGGGTCCTCCCACACGCGAGTGTCATGTGTGATGGCCCACATGTTCACCATGGCGGTTGTGTTTTCTGGGATAAGCATGCCGTTGCTGAGCTGGACGTCCGACGTGGACAGTCGGGCCCATGAGAGCAGGGGACCAGGGGGGTGGACTCTCAGAGTTTCCTTCACAACCGCCTGTAAATAAGACATTTTGGCCACGTCAGCATCTGTCACGTTCCTGTTTCTCACAGCAGTGTGAATTTCCTCCCAGAGGCGTTCTTGCACTTCCTGGTGTAGGACCAACTCGGACATCACCCACTCAGTCAACAGAGCTATCGTATCAGTTCCCCTAAATATCATTTCCTGCAAAAATCAGAAACCGAGTCAACTGAGCGCTCCACCTCCACCTCGAAGATAAACATGAAAATCTCAATAAAATTATTTTTAATGAATAAAAAGAACAATTACCCACAACACAGCAACCATATCATCATCTTGAAGCTTTTCATCACCATTCAAAGAGAGTAAAACATCAACGAAATCACCATTATCCGATAGGGTTTTGGTCTCAACTTGTCGGTGCTCTTCAATGATTCCCAAGACGAGTTTTCTGACACGGGGAACGAGTTTCGAACAACGCTCATTAATACGAAATGGGTCATAAAAATATTTCAGCCATGGCAGATGGTCAGACCAATTAAAAGCACCAAGAAGCTCAAAGCCTTCTCTGACCATATCCTGAAGCTCCTCGTATTCCTCCCGTCTATTTTCCGGGTCATATCGTTTCCCAAAAACGCTTAACATTATATTGTTCAAAGACGCAATCTGGAGATGATTTCTTAAGGACACAGTTCCTTCAAATTTCTGTTCATTTTCTATGTTGCGCAGCATATAAGCGCATTCTAGCTGGCGACCTGTTTCGTGGGCAAGAATACGCCGGGGCGCGAAGAGGTGGGTCGAAGCAATCCTCCGGAGAAGCCGCCAGTAAGTGCCGTTGGGAGCAAAGCCAATAGCTCGGCCGAACATAAGACTCTTAGCCGATTGCTTAAGCGGGCGATCGGCAAAGTGAGGCGACGTAAGGATTTCGCGAGCAGTGTGAGGGTCAGACGATACAACAACAGGTGTGGAGCCGAGACTAAAAGCCATGAGTTGAGAGTTGGATCGACTCCAAGCCATGGCAGCTAATGAGCGGTGAGCCAAGCCACGGCTTAGTTTGAAAAGACTGCCGAAGATGGGAAAACCGCGAGGGCCAGGTATCGGAACAAGGCCTCTTTCGTTCCTGCCGTTTTTCCAAGCAATGCCACCGGCGGCAAAAAACCAAGTGAGTAGGCCAACAGACACAAATCCCACAAAGAGGAAGAGCAAAATATGAGCATCGAGAAGATTTTCAGAACCAAGAAAAGCTGGAAGTGTAAACACCCACCAGCTTGTATCCTTACGGACTAAACCCAAATCCATAATTTTCGTTTCTTTTCCAAAAGAGAAAATGGAAGAGAAATAGAAAGAAAGTGAAGGGTTGGAAGGACTCGAGAAGTGTGGTTTGGATTTGAGAAGGGAAGAGAATTGGGCGTAAAAGGTGTAGTGAGAGACTGACTATATATAAAGACGAGAGAGAGAGAGGGGGAGGATTTTCCTTTTCTAGTTTGTTTTGTTTTCCATTTGGGTGAATATTATATTAAATATATAACGAAATGGAATGAGCGGGAGGGGATGAATTCACGTGGAGAGAGAAAGATTAGAGAGAGAATGTAAATGGTATATGGAGGGGGGAAGGAGGGGGGGCGTTATGGCCTTGGGAGAGCGCATGCTAATATTGATCAGAAAGAGGTATTAAATGAGAACATAGATTTTCAAGGACACTAATAACTGATATCGACGATGGAATTTGTGTGCGCACTGCGCGAATCAGTGTATGAGAGAGGGGGGTTACGCTTGTTGTTCAAGTAACGTACGCATTGAGAGTTGTGACGGTGTGGCTGAATAAATGTTGTTCGGCACAGAGCTGAGAAGGACTGGAGAGAGAATGAGAAAAGAAGATTTGAGTGAATCAAATCCTTGCATTAACAAAATACTTTTGTTTGTTTGCATTAACTGTTTGTGTGAAAACAAACAAAAGTATTTTCTTCATTCTCTAAATCTTCTCTCCTTACTACTTTTTGCTATTAAATTGAAGAACTTGACTACTTTTGTAGATTAATCATTTGCTTTAACAATACATCCCTCACGACTTATGATTGAAAGATCTAAATCTTTCTCTTCAGAGTATTCAAAGACTAACACTGAATCACAAATAAAAAAAATAAGGAATAGATTCATAATGGTCTTAGTATTATTTATAATAGAACTTACATCATTCTATTTTAGAATATGACACAAATTTACTTGTTTAAATATTTCCTTGAAAAATAAATTAAAACGTTATTTACTACAGTAATGTCGTTAAATAATTTGTAATGCAAGATTTGTCATTATTTATAAGAACGTGAATCGATTTCATCAAAGATCTTCGACAACAGCCTTTAACCTTTGGATTGGAGCCTTGTTCTTTGATTCTAGGAGTAAATCGCGCAAGACTTCAAATTGGAGAACAAATCCACCTGTCTAAATTACAGTGTAGGAATCTATGTGGACAACTCTTCTCATACTAAGGAAGAAAATAACCATAAAAAACCCAACCAGCGAAAGAGATTTTAGAGATATTATTTTCTAGTGGGAGAAGAATGAAACATACGAGACGAGGATAGAATAGAAGAGAAAGATAAAGAGAAAGGAGAGAGATGATGCGGTTACAAGGGATCATGTAAATGAATAGCCGACAATATCAAGTAATGAGTGTCAAAGTGAAGTTTATATGGTGAATGAAGTAAAATAAAAAATCAAGTTTATGAAAAGTAAATAACTATATCCATCTATCCACAATCAGATTACATTTTTTTGATCCATTGTTGTGAATATGAATGTGAATAGTGAAAAAAGAATACAATGGAGAAAACTAACAAAATTTTAAATTTTTAAAGAATTTTCAATTTAAATCGTATTATAAATTTTAAAAAATAAAAAATGAAAATAATTATTTCAATTGAATTTATTTATTATATATATATATATTNATATAAAACTAATTACTATTATAATAATTTAATATAATTATATAAGGAAAAAATGTTTGTTCCCGTTTTGGTTTTACGTTCAAACTCTTTGTAAAGCAATTAATTCTTTAGATCATGGTTCTTACTGTTCAAGTCAACTACTTATCTGGACACATAAGAAATCTTTTATGAGTTCATAGAGATTATAATGCACGCATAAACTAAACCCAACATCCATAAATACTCCAAGAGATATAAGAAAAGTAAGAAGATATATGGTCTGAGGCAAGGTTGTTAGGATCGTGGTCCTACCTACGATCGGTGGAAGAGTTTAAGATCGAGGATCGTAAGATAGGATCGAGAATCGTAAGATTTTATCAATTCTTAATAATTTATTAGTAAACAATATATATATGCTAATGATATTTCAATATATTGAAGGAAATAATTATAAAACACCAAGTCATCTACATATTAAATAAAAATAACACCAAATCATTTAAAATAACATAATATTAAGTAGAGTTCTCATACTTTTAAGTTTTGAATAAATAAGTTTAATATAAAATGTTCAAGACAAGTAAGCATAATAATATTTAATCATCAAAATTAATGTCTTCATTAATTCTTCCATCATTGATGTCATCATCATCAACTTCTTCATCACGTTCAAAATCATAACTTTCTCCAACCAACGTAGTCATCATTCACATCCCTTGAACCACAACAACCATCAAGTTTTGATCACCATCACATAATTCATGTATTTTCATGCCTTTTTCTTTCTCAAAATTTTCAAACACATCATTATCACCAATATAAGAACGGAACATAAATTTCTACAGAATTGCTAACAACTCAATATTTTGAAACTTAATTGATTTTCAAAAAGGTAACTCGTTCATCCATGTACAAACCATAAAAGAAGCATGTGAAATTGTGATTGAATTTTTTTTACCAGATTGTTGTTAGGATCGTGATCTTATGCGATCATACGATCCAAATCGTGATCCTGACACGATCCTACTAAAATATGACTATTGTATGCGATCCAGATCGTTGGGCTCCTGTAAGATCATATGATCGTACGATCCGGATCGTGATCCTGACAACCTTAGACTGAAGAATCATTCTCGGTATATCTTTTTCTAGATTCACTACCTTCTTAAAACTAGTCTAAATTTCAGTACTCAATTTGAGTAACATGTAAAGTGACATGTATCCTTGAGAGGGAATCATTTAGTACATAAGATATATATTGGATAAATATACCAATATTATGTTAAATATTCTGTCCACATTCATATAGTGTCGACATACGTTTTTAAAGGAAAGTCAACATATACCTAAAAGAGGCAATTTGAATGTTATTATTGATATACAATTGATGCAAATGATCGTATTTAAAATAGAGTTAATTTAATATTGGATTAATAAAACTTTGAAAACACCAAATAAACTAATTTCTCATAAGTAATAGTGTTTACGTGCACAATTTCTTATAATATTGACAATATCATCTAATATTATCAATACCGTAGCAAGAAAAGTATTCTTTAATACAACCATATATTAGAAACATTGTCATATTTATTAATATCTTCTCAAGAGAATATCCATATCATATTGTTTGAGAAAAGTATGACCAAAAGTACTTGAGGGCCGTAACCAAAAGTACAACTTCATTCATTCTACCTACGTTCTATAGAGTTGTCAATTTTGATATTAATGCCCAATTGTCATTGGTTTTTTTAATTACTTTCTTACATATAAATTCACTATCATTTTATTTGGTCAGCCTCACCCATTACATGTTTTGGCTAAAACAATCTAGATCTTCTCTTCCATCAGAATTCGTTAGAATGAACGACGGATCTAAGATTTTAATTTAAAAGCATCATTAGAAATGAGAATATAAGAATAAACTTGGTAGGTTTTTTTAATTAAAATTTTAATATTTGAAAACCTATTTCATAAGTGGTGTTTGAGGTTTATTGATAGAGTTAATATTTTTTAAACAAAATCAAATCAACTCAACAACTAACAAAGCTCTAGATTTGACATTGAAATTTCTTTAATTTATTTTTAGGTCTCATTCATTATTTTTTATCTTTTATATGATTTCTTTTATTAAGTGTTTAGGTCTAATAGTACTTCATTTTTATGTTCTCCATAAATTTGATTATTTTTTGTTAATTGCTTTGGTTTTATTGTACAATTTTTTGTACTTGTTTTTTACTCTAAAGTACACAATTTTTATTATTCCATTTCATAAATATTAATCAAAGTTAGATAGTTATATATGTATTCCTAGTACTCTAAAGCCAAATATAGTATGTATAAAAAAGTTAAAAGCTTAGGTATTGATTTAAATGTATAATTTATTTTGACATTTTGATTAACTAATATAATATATTATATGGTTTCGTGTGAAATGTTATTTTTGACATTTTTAAATTATTAGCATTTATATTGATCAAGTAAAAATAATTAATAAAATAAAGACAATGGATG
Source organism: Datisca glomerata (assembly GCA_003255025.1). Taxonomy (NCBI): domain Eukaryota; kingdom Viridiplantae; phylum Streptophyta; class Magnoliopsida; order Cucurbitales; family Datiscaceae; genus Datisca; species Datisca glomerata. Next base: position 926,510 of record QANY01013337.1, on the reverse strand, counting down.
AATCAATGTAATTATATAATTTCAATTTAAGAGCATCATTAGAAATGAGAATATAAGAATAAGCCTGGTAGGTTTTTTTAATTAAAATTTTAATCTTTGAAAACCTATTTCCTAAGTGGTGTTTGAGGTTTATTCGTACAGTTAATATTTTAAAACAAAATCAAATCAACTCAACAACTAACAAAGCTCTAGATTTGTCGACTTATATAATTGCATTGATTCATCCATTATCTTCATTTTATTAATTATTTTTATTTGATCAGTATAAATGTTAATAATTTAAAAATGTCAAAAATAACATTTCATATGAAACCATATAATATATTATATTAGTTAATCAAAATGTCAAAATAGGGTATACGTTTAAATCAATACCTAAGCTTTTAAATTTTTTATACATACTATATTTGGCTTTAAAGTACTAAGAATACATATATGACTATCTAACTTTGATTAATATTTATCAAATGAAATGATAAAAATTGTGTACTTTAGAGTAAAAAACAAGCACAAAAAATTGTACAATAAAACCAAAGCAATTAACAAAAAGTAACCAAATTATGGAGAACATAAAAATAAAGTACTATTAGACCTAAACACTTAGTAAAAGAAATCATATAAAAATAGAAAATAAGGAATGAGACCCAAAAATAAAATTATGAAAATTTCAATTTCAAAAGTTGACATAAAACATAAATAAAAAAACAAAAAAGTAAAAGTACTAGAGATTGTATGAATTGAACTCAACACTTCTCTTTTAAAGAAAGAGAATAATTATCAATAGGCTATGTCATTCTTTACAAGAAGCATATTACAAATTAAAATTATATATCATAAAAACATCATTTCTAACGAAAACACAAAAAAAGTTAAAATCGATGGGTCAGTGGGGGTACGTGACTCTGAGCCTAATATAAATCCATCTTTGATTAGAACGGTTCATTCATGTGAGCTTAGATGTTTCCTATAAAATTGCATTGGATTCTAGAAAATAACTAATTACATGTTTATGAGTACTTATTTCGAAGTACAAATTTTTTTTGTGACTATTAGGATATAGACCCTTTCGTGTTTGTGAACATAAAAAGTTATGATTTATAAATTAGATCATTAGATAAATTCTTGCTATTCTATAATTTTTTCGATCACGTTCTTGCTATTATACATTTGCACGTGACAAAAACTAAAAATAAACACTATTTTTAGCTTTTTTCTGAAGTTGAGATAAATTAATAAACTTATATGCTAGCCAATACAAACGTGTAATGCACATTTAATTGAATCTAATATATTTTTAGTTATGATATTGCTTATAATCATTTTGTGTTTATGTGAATTACATAAAATATATTTAGCATCATATCTTTTGTTTTCAATTTTTGAATAAATACAATCTTATATTGTTATTATTTTTATTTTCTTATATACCTTTATTCAACCAAGTTGTATGTATTTCTAGCTTAAAAAAACCAAGAGTGTATAGTACAAATGTACTCTAAAAATTAAAATAAAAAGTGATGTCATTATATATATATATATATATATATATATCATGTTTTATTTTAAATTTTGATCTTCATTTTCTCATATTTGTATTGTAAATTTAAATTTGTTTGTTTACAAAGTTCGTATAACTATATATATGCAGTTACATGTTATATTTGTGTCCACCATAACAATAAATACTTATTTGCTTAAAAAGTTGTATAGTTCTAGTCGTTAAAACATGATGTTGTTTCAGTTGAAAAAAATGATATTATTTCACATAAAGAATGGCATTAATTGTGTATATGGCTGGTTAGGTGGGTCAAATGGTCATAGTTAGTGACAGTTGGTAAAAATTAATAGTAACAATGAATGTGAATGTGAGATATGTACTTTTAGAGGGCATTTCAAGATTATTAGATAAATATGTGGACACAATTTTACAAAAAAAAATTATCTCTTACTTCCTCATTTTAATATACTAGTTTTTAAGATGTTAGTTGCACGTGGATATAAGTTTTATAAATACTATCACCATATATAAAGTTATTATTTTCTTAATATATGCGTTTCCATTATAAGGTTAATTTAAAAATGTATATGAAATTTGTCTAATATGTAAGTTAATGCAGTTTACTCAATTTTAACTATAGATTATATTTCTCTTTGATCACATTTTTTTTCATTCACTATGCATGATGGTTATGTATTATGTATTTTATTGTTGTAATTAATCATAATTTCTATTATAAAATGTAATGCAAAAAGATTGATCAAGTATCTAACTTGAAATAATAATATCCATTATTTAATTAATTGAAAGCTTAATTACTATGATCTCATTTAATACTAAGTTTAGAGATATAATAGAAATTATAATAATAATGCTATGAGGATAAAGTTGTACAAATATAGTTTACTCGCTTTTATCCATTGTATGATAAAATAAGATAAGTAGTTATAAATATAGAGTTTTTTTATTCATTTTGCTAAATGAAATCTTCTTTTTCACTTTTGTATTTAATACTCATTCGATTAATATACACATAAAAATAACAATAAAGAAAAATTAACTAAAGATATATTGGGTTAATTTGAAATCTTCTAATGCTTATAGTTAGTTTTTAAGATTTATATATAAAGATGATAATAATGATATATAACATAAAGAAATATTGAGTTAATTTGAGACTTATTTTTTACTTATAATTAGTCTTTTAAGATTTTAAATTAAAAATAAGGAGAAAACGTCTTTAAATATGATAATTTATACAAGAGTTAAAAAAATTTCATATGAACAATTCGGATAATAAATATAAAATAGTTAACAGACGTTTCATAAGAATAAATTGGGATAGTAATATAAATTGTAAAAATAATGTAGGATATTTAAAAAATTATTAGGGTTACTATTGTCAAAAAATATTTCTCCAACTTCTACTCTTTTATATATAGTACTTACTATTACTATTAAAATGATCTTCGATGGTCAAATCTTATATATCCTGTCATACTATATTTAAAAATGGTCATCCTACAAAAACATTGTCATAGGTGTTTTCTCGACACGCCTCCCCCCACGGGGCCTCATGTACAAATACCCCTGTTTACAAAGAAAGAGGTAGGTAATTTATCCCATAAGGAAACTGTGCCAAAATAACGTCAAGATACTGACTTAGGCGAGGCAACCACCCCCAGGTTCTCCTCACCTTCAGGTTCTTTATTTGTGTTTTACAAATTATGTGGCCAAGGGGAGCTCCACGCTAGGAGTGGATTGCATGTAAACTCACTGTTGAAATTTTCATCATCAACAGTTGGCACCATCTGTGGGAACAACGATAAAAATTGTTCCTAGTCAAAGCACTTAAAACCCATTCTCTCTACAAGGAGGAGGATGAGTTTGGCATCCTACGCCAATGGAGTCCAGGACGAGAGGGAGGATTCACCATTTCCCCTAGTGGAAGAAGGACATTCTGCCGTCATAATGATTATACGGCGAAGGAAGAAGGATACGGTGGTTGTAACCTCTGAGGTAACCAAGATAGGGAGGAAAGGCGTGCCAATCACCGTCCAAGTCAAGACAGTCTCGTCCATGGAAATGGTCCTCCCCCATGACTCAAAGGCTTGCCGACGGAGTTGCCACACACTCACAGGACCATGGGGAAAACTACCCAAGAAAAGGAGAGACAACATGTTAACCTCTAGAAACGACCACTCCTCGAGGAAACCAGGACCAAACTTGTAATACCCCGACCCTTCGTAAAAGGGCATTTTTATAAAAGTGATTTAAAAGATAAAGTAATTTTAAAATTTGATTTTAAAAAGTGATTATTTGTAATTTTGGTAAAATACATTTATTATATATGGTGTACTTTAAAATTCAATTTTTCAATTTTAAAAGAGTTTTATTTTATACTATAAAACTTTATCTTACTCACACAATACATGTCCATATACCCTAAATCAACCTTAACCTAATATTATATATATTCTTCTCCTTCAATCTCTCACTATTCATCTCTCTCACGCAGCCCCCTTCGATGAAACCGTTCTCCCTCATTCTCTGTGTTTTCTTCTCCTTCTCTCTTCTTGCTCCTTGTTGTTGCCGTCGACATTCCATCACCGGTAAGCTTTTTCTTTTATTCTCCTTCTCTTCTTTCTCTGTATTTTCTCTCTCCCATGTTTTGTTTCCCCTTCCCCTCTCCCCCCCTCTGTTTCCTTCTCTCTCGCTCTCTGTTTCTCCCTTTCTCTCTCAATTTCTATCTCTTCTGCTTTGTCTCTTCCTCTTTACGTTGTCCCTCATTTTCTCTCTCTGTCTCCATTTACTTCTCTCTTTATCCCTCTCTCTCTTCCCCTCTCAGGTTCCCTCTCTGCTTATTTCTCCTTGTTCTTTCAATTTCCCTCTGTTTTCATTCTTTGATTTTGTCTCGACTTTGCACTTCGTGGAAGTCTTTCGCCACCTTCACAAGCTGCTTCCAGTGCTGTCGCGTCTTCATGTCGGTAAGCTTCTGTTTCTTCTCTTCGTCCCCCTCTCTGTTTCTCTCAGTCTATCTTTTTCTCTCTGTTTCCTTTCCTTTTTCCCTCTGTCTCTCTTCTTCTTTCTTCTTTTAGTCTTTGCTTCTCCATCTTTTGCTTCATATTTCTCCTTTTGTTTTCTCTCGCTCTCACATCTGCTTCTCTCTCTCCTCCCCCTATGTTTTCTCTCTTTCTCCGTTCTCTCAAGCTCTTTCCTTCCATTTTTTCTCTTATTCTACAGTTGGTTCTACCATGAACCGGTTCAACCCGAACTAAACCGGTTCAGTTTATCCGGACTGGCCTAACCCAGTCCATCTAATAAAATCGAACCGGACTGGTATGAACCAGCCCGATCTGAACCATTTGTCCCAGTCCATCTGATAAAACCGAATCAGACTTGTATGAACCAGCCCGGTCTGAACCATTTGACCCAAAGCTTTATCATTTGACTTCTGGACCCGATATAAATTTATATGCTTTTTGTAAGTGAATTTACATTGTAATGTGATCCACGTGTGATAAATGTAATATGTGTTATTCTCATCAGCTTTAATTGTCTATAAGCATGTTACGTTCATATATATGTTTGTGTAAATTGACTTATATAACGATGTGACTTTGATATTATAATTGTATCATGTATTTATGATATGTTAACCATTTTTCAATAATTATTTTATTTCGTTAACACTTTGGTAATTGATTACTCTTCAATTATTAATGTGATTATCATGAGATAAATGTCTGAGTATGACTGATTTTACGTTAGTATGTTATCATGTTTGATTCTGTTATATATATCAGTTTGCATTATATGATTAATTATTGTCATACGTTGGATTCTGCAAGTTATGAGGTTAATTCATTCAAGTAGTAATTAAGCAAGATATGAACTTAAGCACGACCCTTAGTTAACAGGAAATCAGGATTGTTCACATTTTGTTCTGTTAAACGAATGGGGTGTCATCTGTGCTTTCGTCACACATAGGGTGTCATCTGTTCATGTTTTGGTCATACATTGGGTGTCATTTGTAAATGTTTTCCGTCACTCATGAGGTGCCATTTGTTCACATTTTTGTCACCTATGAGTGCCATCTGTTCTGTCACCCAATGTGCGTCATCTGATGTGTGCCATCTATTTCGTCGCCCAATTTGTCATGATGTATTTCAGTTAACGTGTGATCATTTCTGATTAGGTTGTTAACTAGGGGATATGCCAAGACAAGATATGATTAAGATTGTTAAATGATTTTGTTTGAGACACATGTTATCTGCTTGTTATGTTAAGCCATGTCATGATCAAGTACGTTGCTTTATTTCATTTATGATATATGTCAAGTTCAGTTATGTTATGTCATGATTGTATTGATGACATGTGGACGCATGTTATTATGTGAGTTTGCTTACTGAGTATTTTTATTATGTGAGTTTGCTTACTGAGTATTTTAAAATACTCATTCTCCCACAGTTATTTATGATGCAGGTGGTGATGGCGAGCAACATGAGTGAGAGACTGTCATAACCAGTTAGATCAGAGGAATTTATGATTTCAGTTTATGATTTGATTTAAAACTTTGGAAAATGTTTTCTGTTAAATTTGGTTATTTAAGTAATTTATTTTACGTTATGATTTTCTACGAATTATGATGAGTGAAAGTTTCATGAATGATGAATTTAAGGTTTTGACTTTATTTCAGAATTTAATTCAGTTTTTCGAGGTTTTATTAATTATGCATTTAAAACACTTTATCGCTTCCGCTATTTGATGATAAAGATTTCGATCATGGATAAGTTTAGTGCTCCCGTTATTTAAGGTCAGGTTTTTTCTATCATGGGTAAATTAAGAATTTTTATTTTTGTGAATTTTCTCAAAATTAGGGTTTGTTTCAAATTGAAGATTTCAAAATTGTGAAATTACACGTATGTTTAACTCTCAGGGATCAGGGCGTTACAAAACTTAACCATACTTCAGATGGTTAGGTTGCCCCTTTGACAAGTTTTGGTTGGGGTCATCCCAGGAAGATGAGGGAGGAATGCTAGGCCTTTGAAGAACAAATGAAGTTAGAGACCCCTAAAGAACATTTTGGAGGTAATATGTGAGCAGTTGCGGAAGATGAAGGAAAATATCGGTGGGCCTCCCTCCACCCAACTTATTGGTGTCCTTTTGGCCACCAACGATTTTGCAAGGCTCCCTACGCAAATGAAAGCCATGCAACACGAATAAATTGGCTGGGGGTCATTCCCATTTGGAATATAGAGCCTCGCAGCAATCCTCCACAATAGGCATTTTTGAGCTCTCACGCCTTGTATCATCACGTTGGCTTGCAAGCCAAGTTAGGACCCGAAGCCCTAGTGAGAGAATCTTTGGATTGAGTTTTAGATTTTGAAGAAAAAAATTAATGAACCACGATTAGTTCCTGGGCGGAATATCAATTTTTTCTAATACAAACGTTTAATCCAATTAAACACAAAATCAATCAACAAACATGCATAATCATATAAATGTATCGAGAAAAGATTGAAAAAATTTATACATTTTTAATTAATAAGAAATTCTGATTTGGCAAGATCCAAGTCTTTTTCTCGCTTTCTTCATTCTTGAGATTTACAGAGCTATCAATTGATCCTTAGACCGACAACCAGTAGTTAGAGTCATAAGTAAATCTCTCAAGGATTTTCATAGGAATTGAGTGTGGGCTCCTAAAATGACGATTGAAAGAGAAAACAAAATTTGTCTCTTCCCCTATTATCAAAATCGGCAGCCACTGTGTGTGTGGAGGAGAGAAAAACTTATTTTCTCTGATCAACACACTTAGGGACAGGGTTAGCCATAGGAATAGCGATGCAATCCCTTATATGATACTTACTAAATTTTCACATATATCCATATATGTTAAATACCGAAAATTATCTCCATATGCACTATTATCTGTGATTTTTACATCTCCCCTAAAGCCAAGATTGTGTCCAAATTAACCAGGCTTCTCAGGACAAATGGTTAAAAGTGAGGTTTCTAACCTCAATGTCAGGGGTTCAAATCCCATGTTGTATCCCTCTCCCCCTAGACAAAAAAACTGTGTCCAAATTTATCAATTCAAATTGATAAATTAAATTGACATCTATCAATTAATTAATTAAATTCTTTTATTTACTAATTATTCAATAATTAAAAAATGATAAATTAATTAAGTTAAACACTAATTTTGGTCTTCATTAATTTAGTGATGACACCCATCACATATAGGTTCAGGAAGTGTACATTGGTCCAAAACATGTTTTTGGTCCAACTGACGTTGTTTCTCATTCCTGTCTTTATTATCTGCTCCTGAGATTGAATGAACCCACATGAATAAAGTATTGGGATTCAAATACCCGGCTAATTTATCTTTATAAATCCTTGACCTATTTAATCATGACATCATACGACTCCACTATAGGTCCGATACCAAATCAACTCTCGATTCAAGCGCGCTTCATTTTCTGTTGGTGTAAATAAATATTTTCATTTCACGGTCCACATAATATCTATGATATTATCCTTCGTGAATATCAATAATAAGAGATGGATGTAAAATTATCATTTTACCCCTCTAGTTATTATTTTCTTAACTCTTTTATTGACTGTGAATAAGAAAAACATATCAGTGAAATCTCTCATACAGATCACCATGTTTTATTCAATCACTCATGTCGTCAAGTACCAGGCCTAGTTTATTTATTTACAAACTCATCAATACAGCATAAGATGATATTGTTACTTTAACAATCTTACCACAAATTCTGTATCAGTGAATCATGCAACTCTAACATAGTTGAATCACGGTCTCAACAACCGATGTATTATTCGGCAATTCGAAGTCACTCCTTTGGTATACAAAGATCGCAAGTAACTAAGTCAAGTTTCATATTCACCTCAAAATTAAGGTAATTATAAAAATATCCTTAAGGTGTAACAATTAGATTTAGAGCTAGATGAATAATTTTGCTCTAAACTAATTGGTTACTGGTCTATTCAACATGTTTCATAACATGTCTTGGTCAACCGTTAGAGCCTCCACTCCCATGCCTCGAGACTGACATCCTTTGGTTCAACCTAACAGTCATAATTAGATTCGATTGCCCAATCGATCTTAAGACTATGAATAACATTCTGAACTATCTCAGAAGAGTTTTCTCGAAGACCGCTCGGTCTTTACTCTTCTTATGTTGATAATAGTTCTAGGACTTAAGTATGTTATAAACACACTTTAATTAAAAAAAAACTTTCATTTATTTATAAAATTCAATAATATATAAATATAAAAAATAATTGTTTACTCATAAAAAGTTATTATACCCTACTTTATGAACATAATTCCTACAATCTCCACTTGGACTAAAGTAGGAGTGTATAATCTCGTATCCCCATGCCCTCAAGATGACCATCCAATAATTTACTGCTGAAGTCTTCGTGAATGGATCTGTCAGATTATTGACCGTCGATATGCTTGTTACTTGAACTTCTCCTTGCTGAACTATCTCTCTGATGAGGTGGTACTTTCGCTTCATGTGTTTGGATCTTTGGTGGCTTCTCGGTTCTTTTCAGTTGCACCATTATTGTCACAATAAAGTGTCATAAGTTTTTTAGCATCTAGAACGACTTCTAGAGTTTTTAGGAACTTTCTAAGCCATACAACCTCCTTTGCAGCTTCACACGCCGCCACATACTCAACTTCCATGATAGAATCATCAATGTAAGATTTCTTGATACTTCTCCATACCACTACTCCACTATTCAGGATAAACACCGATCTTGATGTGGACCTCCTGAAATCCTTATCCTCTTGAAAATCGAAGTTGGTATAACCTGTCATATACATGTCAGTACCTGAATACACAAGCATGTAGTTCCTCGTTCTCCTAAGATACTTGAGGATAGGTTTGGCAATATTCCAATGCTCGAATCTAGGATTAGATTGAAATGACTCACCATGCCTATTGCTAGAAAATATTGGGCCTAATGCAAAGCATTGCAAACATGAGACTGTAGGATCGAGTTTTAAAATTTGAGAAAAATCATTGAACCATGAACGGTTCATGGGTAGAATATACAAAATTTTTACATCAACCAATTTAATCATATTAAATATTGAAACCATACATCTGATTATGCATACAAAGTTAGACGTATTCAAAAGAAGTATAAACAATTTTATACATTTCTTGTATTGAAAATATTCTAAATTGGTGGAATCCTAATTTAAGCTTCATGTTCTTTAATCTTCAAGAATCAATAACTTTAAAATTGTTTTCGTACCAACAACAACTCATGGATTTCAGAAATATATCTCTAGAGATTATCGATCAGGAACTAAAAGTGAGTTTATAAAACAACTAAGGAAGAAAAATTTCTTTTCCTCCTCTATGGGTTTCGGCGGTAACACAGTAGGGAGAGGAGAGACAACTTTTACTCTGTATGCTTAGGGTTGTGTCAACACACATCTCTAGGGAGGCAACCCTAATGTCATCCCTTATATAATAATTTTAAAATTTACTCATATACCCCTATATGCCAAATTTCTGAAAATTCAACCCCAATACTTATGTAACTGCCAAAAATATATTTCCCCTTAAAGTCAATAGTGTGTCCAAATTTATCAATCCCAATTGATAAATTAAATTGACTTCCATCAATTAATTAATTAATATATTTTATTTACTAATTATCCAATAATTAAAAAATAATAAATTAATTAATTTGAACATCAATTAATTATTTATCACCCATTAAGTGACAAAACTCATCACATATGGGTTCGGGAAATACACCTTGACCCCAAAACACATTTTGGTCCAACTGATATTGTTTTTTTATTCATGTTCTCATGAGCTATCCCTAAGACCGAATAAACCCACATGAATAAAGCTATAGGATTCAAATACCCGACGAATTTATCTTCATAAACTTCTGACCTATTCAATCCTGACATCATACGTCTTCACTATAGGTTCGATGCCGAATCAAATAAACTCTGTTGGCGTAAATAAACTCTTTTATTTTACGGTTCATAGAATATTTTAACATATTACCCTTCGTGAATATTAGTAACAAGAGAAGAATGTAAAATTATCATTTTACCCCTCTTGTTATTATTTCCTTAACTCCTTTATTGACTGTGAATAAGAAAGATATAACAGTGAATTGTCTCGTACACTTCACAAGTCTTATTCAATGACTCATTTCATTGAATACTTGGCCAAGTTAATTTATTCACACACCCATCAATAAAGCATAAGGTGATATTGTTATTTTTACAATCTGACCACATATTTTTATATATGTGAATACATAACTCTAATATAGTTGATTATGATCCCAACAGCCGAGTTATTGTCCAGCAATTCGAACTCACTCATTTGGCATGTCAAAGACCGCAAGTAACAAAGCTAAGCTTTGTATTCACCTCAGGATTAAAGTAATTACGAAAATACTCTTAAGGTGCAACAATTAGATTTAGAGCTAGGTAAACAATTTTGCTCTAAACTAATTTGTTACTGGCCCATTAAATATGTTTCATAACATGCTAAGGCCAACCGTCAGAGTCTCCACTCCCATGCCCCATGACTGGCATTCTTTGGTTCAACCTAACAGTCATAATCAGACTCGATTGTCCAGTCGATCCTAAGACTGCGAATATCATTCTGAACTATTTCAGAAGAACTTGTCTGGAAGACCCCTCTGTCTTTACTCTTCTTACGTTGACAATAGTTTCAGGACTTGAGTAAATTATAAACACACATTAATTAATAGAAAAACTTTTAATTATTCATTAAATTCAATAATACAAAATGTCTGAGAAATAATTAAATACTCATAAATAGTTATTACACCCTACTTTATGGGCATAATTCCAACAATCTCCCATTTGAACTAAAGTAGGCGTGTACAATCTTGTATCCCCATGTCCTCCAGATGTGCATAAAATCTTCGTGAATGGATCTGTGAACTAAAGTAGGCGTGTACAATCTCGTATCCCCATGACCGTCAAATGTGTGTTACAACAACATATCCACGCTGAACAATCTCTCTTATCAGGTGATACTTACACTCTATATGTTTGGATCTTTTGTGGCTAATTGGTTCCTTCGAATTCGCCACAGCCCCATTTTATCCTAATAAAGTGTCATGGGCTTGTTAACGTCTGGAACAACTTCCAGAGTCTTCAAGAACTTTCTAAACCCTACAACCTCCTTTGCAGCTTCGCAAGCTGCCAAATATTTAGCTTCCTTGGTAGAATCAACAATGTAAGATTGCTTGATACTTCTCCATACAACTGCTCCACCGTCTAGGATGTACACCAATCTTAAAGTGGACCTCCTAGAATCCTCGTCTGCTTGAAAATCAGAATCAGTATACCCCGTCACATTCAGGTTAGTAACTGAATACACAAGCATGTAGTTCATCATTCTCCTATGATACTTAAGGATATGTTTTATTGCATTCCAATGCTTGAGTTCAGGATTATATTGGAAACGACTCACCACGCCCACGACAGAGAAAATGTCTGGCCTGGTACAAAGCATCACATACATGAGACTTCCTACGGTTGAGGCATAGGGAATTTTTATTATGTCTTCCTCTTCTTGAGGAGTCTTGGAAGACTGCTCCTTAGAAAGCCTGACTCCATGACTGAAAGGAAGATATCCCTTCTTCGAGTCTTGCATATTGAAGCGATCCATAACCTCATCAATATAAGATGCTTGAAATAGTGCCAATTGGTTGTTCTTCCCATCCTGAAATATCTGTATACCTAGGACAATCAGATAATTTTCCTACATCATTCCCAATGAGTAGAATATCATCTACGTACAAGACTAGAAAAACCAATTTTCCTTCATGTATCAGCTTATACACACATGGTTTGTCCACCAACTGTTCAAAACTAAAGTTCTTGACAGTTTCATCGAATCTGATATTCCACGATCGGGACGCTTGCTTAAGTCTATAAATAGACTTAAGTAGTTCGTATACCTTACCCTCTTGACATTTCTCCAAGAACTTGTCTGGTTGAGCCATATAAATGCGCTCCTCAAGATTACTATTCAGAAAAATAGTCTTGACATCCATCTTCCAGATTTCATATTCAAGGGCAGCAGCAATGGATATGAGGATTCTGATGAATTTAAGCATGGACGCTGGAGAAAAGGTACCTCATAGTCAATACCTTCTTTCTTCCTTCAGAAAGTTTTCAAACTCTCATAGAAAGTACTCTCCACCACGATCGGATCGTAGTGTTTTGATTTTTTTCTCTAATTGTTTCTCAACCATAGCCTTGTATTCTTTGAAATTTTCAAAGGTTTCAGACGCATTAGATAAACATGTCTAAAATGTGAGTAGTCATCTGTGAAGGTTACAAAATATTAATAACCTCCTTTTGCTTGCATATTCAATGGCCCACATACATCACAATGTACGAGTTCGAGGTATTGAGTGGTTCTTTCACCATTCATTGGAAAATGGTCTATTGGTCATTTTGCCTTCTATGCAGCTTTCGCATGTGGGTAGTAATCCCACACTTAAAGTTTGCAAATGGACCATCCTCTGTGAATCTTTTAATCTGGTCTAGGCTAATGTGACCAAGATGTAAGTGTCATAAGTAGGTTAGATCGATTGAGTCAGACTTCAACCTTTTACTATCCCTTTGTAAATCAATATTTATTTCAATGTCACATATCATTGAAACTTTTGGTTTTACATCGAATAAGTTGTTTATCATACGTACATTAGTAATTAAGCATTCATTTTTAAAAATACTAATATCATTATCAATGAAATCCAAGGAAAATCCTTGCTCAATTAAACTAGCTACTGAAATTAGGTTTTTTCCAAAAATTGGGATATAATAAACATCAGGTAAAATCGAATATATGTTCTCAAATAACAATTTAATAGTTCTTACTGATACTGCTGATACTAGTGCTCCATTTCCCTAACGGAAGTTGAACTCGCCCTCGTTAAGCCTTTTGCGTTCCTTGAACCCTTGCAGGGAACAACAAATATGGTTAGTGGCTTCATAGTCTACAATCCACGAAAAAGTAGAGTCATCCACATAACAGGCTTCAGTAACGAGTAATGTACCTTTGGATTTCAACTGCTTGAGATAATCCGGGTAGTTGCGTTTCGAATGACCAATGACTCCGCAATGATGACACTTATCTTTTGGCTTGTCCACTTACGTAGGGCCCTTGTCTTTCATAGCTTTCAAGTTCGCCTTTGTATATTTCTTGGGACCTCTCTTGTGCTTCTTCTTTGACCCAAATGTGGAAGGCTTACTTTCAAAAAAGTTTACTTCTTCATTCTTCCTCTTGCCCTTTTAGAAACAGGGTCTCAGAAGCATGCAACTCCTTTATAAGTTCCAGTAGTGAGTACCTCAACTTATTCATCGAATAATTAAGTTTGATGTTCTCAAAAGTGTTTGGCAGGGTCTCGAAGACCATATCAACTTGAGTCTCACCATTTACCTCATCTCTCATGATCTTCATCTCATTCAGATAACTAATGATCAACATCATATGTTCTCTGACAGGAGTTCCGGGTTTCATTCGATAGTTCATGAAGTTTCGCACAACAGCCTGTTTGGATCGATGACCTTGAACTCCGAACATTTCTGTGATGTTCAACATCATATCAGCGATGGTCTCCATGTTCTGATGCTGTTGTTACAACACATTGCTAACTGATGCCAAGATGTAGCACCTGACGATCACATCCAAAACGCAGTCATGGAGCATAGACATCATTTTCCTCTTTAGTTGATTCAGCGATAGGCTCAAAGGGACAAAGGATGGTGAGCACAAACTCGTGCTTTTCTATCGTCAGCACGATTTCAAGCTTACGTTTCCAATCCACGTAATTTTCACTAGTGAGTTTGTTTGCATTCAAGATTGTTGAGTGTGGGGATAATGACATGATTACTGAAAAGAATAAATAAAGTGGTGTAAATAAATACTTAATCATTTAAGAAAGTATGATGCATGATGTAAATACTTAAATATTTAAAAATCTGATAAAAACATATTTCTTCCAAGATGTTACGATCAACAACGATAGCTCGTCTCATCTAGAGACAACTCCCGAACTACCTCATGAGGCTCTTCTCATTTGGTTAACGCTTATCAAGATATCACTACATCTAGCTTAACCAATCACCAATGGTTTTGGTCACCTTGGCCTCATCGACTAGTTCCTATGAGAGTTCTAATGTGCTTCGGTCTAAGTGTTTAACCAATGCATCAGCTTTAAATGTTGCTATGAACTAACAGTTCATCTAGGAATGGTTCTGCCTCACAACTTACTTTACAAGCTTTAACTTCTCAAGCAACTCGATCACTTAAAGCGACACAATTTCTGAGTTTCTTCCACTGAATAGAGGACCGCTAGGGCGCCTCTAAACCATTCCTCGTGCCACGATCAAGTTTGCGTTGGAGACCTTAGGAACGTTTCAACGTAAACGACTCTCCCACTTAGTTTTTGAAAAAATTAGATTTTTCTTTGCTTTTTCAAAAACCATAATTTGAAAAGCAAGTTTTAAAATTTATAAACTTTTATCAAATTTTAAATCATAATTTTAAATTTATAATTTTTATAAAATTCGCATTGTATTTAAAATTATAACACATTATAATTTAAACTACAATGATGCATGTACATGCTACATGATAATTTGACATTGACATATCCTTATTTATATATGACATGTTATATGAGGATGCAAGATCAATAATAAATCATATATTCAAAATTAACCTCTTTATGACTGATTTTTCATTACAACCCATAAAAGAAATAATAATTAAATTACAATAATTTAAATGCTAGTCTTCATGACTGTAATTATCTCATTATAATCTTCAAGCTTTGATCAAAATTATTTTTAATTAGGAAAAACTATAATGAAATAATCTCATTAAATATCCCTTTTAAATTAATTGAATTTGATTAGTCAAAAGAAGGAAAAATTTATTGACTTATCAAACTTGGGTCAAACTCAATCAATTAAGTAAATTTTCATTTTCAAAAAAAATAAAATTGATAACTATCCTTTTAAAATTAAAAATTGAAAAGATAAAAGATAGGATTAGAGTTCTCGCGAAGCATCACAGGGATAGGGCAATGGTAATAGGGCATCTGAGCCCCATACCCTAGCAATCATAAGGATTACTACCGAAAGTGGCAGCGGGACAGTCCCACTGCCGCCACGGGCTGCCCGGCCGCCACCGCCAGCGACATTGCCAACGGCGGACACGGACGACTCGACGGTTAATGTCGAACGGTGCAACGGTGGACGACGCTACGCGCGATGGATCGGATGGTGCAAGGCGTGGAGCGGACGATGGATCGGATGGTGCAAGGCGTGGAGTGGACGATGGACCTCGGGGTTCGTGCGATGATTCGATCAGAACGCGTTCACGATGCATTTCCTAAAATGATACAAGCTCTTTCAAAATCAAATTACATAAAATCTTATGCCACAATTCGGCGTATATCAATTCTAAAATTGAAAAATAACATCTAGAGTCAATCGATCGGGATCCATTCATAAAACACATTCAAACATGCTTTGAGTCTACTATACAAAAATTATATGCCAATATAATCATATTCATCCATGCATACGTTTAGATACCATAGGCTATGATACCGATTGTTGTATCAAGTTTTAGATTTTGAAGAAAAATTAATGAGCCATGACTAGTTCATGGGCGGAATATAAAAAAAATTCATACAACTATTTAATCTAATTAAACACGAAACCAATCAATGAACATGCATAATCATATAAACGTGTCGAGAAAAAATTGAAACAATTTATACCTTCTCAATTAATGGAGAAATTTTGATTTCGCAGGATCCGATTCTCTATTTTGCGTTATTCGTTCTTGAGATTCATAGAGCTATCAATTGATCATTATATCGACAACCGCTCGTTAGAGTTAGAAGTAAATATCTCAAGGATCTTCATAGAAATTGAGTGCAGGATCTCAAAACAATGATTGAAAAAGAAAACAAAAATTTTTCCCTTTCCCTATTGTCAAAATCGGCGGCCACTATGTGTGTGGAGAAGAGAGAATTTATTTTTCTCTGATCAACATACTTAGGGATAGGGTTAGCCATAAGGATAAGGATGCAATCTCTTATATGATAATTACTGAATTTTCACATATATCCCTATATGTTAAATTGCCGAAAATTATCTCCCTGTGCACTGCTATCTGCGATTTTTTACATCTCCCCTAGAGTCAAAACTATGTCCAAATTCATCAATTCAAATTAATAAATTAAATTGATCTCTATCAATTAATTAATTTCTTTTATTTACTAATTATCCAATTATTAGAAAATAAAAAATTAAATAGTTTGAACATTAATATTGGTCTCCACTAACTTAGTGATGTCGCCCATCACATATGGGTTCGAGAAGTGTACCTTAGTCCAAAACATATTTTTGGTCCAACTGATGTTGTTTTTCATTCATGTTCTTATGAGCTACTCCTGAGACCGAATGGACTCACATGAATAAAGCTATAGAATTAAAATAGTTGGCGAACTTATCTCCATAAATTTCTGACTTATTTAATCCTCACATCGTACGACTCTACTATAAGTCCAATGCCGAATCAATTCTCGATTCATGCTCGCTACATTTTCTGTTGTACAAATAAATATTTTCATTTCACGGTCCATAAAATATTTTACGATATTACCCTTCATGAATATCAGTAATAAGAGATGATGTAAAATTATCATTTTACTCCTTTAGTTATTATTTCCTTAACTCATTTATTGACTGTGAATAAAAAAGACATATCAGTGAAGCGTCTCATACAGATCATCATGTGTTATTCAACGACTTTGTCATCAAGTACCATGCTCGATTTATTTATTCACACACTCATCAATAAAGCATAAGGTCATATTGTTATTTTTGCAATCTTACCACGAATTTCATATTTGTGAATCACGTAACTCCAACATAGTTGAATCATGGTCCCAAAAGTCGAGGTATTATCTGAAAATTCAAACTCACTCGTTCGGCATATCAAAGATCGCAAGTAACTAAGTCAAGTTTCGTATTCACCTCAGGATTTAGGTAATTATGAAAATACTCTTAAACAATTAGATTTAGAGCTAGATAAACGACTTTGCTCTGAATTATTTGGTTACTGGTCTATTCAACATGTTTCATAACATGTCTAGGTCAACCGTTAAAATCTCCACTCCCATGCCCCGAGACGGGCATCCTTTCGTTCAACTTAAGAGTCATAATTGGATTCGATTGTCAAGTCGATATTAAGACTGCGAATAATATTCTGAACTATCTCAGAAGAGTTTGCCTATAAGACCATTCAGTCTTTACTCTTCCTATATTGATAATAGTTTCAGGACATGAGTAAGTTATAAACACACTTTAATTAAAGGAAAGTTTCATTTATTCATAAAATTCAATAATACATAAATGTAAATAAATAATTGTTTACTCATAAATAGTTATTACACCATACTTTATGGACATAATTTCTACAAGGATAAGGACGGTCACAAGACCCCTTACGCCATTTTCAACAAGATCAGGCTTTACTCATGTGGCATGCGAGCATGTCCCTCCTAAGCTCCCATATGAAGCGGACGAACTCAAAGGAGTGACGTAGCCTGTAGCCGGCTCATTGACCGAGGAATAACCCCTTTGAGGAACTTGAAGGGTTGGAGTGGTCAATCATTCTCTCACCAGAGCATCCGAGAAAGGCTATTCAGGATAACTTGACATATGTCTAAGAGCAGAATAAGGAGCTCAAGGGATCCCACCATTAAGGAAAAGATGAAGCTAAAAAAGAAGGACACCCTAACAAGGGATGAAACATTGTAGCCCGAGAAATAAGAGGTCTAGTCGTCTTCGGTTTTACACCTAGCTTGCCAGAATGGATCAAAGATAAAAGGAGATATCAGTCGAGCAATCTAGCTTGCCATACATGATCAAAGGTTTAACAAGAGCAAGCACACCTGGCTAGACATCAAAGGAGAGAAGAAATTAATCTGGTCAGCGCCCTAGCTCACCTAGCAAGGAAAGGTCCTTTGGCCAAGTACCAAAGGAAAAGAGTTTGACTTACATTCTAACTCCCTAGACCAGGAAAAGGCTCAGGCATAAGAAATGGCGCTTGACAAAAACCTCAAAAAATAAACTCTCAATTTGAGGCAGGTTCACCTGACCATACCTCCCGAACGGGATCACACTTGAAAACTTCGTTAAGATAATGACACGTCTTTACGACCCGACCTCCCTCAAATGGGGAAACCCACTAGGAATGGTTAAGCTCAAGAAAAAATGGACAAATCCATTTTATAAAGCCCGTTCAAGCCCGAGGTCAGAGCAACCCCGCAGCTCAGGTCAGTAGGAATAAAAACATTCATAACTGAAAGCAACAAATAAGCAGGAACAAAGGAACGATTACGATCCCATCCAGACCTTAATCAAAGCTCGATAGAAGTGAGTGAAACTTCATCTACTCGACGAACATTTAAAGCATAGCTCATAAAACTATGAAATATTATGATAAAGGAAATAAATAAGAGCAAAGTCAAAAGAAGGAGTCAGAGTTACCGAAGAAAGTGCATTCTCAATATTCAGAGAAAGGATTACAAATACAAGTAAAGGAAAAATTATAAAGATCTCCTCCTCAGGTGGAGGTTGAACCCCCTTCTCAAGCTAGCTTAAAAACAAAAGACCCCCCACGTCGTTCTGAACTATTTGGTTACTAGTCTATTCAACATGTTCCATAATATGTCTAGGTCAACCGTTAGAGTCTCCACTACCATGCCCCAGGACCGACATCCTTTCGTTCAACCTAACAGTCATAATTGGATTCGATTGCCCAGTCTATCCTAAGACTACAACACGATACAACAGAACATGATACGATACGACACGTTGACCTGTCATTTATAAAAAATGTAGGATATGAGGATACATTATATATATATATGCTATTTATAAGTATGAAAATAGATATTTGTATAAAAAGGTAATTACAGTATCTTTCATATCAAGAAGATGAGTTAAAATCGCTCATTAGTTTGAGATGTCATCGATGAAAGTTTAAAGTTTAAGGGTTTTGACAATAAAAAACTAATTTTATACAATTCTCAATTTATTATATTTTAAAACCTAACTTTCTTTCTTCTCTATTTCCACCATTTACTCTATTTTTTATTTACAAGTTAATATATTATTCATTTTATTTTACACCCTTTATATTTTATTATTTAAATTTTTTTTCCAAAAATGTGTCTAAAAGGCGTCGACACGTGTTAGGAACGTGTCATGGCATGTCCGACACGTGCCTAAAACAAATAAAAAATTCAGACATGATTTTGGCTTGTCGGACACGTATCAGAGCGGAAGCGTGTCAGTGTCTGACACGTGTCAGACACCAACACTCTACACAAATAGAAGTGTTGGTGCTTCTTAGTCGTTCTCCCTAGAAGGAAAGAAGAACCGGGGGTAAGAATGAGGGTTGGAAAAGGTGTCGACTCTGTAAGGAAGGCAATGATGAAAGGAATGAGAAGGAAAACCACCTATTTATAGGTTAGAAGAAAGAAATCACTCATTTAATATACATTAAGGTAGTCCACGATGACGACCGTTGAGGCCACCTTACGCCCAATAAACGGCCATTTCATGAATCGATGAGCAAATCTCAGAAGACCAAACGATGTTCAACGATGCGTCAGGAATGAAATGACACATCGAGGAGCCAAGCTCATTTACATGCACCCACGCACCATTAATGCCTTCACTCCCAAGAGATTGATGGCCTTGAATCGTAAAAAAAGTGAAACGATATGTGCGTGACGAATGAGTCATGACAAAAATGGTCAGGAAATTAATCCCATTTGGCCTTGAATATTATGGTACATTTGTTCATAATATATTTTGTTCATCTCTCTTCTTCATATGAATGCAGTTGATATCTTTTGTATTTTTTATACATAAGTGGATTGTTCATTCTTTATCATTTCTTCTCATTTAAATCTTAACATTTTAATTTCATGCTTTGATGATTTCTTTACAAGTTGGATATTGAGATGTCTTTGTCATCAACTTAATTAATTAGGTGATGATAAAGCTTTTGAGGGGTGGAAAAATTAACCAAATGTGAATCAACCCTTTTAATGGGTTGAAAGTGTACATTTGATGCAAAGATCCCCTAGGATAATTTTCTCACACATAACAATGCATAAAATAGAGAGTAAAATCTCTATACAAGATTATGCAAATATCTAAGTTGTGAAATTTTCAATTTTCCTACAAAGTCTTTTCTTTTTTTTTAAATATTATGTTCATCATTTTTTGACACTTGTTTGAACTAATTATCATCCATGATCATCTCATTTGTTATTTGATTAGCAATGATTAATGAGGGAAAGGAAGGAAAATGGCAATTAGTAGACTNTGACACATCGAGGAGCCAAGCTCATTTACATGCACCCACGCACCATTAATGCCTTCACTCCCAAGAGATTGATGGCCTTGAATCGTAAAAAAAGTGAAACGATATGTGCGTGACGAATGAGTCATGACAAAAATGGTCAGGAAATTAATCCCATTTGGTACAGGCCTCCCAACCGCACGAACTTAAATCACAAGTATGAAGTGCCCGTGGCAGATGAGGCTCTTACTCTATCACCACTCAAAGGTAGCTCAGACGAGGAGCTCGGATAAAGAAGCCTTCAAACCTGGGAGATGAAGCCACCCAAAACCTCGATTGGGGGCAACTATTATAGATGTTTTCTCAAGCACCAATGATAAAGCAACACATGTCACACCGTAGTAGAGAGCCAATGATGAGGGAAAGTGTCAAATGAGGAAGGAAAGGAGAAGAACCAACCATAAAATGGTCAGTCCATATGGAGCTCGAGTCACACAGACCTGATTATATGTAAGACAACGCAGATGGAACCTATGAAGAGAGCTCGGTTAACCTCGAGTAACAAGTTCATCATTACCCGCTGAAAGTAACGTCCCAGATGACACCTTCTTACAGGACCGAGCACCCAACAAGTCTAATCACCATAGCAGGGTGTCAGATCAACATTTGATATATCACCTCAAAAGCACTTTAACATTTAATGTCCAATGTTTTATGTCAATGGTAGCCTCCCTTCTGTCCAATCGATGACAGTCATAATAGAGGTTGTGTCCCATGAAACTTCCCCAACACGCCCCCGAGACTTCCTCAACATGCCTCCCCTCGCGAGGCCTCAGGCACAAATATCCCCATTTACAAAGGAAAGAGGTAGGCCATTTTTCTCCTAAGGAAACTATGACAAAATAAGGCCAGGATTTGACTTAGGGATCGGAGATCTTTAGGCGAGGCAACCACCCCTCGATTCTCCTCACCTTCGGGTTCTTTGTTTGTGTTTTGTAGATTCTGAGATCAGGGGGATCTCCACGCTAGGAGAGGATCGCATGAAAACTCCTGTTGAAGTTTTCAGCATCAACAAACATCATTGAACATATTTTTCCAAACTTATTTCTATTATATTGCATTTGTCCCCCAAATTTCATGAAATTGAACAGATTATTGAAAACCTCGTTTCCCTTAACTTTTATTCATGAGTAAAAGTACATGCATTAAAATCATCCATCTGACGATTTAGATTAAAAACTGTCGATTTCCATTTAGTTTTACAGTTTCCATTGACATTTAATGCTCAAATAAAAACCTAAGAAGACTTACATTTTGATCCTATGAAGACAGATAATTAATTAAATCTTAGATAAAAAAACAAGAGTCGCAATTATCGAATACTTCAACTCTTTAATCTTCAATCCATTTTGCTGTAGTGCTCATGGTTACGAGGATCTCTGTTTCTCGCCCGCTTCGATCCATAGGCTAATGGTCTTGCCCTGCTATCTCTACATTTTTAATTTCGTCGGTAAGTTTAATTTGTATCTGTGAACTGTAAATTTTACCGTTTGAGGGGGGAGGGTTCTTTCCATGGAAATTACAAGTCACGAACTATGGAGGAGACCTTCAAAGATTACAATTGTCGTAAAGTTGGTGTGTTCACGCTTTAACTAATGGTAATTAGTTTAGTCTTTTAATTATTGAAGCTCTTGGTGTTTTTCTTCCTTTTTTTCTCTAAATATCGATGAATGATACTTTTTGGCGTCTCTCAGATGTGGATGAATCTACAGTCTTTCTGATCCATGTACTTTGTAGTAGTGGATTGAATTCTTTTTCATTTATGAATTGTGTTTCATTTTCTCTCAATGGTGAGCTAGGAAATTTTATGTATCCTTTGCGATGGAGAGGTAAGGGGAATCTACGGTTCTAAGTACATTTTCCTGCTTCTTACTTCGTCGAGGATGTGTTTTGTAAGGTGGAAAGAATTTGTCGGAGTCACAGTTGGTTGCATGGCACAGAAGCATTAAGATTAAATCTTATCTTAGAAAGGGAAAATTTTCTGATACTCCTGGAGTACCGAATATTCTGTACTCATCCATATCCTTTGATGACACGTGTACACATTTTACAAATTTTAAGAATTTATTTATTCTCTATTCTTAAAATCTAAATAAAATATAATATTTTTAGACACGTGATAATTAATGATATGAATGAGTACTGAATATTCAGTACTCTAGGTGTACCAAATACTTTCTCCTTAAAAAGAAAGAGTAAACTGTAGATTAGAGTTGGACCTGGATCCCCCAAATTCTTATTAAAAATTCCCCTTAGATTTTGCCTTTTTCTGATGTGAGATTTTGTTACGTTAATTGTAGGTTTTATGCAACTCAAACCTGAATTCTATGGAGGGAATTTGTGAACTAAGTGTTAGAAAAATGCAATATGTGGGGTCACACATGTAAAATTAAATGTGTTGTGCTATCATTGAATACGTCTAATTAAAGTGATCTAATTAAGAACTTAAAATTCTAAGAATTATGGGTATAATTATTATGGAATTAATGTATGGATACCATAATAATATTTTTAATTTGTTGAATAGCCAAATTAGAAATATCAAAGTTATTAACAGCATAATTAATTAAAAGGGTTATAGTCCCCAAATTACACAAACAAGCCACCAACTCAAAGAGTTTTTTTTTGAACTGTTATCTATATTCCTTCAAGAAAGAATTCTGAAGAAGAACTCAAGAGCTTGTGTCAATTTAGAAGATCTAATCTATCAATTTCATGTTCAATTATCCATTGAATCAGTAAATCTTCCGCAATCAAGTTCTCCACTTCTTTCTTCTCATTGAAATCAAATGATATATATATTTGACATTACGGTTTGATGAAATTTTATAGAAACATGTTGATCTTATGATTCATGGAATATAGCATGTTTAGTTAGGTTTAAATTCAAATCTTATCAAGTGGTATCAAGCCTCTCATTATTGATTTCTTTGAGAGAGATTAAAATTTATAGATTTAGGAAAAACCTAAAATTAGGGTTCCAAATATCTAAAAAATCTGTAGATTTTAATCTTATAAAGTTTACAATGAGAAATTGATATGCGAGTATGATTATATTGTATGAATTGAATGTCCATGTTCAATTTTGAAGATTTTTGTTGTAAAATCATGATTTTTGTTTAAATTAAATTCAATATATTTGTGTATGTCTTTATGAATTAATTATGGTTGCCGAACATTCTGAATGAGCTAATTGAAGTAAGATGTTACCAAGTGACTTCACTTGTGTAAACTGTTCATCAGGGTGTTTGATGGTTCTGTGTGTAATTTTATACGGGTATTAGCTGGCCCAAATGAAGGTTAATATTTGGCCGGATTACATACACGTGTGTGATGGTAAACATGTGACAATTACAAGGTTTTACATGTGAATAATAAATCGATCCAAAGATAGATTTATTATTTGACATGAATTATTGTCAGTATTTGATTATTACAACAAGAGTACCACTTACAGTTAATATCACTATCCAAAACTTGATATTAATGTTGTGCTAGGTATCTTGAGAAGGGACTTACCAATTGTTTTAATTTATTTATTGCTATGGTTGGCTTTTGATATGAGTTGGCTTTTGATATGGAATATTTGGTTAATTCTTTTGTTCTGTTTACAGCTAATATGACTACCGTATCTTCCAACCTCAACAACATTCTCATTTTGAATGGGACCAACTTTAAGGATTGAAAACAAAACATGTTGATTGTTCTTGACTGCATGGATTTGGAATTTACACTTAGGATAGACGAACTCGTCCCTCTTATGGCTAAAAGTTCTTTTGATGGTATGAAGAACTTCGAGAGGTGAGATCGCTCAAACAACATGAGTCTGATGATCATAAAGTGCGGCATTCAGGGGTGCGATATATGAAGGGATAACTAATGTAAAAGGATTTCTTGCTGAGATTGAAAAGCATTTTTCCAAAAATGATAAGGCGAAAACAAGCACGATTTTGCAAAGTTTGATTTCCATGAAGTATCAAAGCAAAGGGAACATAAGGGAGTACATTATGAAAATGTCTAATATTGCTTCAAAACTTAAGGCAGTCAAGCTTGAGCTGTCGGATGCTTGCTTGTACATTTGGTAATGATCTCTCTTCTTACATTATACAGTTAGTTTATAATAAGTTAAACTTTCAGAAGGAGAAATGGACTTTCAATGAGCTCATTTCATATTATGTGTAAGAGAGAAGAAAGAATGAAGCATGATAAGAATTAAAGTGCTCATTTGGCTAACATCTCTAAGGGAAAAGACAAAAAGAGAAAGAAGGATAAAGAAGGATAAAGAAGGATAAAGAAGCTGCTAAGGGTCCACCTGAAAAGAAACAACGTAAGGATAATGACGGTTGTTTCTTTTGTGGGAAGCATGTACATGTAAAGAAAGACTACACCAAATATCATCCATGGCGTGTCAAGAAAGGTATGTCTCTTACTTTAGCCTGTTCCTAGGTAAATTTAGCTTAAGTGCCTAGAAATACTTGGTAGTTAGATTTCGGTGCCTCTACTCACATAAGTGTTTCTACGCAAGGTTGCCTAAGCTACCGAAATCTAACTGATGTTGAAAGATACATTTATGTGGGAGATGGATTTGTAGACCTAAATACTATTTAGCATTATAAGTTGTTATTGAGAACTGGATTTTATTTGGATTTATCTGATACTTGTGTTGTACCGTCGTTTAGACAGAATTTGATTTATGTTTCTAAGCTGGACAAATTAGGTTATTATTGTTCATTTAGAAACAATCAGTTTAGTTTATCAATAAATTCAAACCTTCGTGGAATTGATTCTCTTAATTTTTATGATAACTTATATTTGTTTGATGTTGATATCTCTTATATTTGCTTGATGTTGATATCTTTAAAATCTCTTGATTTTTCAGACCTTAATGTCTATGTTAAGTGTATCAAGGGAAAACAAGTCAAACAAAAGAAATTATGTGTCAATAGAGCAACAAACATCTTAAAATTGATTCATACAGACATCTGGGGCCATTCCCTAAGGCTTCATGGAATGGTCAACAACAGGGAATGGTCCACAATATTTTATAACGTTCATATATGAATACTCAAGATACAACTACCAATTTCTTATTCATGATAAATTAGAGCCTTTGTATGTGTTAAATATATTTAAGGCTGAAGTTGAGAACCAACTCAACAAAAAGATTAAAAGTGTTAGATCTGATTGTGGTGAATATTATGATAGATCTGACGGTTCAGGAGAACAATGTCCAAGGCCATTCGCCTAATTCCTTAAGGAATGTGGATTAGTCCCACAAACACCATGTCAGGTTGACCTAGCATGAATGGTTTTGTTGAGAGACGAAATAGAACCCTTAAGGACATGATGATGAGTATGATTAGTCATTCTACCTTATCAGAATTGTTATGGGGAGAGGCATTAAAGACGACATCTTATATTCTTAATAGAATACCAACTAAAGTAGCTGCCAAAACACATTATGAGATTTGAACAAGAAAAAGTGCTAGTCTGAAGCATTTTCATATTTAGGGATGTCCAGCTGAGGCAATGATGTATAGGCTGAATGAAAAGAAATTGGACTCCAAAACAGTGAACAATTACTTTATTTATTATTCTAAACGATCAAGTGGATACAAGTTCTATGATCTCACGCTAAGGAATATTTTTTAGACGAGAACTGCAACATTTTTTTAGGAGGTTGAGTTTGGGGGAAGAAATAAAATATAGAACATTGTCGTTGAGAACGAATCATCTTCGATTCCTGCTTCAGGCACTACATCTGACAGTGTGCAGCTTTTCATTCATGTCATTGATCAAGAAGTGGATCCAGAACCATAACAAGACAATATTGAACAAACCCCATTCAAGTTGAGGTTAGTGTTCCTCAAGATGCAATGCCATTAAGGAGATCCATGAGAGAAAAGGAGAAGTACTATTTCAAATGATTATGTGGTATTTTTATAAGAAAATGAGGAAAATAATGAATTGGTAGAAGATTGTTCCAATCAAGCCATGCAATATATTAATTCTCAAAAGTAGAATGAGGCTATGAATGAAGAGTATAAGTCTATGCAAGACAATCAAGTTTGAGATATTGTCTCTTTACTTAAAGGTAAGAAACTCATTGGCTATAAATGAATATTTAAAATCAAAAAGAATTCAAAAGGTAATGTGAAAATATATAAAGCTCGTCTTTTAGCTAAAGGCTTTACTCAAAAGGGACTTTCTCTCTGGTTTCAACGAAAGACTCTTTCAGGATAATTATGGCGCTTGTTGCACATTTTAATCTTGAGCTACATTAGATGGATGTTAAAGCTGTGATTCTCAATGGTGATATTGATGAAATAATTTATACAGTGTAACAATAAAACTTTGTAGTCGAAGATTCAAAGAATATAGTTTGTAAATTAAAGAAATTCATCTATCGGGCTCAAACAAGCTTCCCATCAATGTTATCACAAATTTCATCAGATAATCACTTCATTTGATTTTGAGGCAAATATTGTTGATGATTGTGTGTATTACAAGTTCAGTGGAAGTAAGCTTATAATCCTGGTTTTGTATGCTGATGATATATTGCTTGCCATCAATGTTTTAGGTATTGCACGAGATTAAGAGATTTGTTTCGAAGAATTTTGAAATGAATCTTGGTGAAGCATCTTTTTGTTTCAGGGACTCAGAAACATTGGGATCGTTCTCGAGGTATTCTTGGATTATCACCAAAAGAGCTTTATGGAAAATGTGCTTAAGGTTTGGCATACAAGATTGTAAACCAAAAGACACTCATGTCGCTAAAGGAGATAAATTTTGTCTCAATTAGTGCCCTAAAAATAGCCTTGAAGCTAAGGAAATGTAGAAGATTCCTTTTGCATCTGCTGTAAGGAATCTAATGTATGCTTAGGTCTGTACGCGTCCAGATATTGCGTACATTGTTGGTGTTTTGGGCAAACATCTTAGTAACCCTGGGATGGATCATTAAAAAATAGCCAAACGGGTTATGAGATATTTACAGAGAACAAAAAATTACATGATCATGTATAAGAGGTTGGATCAGTTAGAGGTCATTGGATATTCTGACTCTGATTTTGCTGGATGCCAAGACAGCAGAAGATCCACTTTATGGTACATTTACTTGTTGGCTGGTGGAGTCATTTTTTAGAGGAGTGCCAAACAGACACTCATAATATGTTATGAGGCATCCAATCATGGAATATGATTGTGAAACTTTCCATGATAGTGAATCCGCTGACTAAGGGATTACCACTCAAGGTATTTCACGAGCATACTACTCATGTGGGCATTATGTTGTTTGAGGATATCATGGTTTAGTGGGAGTTTATTTATTGTTTTATGTTGTATTTTGCGAACATTTATGTATTTGATATTTTTTTTATCACAAATAAAGTTATTCAGTTCATTCCACTTTATGACATTATTTTGCTGTTGACCTCACTAAAGTAAAGTAGGATCAGTTGGAAATAGATGTGTATAAATCATGTTAGCATGTAATTTTCCATGCTAGGTATCTATGATTGATCTCGTTTGTTGTATTGGTATGTGTGACCATTGATAGGTTTAGTTATAATAAAGGTAATGAAACCCGCTTTGATCCTATGTCAATATCGTTAATGGAATGGATTGTTTTGGATATACCTTATTTTTTAGATAGCAAATTTTGAAAGCTCATAAAGTTAAACACATTTATAAGGTTACATATGTGGTCCAATGGGAGATTGTTGGAAAAAATCATTATGTGGGGTCACACATGTAAAATTAAATGTGGCATGATTTTTTTGAATAAGCCTAATAAAATTGATCTAGTTAAGAAATTAAAGTTCTAATGCTTATGGATATAATTATCATGAAATTAATGTGTATATACCGGAATGATATTTTTAATTTATTGAAAGACCAAATTAGAAATATCAAAAGTTATTAACTACACAATTAATTAAAAGGGTTATGATCCCTAAATTACACAAGCAATCCACCAACTCAAAGGATTTTCTTTGAACCGTTGTCTTTATTCCTTCAAGAGAGAATTCTGAAGAAGAACTCAAAGGCTTGCGTCAATTTGAAAGATTTAATCTATCACTTTCTTATTCAATTATCCATGAAAATAAGTAAGCCTTATGCAATCAAGTTCTCCAATTATTTCTTCTCATTGAAACCAAATGACATATGTATTTGAGATAATAGTTTGAAGAAATTTCATAGAAACATGTTGATCTTATGATTTATGGAATATCACATGTTTAGTTAGGTTTAATTTCCAATCCTATCACTAAGATTCTTAAAATTTATTGTTATGGAATTTCAAATTATCTTGAACTTGTGCATTTGAAAAAGTCTCTACTAAGAAATATTCACCTATAGTTGATCAAATTATACCAATGAAATTCGCAGACAGTCGTCTTATAATAGTTTGAATTTCTTTCAAATGAAATTCCCTTTACTTATGTTGATTTTAGATTTTAAATAATTAAACACTACAGACAGTCGTCTTATAATAGTATGAATTCTCCACCTTATAGTGATATGAACTCTGTGAATTAAAACCACTATCCACCTTACAATCATATCTATATATATATATATAAAGTTGGGTATGAATATCTCAAAATATGTCATGTGCCCACACCTAACTCTCCTCCAAATGCTATGTGTCCACATCCAATTCTCCTCCAAATGTTATGTGTCCATACAACTCACAATGTAAATACATGATTATTAATTATTTAATTATATTTTATAGAATTAATTACTTAATTATGAATTAGAAATACAATCATGTATAAGCATTTACTACCTTAACAATAAATTAGTATAAGAACAGTTATGCATAGGAAATTGAAAAATGTTTTGGGATTTAGGGTGATGTGTATATGAGTGATCTAGTCTATGTCAAGTATGCCTGGGAACGTAGGAGTTGATGGTCGGAGGGTGAAGGGCAAGCAACCTTAGGCAACTGTCGGAAGGTGACAAATGCCTCTAAGACTTTAAAGTGAGTGAGAATTTCGAGGAGAGAATATTCTCAAAGTTTGGGTCTCAAGAGTGGTAAAAGTGGTTGCCTCTATAATGGTGCTAGGGACCCTTTTTATAGATGGAGTCAAGTGAGGAGCGCACACACATCCTTTACAATCGCATGCCTAACGCGTGTCCAGACAAAAACTGACACTAGTAAGAGTCACGCTCAAAACGTGGTCACACACTAAAAATGTGACACCATGCCTAAAATGTGCCACATCCCTAAAGCAATGCAACATAGGAGACTGTGGTCGGGACTCCCAGTGGTAGCATGGGAAACCGCATCCAGGGTTCTCCCGTGGCGGCATGGAGAGCCACCATCAGGGTCCCCCGGGGTGGCATGGGAAGTCGCACCTGGGGTTCCCCCCGCGACGACATGGAGAGCCACACTTGGGATTCCCTCTAGGGTGGTATGGGAAGCCGCACCTGGGTTCCTCCATGGAGGCATGGAGAGCCACCCTCGGGGTTCCCCCCGTGGTGATATGGGGAGCCACCCACGGGGTTCCTCGGAGGTAGCATGGGAAGTCACGCCCGGGGTTCCCCCGTGGCAGCATGGAAAGTAACCGTCGAGGTTCCCCCCAGGGTGGCATGGGAAGTCGTGCTTGGGGTTCTCCTAGAGCGGCACAAAGGAGGCACTTCCAAGACTCGTAAGGTGGCCACATCCTTCAAGGAGATCTTCACATCCTGGTGTAGCGAACCTTATCCTAATCCTACCACACCACAGCCCCTAGATTGTTCTCAAGCAAGAAAATACCTTCAAATCTTTGTCACTAAACTCGAAGATGAAGTACAACATTTACTACCTAATTTATAATTGGATCGCCACCTTTATAAAATATGAGCGTCCTTTACATATGTTATTTTGTCATTATCACGCACCGATAAATGTTATTCCACATAAGTGTCGCATGAACCTATCTTTAGACGTCACATGTTCCTTTTGATACATTACTCTTAACGACGTGGCTCACCATTTACATTAGCCCTCTATTCAAGGTTGAGGGCACAACAGTCAAGCTTGAACATATATTCTTATTTGAGTGTTGCCTGTGTCTTTCGCACTTATTCATGGGACAAACATCTTTTTTTTTTCTTGATAACTACGGACATCAAATATTATAAATTTAGATATGCCATAATTTACGAGTAGATGCATTTTGGGCAAGTCCCCACAGTTTCATTGTACCTCGAACGAGGCAGAGAACCCCACCCGAGGTGTGTGTCGGCACCTCGTTGAAGGCGAGGTATGTCACAATACCTCTAATGAGGTTTGTCAGAATTCCTTACTCAGAGGTGTGTCACATCGCCTCGAATGAGGCGTGACAACACCTCGAATGAGGTGCTGCATCTCACTCAGATGCGTGCAACAACGCCTCGTTTAGAGGTGCGACAGCGCGTCGTTCAGAGGTGCGGGACTGCCCTGTTCAGAGGCACGGAAGCACCCCGTTCAAAGGCGTGGCATTGCCCCGTTCAGAGGCATGACATCACCCTGTTTAGAAGCGTGGGAGCACGCTATTCAGAGGTGCGACAGTGCCTCGAACAAGGCACTGCGTTTCACCTTGAACAAGGTGTTGCGTCTCGTCCAACGGACGTGGATGAGATGTCACAGTCCCTCCTTGGATGGGACGCTCTCCTCCTCTATAAAGTTAACCCACCAAGATCATTCTTTTATTTTCATTTTTTACACTTTACTTTGAAGCAAAATGCCTCTAGAGAAATGCTCACATTTTTCAAAAATAGTGCCACCCCATCAAAGTGTTCACTAAAACCTTGGGGTGTTTTCAACTAAACAAATAGGCTGAGGAAAATACACGCACAAGTGATGCACAACCTCAAGTTCAATGTTAGCACGTATACCAAAGTATCATGACGAGTGAATATGCATGGTAATATATGCATCATTGGCATGTTCATACCGTGTGCCCAAATACCAAAGTATCATGATAAGTTAATATAGTTAGTCAATATATATACATATTTTTATACCTATATCATGCCCATATATGACAGATGCATCTCAATGATGTGTTCATAATCATTATTGTAGATAATTCATTAGAATCATGAACAAACGTACCACGGCTTTCTGATATTGAGAAAAAATAACCACGGCGAAGTTCATCAAAAAATGGCCAGACGGTAGGTGCACATGTTGGATTGTCATCCATTGACGATTCGGCTTGTGAAAGTGCATACATGTAGGAACTTGCATGATACGACCTAAAAAGGTGCAGAAATACTAAAAAATATAATCAAGTTTCCTGAGGAGGCACATGCACATTGGACTATCCGTAATGGTTATGCTTAAATGGTTATTTACCCATCCATACTTCAGATCTTATCATGCATAAGTTCATACTTTGAATTTTCATTAGACATGCTCATTCGTTCCTACTTCGAACCGTTATCATGCTTCATTATCATGCATCCCTACTTTGCACATACGCCACTCTTACATACGACTTTTAACATGAGCATATTCATAATAAATATCTAAGTTGGATTTAATCTACACGACAACGGTCCTATTCTGTGGTAACGAGTGAAGTAAGCAGTTAAAACAACTTGTGTATTTCAAACACGTTATTGCGGCCGAGTTCCGCTTTGAAAGGATTTGCTACAGTGGCTAAGTTCCGCCCAACTACCTTTGCTGAAATGTTTTCATTGCATTTAAGGGTCAAACTTTATTGAAACATCTTAAACGCGTTCCAGGAACAAGTTTCATTGAAATGTCTTAAAAGTGTTCCAAGATCAATCTTTTCTGGAACGTCTTAAAGGCGTTCCAAGAACTAACTTCATCGAAACGTCTTAAGTGCATTTCAGGAACAAACTTCGTTGAAACGTCTTACATGAATTTCTGGAACAAACTCTACCGAAATGTTTTCGACGCGTTTCGAGAACAATCTTTGCTGAAACGTCAAATTCATTCCAGGAGCAACTTTCATTGAAATGTCTTAAAAGCGTTCCAAGATCAATCTTGACTGGAACGTCTTAAAGGCGTTCCACGAACTAACTTCGCCGAAACGTCTTACATGTATTTCAGGATGACAGACATGTTATAAGTTTTTGGGCTATTTTGATAATCATAAAATTTGAAGTAAAAATTACAATGCTAAACATGATAGTTTTTTAGGAACTTAAAGTTGAACATCGTCGGTACGGCTTGAAACGTTTGAGGGTCATCCTATCTACTATCAGCAATAGATGTGGTCTCATGTGGCCCTTCCGATTTGTACAAGCATGCATATAGACAAATAGTTGTAATTTTTAGAATAGGCATTTCATAAATAAACATGCGTATTGTGACTCCGAGTACATAATCGTTGGACCTTACAACACATGATTACATATCAGCCACTTCCTGTCACAATGGTCATGTAGCATGTGGGGGGAAAGGCTGGTTCCCCACGACTTCTATATCCGCGTTAATGATCTCTCCTTTTTGGAGCTTGTCATGAAAAATTCGTCTCAAAGTTTTATAATCTTTGGTTGCATGAGTGATGTCTCGATGGAAGTGGCAATACCAAGGTGATTCCATCTCTTCTCTAGTGGGAAAGTTTTCCACCCAAGGTCTCTGTACGACCTTATCCTTGACCCAGGAATCCAACAGTGTTTCCACCTTATCCCTGGAGTAGGGGAAAAGTGGTGGATCATCCCTTTCGCTACTTGTGGCGTGTATCTTGTAGGATTCAATGTTAGCCCCCTGCGTTCACCCTACTCCGCAACCTTTGGCCTGTACACTGAAGTGTTGGTGTGTTGGGCAGCTACATTGAGGCGTGAGAAAGTGGCGATGTCGAGGTTCTCCAAATGCGCGCTATACTCATTCACCATTCCGCAGATGCACATCTTCTCCAAGTCTTCCTCCTTCCACTCTTCCTAGAAATCCAATGCTTTGTCTTTGAACCGTCTGACGTAAGTCATTAGGTCCTCATCTTTCTTTTGACGCTCACACCCTAACTCGGGAATGGTCATTTTTTCCTCAGACACAAAAAACTTTGTCATGAAGGCAGAAACCATATGAGACCATGTTAAAAGTGATCCTGGCGCTAGATTGATGTATCATGTGTATGCCCGCTGTCAGCGATTTCAAAAACCCCCTCATCCACATGCACTCGTCACATCCGTGCGAGCCCAAGTCATCAATGAAACATATAATGTGCTCCCTAGCACATCCGTGCTTCCTGTTATACTTACAGAACTTTGGGGGTACATAGTCGGACGGGTATGTCTTTATGGCTAGCTCACATGGGTAAGGGGGACAAAAGTCTACCATCATCTGATACGCTTCATCTCCAACATCTTCTGTAGTGTCTTTCTGGTAACGAAAGGGCCAATGTCGGTGCCATTGACCGGAACATCATGTGCCAACATGGGACTTGTGAAGGTTTCCGGGAAGGCTGTCGGTGGAATAATAACATTGGTGGGGTTACTAGAGTGACCCTCATTTTGGTCATTATTTGTCATTCCTGACGCTGATGAGCCTTCGAGATTTACAGCTAGAATCTGTCTGTCAGCATCAACCTGGTTCGCCATGTAAGGAGGGATGATATGAACGACAGAAGGCAGTGGAGGAGGGTTCTGGGCACCCGGAGGAGAGCGGTCAGCTTACTCAAAATGGTACGAATCTTAGCGTTAAAGTCCTGAAGCTCTCTAATGGCGTTAGTCTGCTCAGTCGCCATCATTGCAAGAGCAGTAACGGCAGGGAGGTTGATTCTCTCCCTAGAAGTAGCATCTTCCATGTCATGGTTCTCAATAGTTAGGTTAACATTCTTTCCTTCCAAATGACAAGAAGCTCTCATCATTCCACTACGTCCAGCCATACTCGAAGAAAGAAGAAGATGGTGGAAAGATCACTCCCCAGTGAAGTTGCCAAAATATTTCGGGGTTTAGGGTGATGTGTGTATAAGTGATCTAGTCTATGTCAAGTATGCCTGGGAACATGGAAGTTGGTGGTCGGAGGGTGAAATGCAAGCAACCTTAGGCAGTCGTCGGAATGTGACAAATTCCTCTAAGACTCTAAAGTGAGCGAGAACTTCGAGAAGATAATATTCTCAAAGTTTGGGTCTCGAGTGTGGTGAAATTGGTTGCCTTTATAATGGTGCCAGAGACCCCTTTTTATAGATGAGGTCAAGTGGGGACCACACGCACATCCTTTACAACCGCATGCCAAATGCGTGTCGAAACAAAAACTACCACCAGTGAGAGTCATGCTCAAAATGTGGTCACACACTAAAAATGAAACACCATGCCTAAAATGTGCCACATCCCTAAAATTATGCATCATGGGAAATCACGTCAGGGGTTCCCCCGTGACGGCATGGAGAGCCACCCTCGGGGTGGCATGGGAAGTTACGCCCGGGGTTCCCCCGTGGCTACATGGAGAGCCATCCTCGGGGTTCCTCCCGTGGGTGGCATGGAGAGCCACGCTCAGGGTTCCCCTAGGGTGGCATAGGAAGCTACGCCCGGGGTTCTCCCCGTGGTGGCATGAATAGCCACCATCGGGGTCCCCCTCCCCCCTTGGCGACATGTGGAGCCACCCTCGGGGTTCCCCGGGGGTAGCATGAGAAGCCGCGCCAGGGGTTCCCTCGTGGCAGCATGGAGAGTCACCTTCGGGGTTCTCCCGAGGGTGGCACAAAGGAGGCACTTCCAAGACTCGTAAGGTGGCTACATCCTTCAAGGAGATCTTCTTATCCTGGTGTATTGAACTTTGTCCTAATCCTACTAGACCACAACCCCCAGATTGTTCCCAAGCAAGAAAATACTTTCGAATCTTTGTCACTAAACTCGAAGAAGAAATACAACATTTAATGCCTAATTTCATATAATAGTATCGCCACCTTTATAAAATATGAGCGTTATTTACATACGTTATTTTGTCAGTATCACGTACCAATAAACGTTATTCCACATAGGTGCCACATTGAACTATCTTTAGACATCATATGTTTCTTTTGATACGTTACTTTTAACAACGTGCCTCATTATTTACAAAAAGTTAAAAGTCTTTTTCTCTATATTAAATTGTAAGTAATAAAAATAATTAATTAGAGAGTTATAAAAAATAAATGAACGGGTAATTAGCTACTAACCATATATTGAAACCAAAAGACATGAGTTAGAACCGGTTTGTTATATATAAAATTAAGAGTCTCTTATTTTTAATTATAATATTTATAATATTTATATTAGTTGATTCTAATATTTTAACATATTAACAACATAGAATAGGATCATCCGGCTAACAAAATTACATGTATCATTTTTTCTTGCAGTAATCATTAAATAAATAATGACAATCTGAGTTGGCGCAGTTGGTTAAATTATCACACTCATACTTTAGAGGTTATGGGTTGGAGTCATATTCTCACATTCCCCTTAAAATTTGTAATGTAACTTTGACAAAAAAATCATTTAATAAATAATGTTATGCCAAAATATATAAATTATAATTCAATAAAATATATTCCTCATTGTATTTATTTATTTTGAAATCAAGTATTTCAATTACTCCATGATTAATTTTTTTACTATTTAATATTCTGTATTTTGAAATATGATAGTTTTGTTAAATTAAGAATATAATATATTCACATATAAAAGAATGTCTCTTGAGTTATTCATTTTTTTTGCTAATAGCCTCTAAAATAGAAAAACATAAGACAAATTTAAAATACATTTAAGATCAACAAATTGTCTCTTTAGTTTTCTTATTTATTTTTTATTACATATAAAATAAAAAGGCAAAAACAAAATACAATATGTCTAGCCATATCTTTTTTTTCCTTTACATCTTTCAATTCTTTTTTCTCAAACGTTTGGATTCTTCTTCTTTTTGAATGGTTTTAAATGAGATATCATTATGTGTTTAGACTTTAGAGTTTAAAACTTTTCATATTCTCATTTTTATTCATGTTTTCATTAGTAATAATAAATTCATACAATAAATACTCTCATTTTTATTCATGTTTTCATTAGTACTTCTCAATAAATAGATGAAAAGATGAACTCCCTTTTGTTCTTCTTCGACCACAAATTTTGTCAAAGTAGATAATATGAAAATGTTCATTTATTTAATATTAGGTAATTTTTATTTGTATTTTTTCCTGTAGTTCTCCTCAATTTAACACAACTTCTATGACTGTGGTTGTTAAAGAAGTTTTGTCATATTCTTTAATCACAATTTTGATGTCTCGTGTAAATTTTCAGTGGACACTAATACAAATTAATGTTATATTTTAATCGATAATATGTATTCGCATGATTCTCCTTCAAAATGTATAGAAATATATTCTCTTTTTCAATTTTGTTGTAAATTATTGTTCCTTTGCCTTAAGAAATATTGCTACGTATCTGTGAAGTGTTCAAATGAGTAGTTTTTTCTTAAGATATTATAATTTTTTTTGTAAGAAAATTTAAAATGTAAGTACATGTTCACATGTAGCATTATTTATTATTTTCTTCTCCAAAAAACGAAAGTATGGAATGGGTATAGATTTTATTTGTACCTATTTTGTCTACTCCTGTTTTCCCTCATATTTTAATTTGTTGAATTTAGAAAAGCAATTTCTTAACAATTTAATTTTGTGGCAAGCATAACATGGCGAGTGTATTTTTGGAATTGGAGATGTTAAAAATAGGTAATACCCATTATTTCTCATTTTCATCAATTATTTATATTTAATCAAGTTACTAAGTTTTATATCAATTAGACAAGTCAATAATTTATACAAAAAAAAACTTATAGTAGCATCATTTAATTGTAATTTTATAGCTCCTATTTTTTTAAGTTTCATGTTCTATATAGATATTTCTTATTATTTAATACAATATATATATTTTAAATTATTATGTAGCTTTTATTTTTCGTAATCCTGTGCATAGCACAGACAATCAACTAATGATATAGAAATTGAATTCCAGAGAAACTAATTATAAGGTGAACTCCACGTACAGATAGCAAATTTTCCTAGGCAAAATTGTCACTATTATATTGACTGAAAAGTCATTTGTCGAATGATGTCCTTCACCCGAACAAGTATTATGTGCGGCTAAACGCTCCAATATCTCATGCCATCACAAATTTCTAGATACCATTTTCTCAACTTTTATTCTTATTTGAATAATAGATTGTCGTTTAGATCATCTGTAATATTTTTAATGACCTAAATATATATTGTATTTAAAAAATAAAGAAGAAACACATTTTTACTTTCTATTTTTTATGTTCAATCGGATAATCTCAAATAAGATAAACTACCCATCACATTAATTTTCTATCTATAACATAGATGTTATTAAGTTTATAAAAACAAAATTGTATGTAACAAATATAGGAATACTTATATTATTGTTTTCATGAAATCTTGACATATAGGATTTTGAATGTTAATAAACAAATATTTGATATTGAT
Organism: Datisca glomerata; assembly: GCA_003255025.1. NCBI lineage: Eukaryota > Viridiplantae > Streptophyta > Magnoliopsida > Cucurbitales > Datiscaceae > Datisca > Datisca glomerata. The sequence goes on along the minus strand of QANY01013337.1, from coordinate 888,066 downwards.
ATTAATTTGGAAACGTCTATTTATGCTCAAGGTAAATATTTTGTGCGGACAGTTTTTTTCATCTTTAGTAATGGTTATAAACAACTGCTAACATACTCTGAGTACAGTTTGCAAACCGCCACAAAGGTCACATAGCAACCAACTACAGTTATGGTTTTTTAACTGTCGAAGGACTGCGGGTATAGATACATCCTATACTCAGTTTTAAAAGCACCGTTAGAGGACAAAAATCGCCGGTTTGAATACCTTTTCAAAGTTGCTGGAAAAATTATACGGCCCTGTATGAACGTCAAAATAATTTACACAGTATCTTTTTTCTAAACTATGTATATTGATTTTTTGGTAAAATACATGTAGCGCACATACTAGTTTATTATATTTATAAATTTGAGTACGGATGTCTCTCATGATATCATATGTTCATACTAATTTCATCCCATGTGTAGCGTGTGATAATAAATATTATTAAATTATACATATTTGAATGGTTATGTGTTTTTTTAAATCAAATTGTTAAATATATGTAGTAATAACATTTAAATAACCAAAGCTATTTTAATTGACACGTAAAAATTGATATTGTTTTAGATACAATTCATCATATTTTAACTTAAAAATTATTTTTTTCATTTTTTATTACTATGGAGAATCATACCTAACTAAAATTAATTTAATTTATATAATACATACCTTATTTATCATTTAATTATTAAAAAGGATTATAGACTTTTTAACTCTATATATATTATGTCAAATATGTTTTATAACTTTTTGTCTGTTGGTATTTCCAATAACCTTTATAATAAATAATATTAAGAAAAAACCAAATATTAAATAAATATGTAATTCAAACACTTCTCTAGTAAATTAAAATGGGCTTAGGGGGACTTAATTTTGATTTGTCTTTCTACCCGTTAAGCTACACTAAATATAGTATAAGATTAATTTATATTTTAATTCATTTATAATTAATATTTTTATTAATACTTTATAAAATTTAGTATTTTATATTATTATCTGATTAGAAATATGAATGATTATGTATATGATTTTAGATATTTTTATATCATGAATATTGTTTCAGTCAATAATAATAAGTTATTGTCTATAAGTAAAATTCTTTTTGTCGTTTAGTTTTTTTTAATTTTATAATAGTAATAATTTTCAGTGTCAATTATCCGTAGTAAAATAGTTTGTCATATTTAATTTTCTCTTCTCATATAAGTTTTTTTAATTTCTTTTCATCTTATATTACAACATAAATTTGTTAGGATCGTGTATTTCTTAATTTAAAAATTCTTGTAGATAATTTATCATCTCGATATGATACACAATTTATTCAAATTCTCTTCTATTTGCAATAATTTTAGTATAAATATATCATCCCCACGTGATACACAACATATTCAAATTTTCTTTTATATGTAATAGTTTATTTGTAAATATGAGAAAATTATCATTATTATTTTATTTTATTTTAGATTTACAATATTTTGAAAAGTAATGTATTTATTTCAATGCTTAAAATAATTTTAACCTATTGTATAATTTTAAAATTTCATAAGCTGTGTGAAGTGTATACTTTTCGACTTGTAATACTTAAACTCCCGTATAAAAAAATTATTGACTTTCTGTGTTATGATCTTCATTTGTTTTATGGTAATATTAGTGTGTTTTCCTTTTTATTTGCTACTTGAATACATTTCATTACTTAGAGAAATGTAATTTGTCAATATATATTACCGTCCTTTAGCATTTCTATTTAACTCTTCGTTTATTTTAAACAGCTTCTACCGGTCTACAAAGATAAGAAAGTGGTCAAGATACAACATGGACATATTTCTTTTTATTAGACCAAGTGAGTATTACGGCGAGTTCTCTTGAGGATCTAACTAATGTTGAAAATTTCCTCCAAATACACCAACGATGAATTTCAATTTCTTTTACAATAGGTAATAATCATATTTTTACCTCCTCAACTTATAAGAAATGTGCAGTGTCTCATACATTTTAAGTTATTCATCATCGATTATATGTCACGTTCTCTTTCTTTATATGTATATATCTTTTTACTTCTTCTGCCTTTAATGTTAAATTTTATTAATTTTGCAAGGCAACCAGAGTGTGATGGTGAAAACTACCACCAAGAAGAAAATTTGAATCTGGATTGAATTTTGTACTTATAACCGATTTGATTTATTTGTGAAACAAATTAGAGCAACGATAAATTCGATATCAATTTTTTACAACAAATATTCCATCTAGCCATGACCCAACAATTGTGAGGAAGAACAAGAGGATGAGGGTGGCACAATATTAGCGGGAGACAACAAAGAGAATATTAATAGTCGTGGTAGCAAAATATAAAATAACTTGTAAATAAAGAGTAGTGCGTGGTGGTATATAGCATGTTGTAAACGAACTATGAAAATGAGGAGCTTTACATATTTATGAGATTCAGAAGCCCATAATAAAAATGACTTCGGCTTAAATATATATTTTCTCGCAAGAATATCATAGATAAAATGACTTCGTGTTAAAATTAAATTATATTATTGTATCAGATTGTCTGTTTATTTTTTTATGAAGATTTAAATTTTATGTTTAAATTAAGACAATTTTTAAGACAAACAATGTTGAATTAGAACCAAACTAAACAATGTTCTCAATTCTCCTCTTTTTATTCTACATATATTTGTTTTTCCCAACAAATTTTGTTGTTGGGAGATTCCACTTTTTTCTTATTTTGACATCGTCTTAGTTACATCAAAATTTTATTTACAATTTTGAATCATTTTTGCTTTGTTATTAAGCTCTCACCAAAAAATAATACGATCAAACTGAAACTATGTTTTCACTTAAAGAACATTTTTAGAGTATTAAAATTGTTTTTCAACTCCAAATTGCAGTAGTTTTATTTATGATTTTTTTTATTTAAATGTTGCATCATATCATTCTTATTTTCATTAATTTTAAAGTAAAAACCATCAAACTTCGTGCATCGTGCAGGTCTTCAACTTGTTTTGTTGAACATGGGAGGATCTCTTCCCCGCTTTAGAGCTTGTTAAATTATTGCTGAATGGCAGATAGTATAAAACTTTGGCAAATCATACAACTTTATTAAGTGCGATAAAAAAGGAACATAATATAATACTATTTAAAAAAAGAATATAATATTCAATAGATGTGAAAAATAGAAGGAAATTTTTTGAAAATAAAAATCATACAGGTTTTGATTGAATTGATACATGAACTATCAAAACTAAATCACAGTCGAGCATTCTCATTTAACATTAAAATAAATATGATTATCAGACAATTCAAGATTGCTTGGCATTTTATAATAATAAGTATATAAAGATTTTAAAATATATTAGATCTCATTTTACCTCGTTTTGATGTTCTTCGTTGAAAAGTAACTTACGTTTTCCTATTGACATTGCTTGGTGCTTTTTTTGTTGATTTCGATGACTCACCATTTTCACTTTTATCTGTCATAATCAGTGCTGTCATAAACAAATAAACAATATATTATCAGAGTTTGATAATTTTTATTCATATAAAATATTAGATAATCAATATGTTATTGACAATTGTTGGGTGTTATGCCCTCAAAGTATGTGTATTGATATTTTGATATGAAATTTAAAGAATGTTACATTTTTCTTATAATTGTTTTTTTTAAATTATTGTTGAATAACTTATATAAATATTAGAAGATTATATATTCATTAATGAGACTATGATCTTGTATTAGTACACGATGATTAAGATCATAGACAATGAATAAAATTGTCAGCAACATATTAAAGTATGAAATCTTTAATGAATGGTTGCTAGTACAATTCACTAAGTATTATGAATGCGTGTGATCTAGATATTGATTATTGATGTGGATAGACATCTTAGTGATGTAATTTATGGAATAAGATTATATATGACAGGACCGTTGTAAATTAATATTTTTATTAACGAGCAATTTATCATAAAGATTTAATACACATCAATTCGATGATCATATGTAGATAAGTCTGAATTCTAAGTGATCATGAACTTTTGATTTACTCGTTAAAATTTGTTTGTTAATCAGGCTAGTGACTTTTATTTTGAAGATTCAGTGATGTGGATGGCTGAGGACATGATCTTACAAGATTTGGAATCTAAGCTTTCTTAACAGATCGTATATTGGTTCCCATATGTTAATTCTGGAATGGTTATTGAGCTCAAATTTATAATAAAATTATAAATTAGTCATTCACTAGTGGATTAATGGTACTTAAGGATCAAGAGGTAATTAGAAAGGTAAAATGGTAGTTTTAACCAGTTCTAATTTATGAACCAATAATTGAAGGGCAGAACTATATGAAATGATTATATCAGTGGGCTACATGAGAATACTCTATAAATATATTTTATAATCTCTAAGAGTGCAATTTCATATTTATAGTAGAGTAATAATAAAATTAATAAATAAGATTATTTAATTAAAAAGTTTAATTAATAATCTGATTTATTAGAGCTTAGGATTATAGGTCAATGGTCCCCAAGTCACCTCTATACTACACTATCTAGAGTTTGAATATTTCAGGACCTGAGAAAATGACTGAAATAAAAAAAAATATTATTTTGGGGCAAGTACATAATTAATTAAGAATTAATTAACTGAATACTTATATATTTACATTTAATTTTTGGAAATTATATATATAAATAATTATTGATTTTTTTTAATTATCGATAAGTGATACAGAATATTTAATTTATGAAATTAGATAATTAAATTATTATTAGATAATAATTTAAATCAATTAAATCTGTTATTTATGAAATAACATATAAGCTAGTTGATAGGGATAATCAGATATGTTAATTTTAAATTAGCTGATATCTAGATAATTATCTGATTAAAATAAATATTTAGTTCGTAGTAATTGTCACGTGTCAATCACGGATAGGGTAACAGAAATTGACATGGACTACTGTGGTAGCACCACAGTAGTGAGTGTGCAACACTGTGCTGGCTCACACATGGCACTGCGGTTGTGCATAATTATAGTGGATCCCACTGTAATTGGTAATTTTATAATTAATATTATTTCAGCTTATCCCTTAAAATCTGATGCGCCGTTATCTATAATATATACAAATATTATTCTAATGGCCTAGGTTTTTGTTGAAGGAAGATGAGAGAATCAATTAATCAGATCATGAGTTCGTCAATCAAGAGTTGAATTGAGAACATGATTGGTGTCAGAGAGATTTACTTCTGTGATTAAATGTTAATCAAATCTCTAAAAGAATAATCATCACGTTCTTTTAGAGAATCATCTCATTAAAGTCTTTCTTAGTAAATCTCTAGATTTCATGTGTTAAGAATATCTAGAGACAGAAAAGTGTCTTGTAATATTCTACGTGCTCATACATGTCCTAGTACGTTGAGAATTGACTTGGAAGATCTTGGTGCAGATCTCAGAGTCTACTGATCGTTGGAATGATTTCGTGGGAACGCATGATCGATTGGTTTTTGCAATAACACTTGATATAGACTACAAGAGGTATATGATTTCTAACCTTGTATGTTGTAGATTTAACTTATAAATATATAATGAATCCTGACTGATTAAAAAAGAATTTTCAATAAAAAATTTTATTTGGTTATCGTGGTGTTGTGTAAGTTTTGTCACGGGCCGCGACCACCAGCAAGTGGTATCAGATCGATCTTTATATATTTATATTCTAAATGTTGTGTGGGTTTTCTTGCATTGTTCATATAATATGATATGTGTATGATGATGGATGATTATTTTTTTGAATGTATGAAAATTAATGTATCGTTAATTGTATGGTGATTATTGGGTTAGACTTTGTTTTAATTTTTCCTAGATCTTGTGTAAGCTGAATTGAGGCGTAGGAATTTTTGTAATTTTATTTTGAATATTATTGTAATTATTCCGAATGTGAGAAGACGAAGAACGCACGAGACGAATGACAGAATTTACTATTCACACGGAAACAATGTTCATCAGCAAAAACACTGTTCATCCGCGAAAATACTGTTCATGCTAGAAATTTACTATTCTGGAGGAGTTGAACAGTGCCAGCGGTACTGTATCGGCGGTGAACAATGGCTGTCCGGCGTGGCAGGCGGCTGTCAGCGATGAGACGGGCAGCGACGGTGATGGGCGACGATCGGAAAGTCCTATCGTCGGTGACAACTGTGCAACCAACTCTATCATCTAAGTGTTTCATTAAAAATCAAACTCTTTTAATTATCCATTTAAACTTTGAAATTAATGTAAGTTTAAAATTAATTATTAATTTTTGACTTTATTAAAATTAAGAATTAATGAGTTGATTGGATTTAACCCAAATTTGACCAAATCAAATAAAATATTTATTTGACTAAGTCAAAGTTAACTATATTAAAAGAGATAATTATAGAAATTATTTTAATTAAGAAAAATAATTTTTCTAATTAAAAAAGGTTTTGTTCAAAACTTGAAGATTATGAAGATGGACATTAGGAGGAGAAGTCAATATTTAGAAAATATGTATTCTTGAAGTCCATTTATAATTTTATTTTTTTATTTCAAGGGTTGTAATTTAGAAATACACAATAGTCACTCGATCCATTATTATTTTATTTAATTATTAAATAATTATTTAGTTGTTACGTTTGATAACACGTCCATGCATTAGTCGATCACATGCTGTACATGAAAATCTCACAATTTTAATTAATGATGCATCTCATCTATAGAAACATGATTTATTAGGATTGTCATAATATGTTTATATGTATTGTTTTATGAAATCAATTACATGTAAACTGTTAGGTTTTAACTAGTTAAAATTTGATAATCACGCCACGCTAAAGGCTATAGTAACCTTTAGGTTAACCGACTTTAGTAAAAAAGTTTTATTTAAGTTTGATGAGTATAATTAATTAGTTAATCTAAGTTCACCTAATTGTGACTTAGGCGCTTTAGAAAGTTAAATGAACTTAGACCAATGAGATTGGATTAACTGATAATTAAATATTCATAGGGTTATTATATTAACTAGTAATTAATTTGAAATTAATGGATTAGTTAAAATAGAAACACATTATCTTAAAATAACGAGTGGGAGAAGGTTGACATGTCAATGTAACCTATGATCTTCATCGTTAGTACAACACCGTGAGGTGCAGTGAGGGCCTCGAGATGGCTTTGTTTTCATCCCCCTAAGGAAGGTTTCGAGTTGTACTAGTACCAAGGTTGGACTTCTTAAGAAGATAGGAGGAAGTGATGTAGTTTAGTTTTGACCGACCCTGAGGCGGCATATTCTGAATGGAATCATGAAATCTAAAATTATGTGTTACACTCACAAAGTCATAATTAAGCTTTCATGTGGATAGTTGTGACTTGAACGAACAAGTGATACCTTATTGTTAAAAGAGAAAATATGAGATATTTTAAGTTTAAATTAATAAGGATGAGAATGTCTCATAGACAGTTTGAGGTTAATCCAACCGACCCTAAGGTGGCACATTAATCGTTGGGTTATTCTATTGTGATTAGTAAATGCTAAATTTATGCGTTTATTATGATTGCATTCATCCATCATGTTTACCTTTTGAATTCTAGATATTTATTAATTATATTGAATCATGTATATTTTAAATTTCAGTTATCAATATTATGTCTACCATGGGCAACCATGTTACTACTTTACTCACTTTTGAGAAATTGAATGGTGATAATTATGTACGTTGGAAATCAAATATGAACTTAATGCTAATTTATGAGAACCATAAGTTTGTTCTTACTGAGCAATGTCCTGAGGAGTCCGCTGCTAATGCCCCTAAGAATGTTAGGGACAAAATGATGCTTGGATCATATCAAACAATAAGGTGAAGTGTTACATGCTTTCCAACATGAATGATGTTCTAAGAAGCAAGCATGAAAGCATGGATATTGCCTATGAGATTATGGAATCTTTACAGGCAATGTTTGGGCAGGAGTCCAATCAAAGTCATCATGAGGCCACTAAGAGCTATATGACAACTAAGATGAGGAAGGGTACTTCTGTTCGAGAATATGTTTTGAACATGATCAACATAATGCACGAGGCAGAAGTACATGGGGCGACCATTGATGAGCGGACTCAAGTTAACATCATACTAGAGTATCTCACACCAGCTTTTTCTTAGTTCACAACCAACTAGGTTATAACAATTTGCAATTCAACATGACTCAATTGTTGAATGAACTGCAGACTTTTGAGTCATTCAACCTTAGAATGACCAAAGAGAGTAAGGAAAATGTTGTCGAGCAAAAGCCTTCTTCCAATATTGTTAAGAATAAGAAAAAGAAGAAGAACAATGGTAAGGACAAGAGTAAGAGCAAAATAGTAAAGAAAACCAAGACATCGTCGAAAGCCAAGAAGACCAAGAAAGTTTGCCAGCCCAAAGGAAAGTGTTTCCACTGTGGGGTTGAAGGTCATCGGAAGAGAAACTGTAACAAGTATCTCTCTAAATGAAAAATGAAAGGTAAATATGATTTACTTGTACTTGAAGTTTGTTTAGTGAAATATGATTTGTCATCCTGGATACTTGATTCAGGAGTCACTCTTTTTGAACAATGTTTATCATATTCCTGGTTTTTCGAGAAATTTGATTTCTTTATCATTTTTGCAAGAACAACTATTCAAAGTTTATTTCATTAATAAAGAGTTTATTATTTTTAAGAATGGATTCGATATCTGTCATGCTAAAATTACAATGTACTGTATACACTTAAGTTGACTGATCACGAGTTAAATAATCCTGAATTATTTAAAGTAACAAAACCTAAAAGTAACAAACGACAAGCGTTTCTCATGATGATAACACATATTTATGGCATCTTAGGTTGAGGCATATTAATCTAGATAAGTAAAACAGGTTAACAAAACATGGTTCTTTGAGAGAGCTAAAAGTTGGAACTCTTTATGTTTGTGAATCATGTCTAGAGGGTAAAATGACCAAGAGATCTGTCACGGGAAATGGCCAAAGAGCCAAGGAACCACTTAAGTTAGTACATAGTAATATTTGTGGACCAACCAATGTACTAGCTAGAGGTGGGTATAGGTATTTTGTCACTTTCATTGACAAACACTCAAGATATGGTTATAGTTACCCAATGCATCGAAAGTCTGAAACTTTTGGAAAGTTTACTGACTTCAAGGCTGAAGCTGAAAAGTAATTAGGTAAATCATTGAAAATTCTTCGATCCGATCGAGGTGGTGAATACTTAGATTTACAATACAAGGATTAGTTGTTGGAGTGTGGAATTCTATCCCAACTTACAGCACTTGGAACACCACAGCAAAATGGTGTTGTAGAAAGGAGAAACCGAAACTTATTGGATATGGTTAGATCGATTTTAAGCTACTTATCATTGTCACTTACATTTTAGGGATATGCACTACACACGGTAACTTACATTTTGAATGTAGTGCCCTTAAGATCTGTAAGCAAAATGCCTTTAGAGTTATGGGATGACTCCAAACCTAGTTTGCGTCATTTCTGTATATAGGGGTGTTCAGCTCACGTTCTTAGACTCAAGACCAGAAATTTAAACTCAAGGACTGAGGTATTCATATTCGTTGGCTATTCTCTAGAAACTAGAGGTGTGTACTTTTATTGTCACAGTGATCAAAATGTGTTTGTGTCAACAAATGCAACCTTTTTTAGCATAAATATATGCAAAACTACAAACCTCATGGCAAAATAGTTCTTGAGGAATTAACGACTGATGAGATCAGACCACCTTCAATTTCTATTGATAAAGATAAACCAGAGAAACCACAGTTCCTGCAAAGGAAACTCCGGTGCAACGTCGTAGTGAGAGGGTTGTGAGACAACCAGTTTGCTATGAACTAGAGGTACATGTCCTAGTGTTAGACACTAATAAGGATGATCCATTATCTTATGAAGAATAAATGGATGATCCTAAAAAGGAGAAATGGCAAGATGCCATGAACCAGGAAATGTAATCTATGTATTCTAATTCCGTCTGGGAACTTATAAACCCATCTGAAGATGTCAGGCTCATTGGATGTAAATGGATCTTCAAGAAAAAAAGAGGTGTAGATGGAAAATTATAGACTTTTAAGGCACGGTTAGTAGCCAAGGGCCACACACAAAGGGAGGGAGTCGATTATGAAGAGACATTCTCCCCTATGGCCACGCTAAAATCCATTTGCATCTTTTTATCCATAGCTGCTAGTTTTGACTATGAGATATGAAAAATGGACGTCAAGACAGCTTTTCTGAATGGCTCTCTTGAAGAAATCATCTATATGATGCAACCAGAATGGTTCGTAAATCTATTTATGGATTAAAGCAAGCATCTAGATCTTGAAAACTTACCTTTGATGAGATTATAAAGTCTTATGGCATCGAGCAAAATGTTGACGAAGCCTGTGTTTATAAATACACCAAAGATAAGATAATGGTTTTTTTAGTTCTTTATGTTGATGATATTCTACTCATTGGGAATGATGTAAAAACTTTGTCAAAGGTATAGAAGTGGTTAGCTGAGAAATTTCAAATAAAAGATTTAGGAGTGGCGAACTATGTTCTAGAAATCTAAATCTTAAGGGATAGAAAGACAAGTTATTGGCACTTTCTCAGGTATCTTATATTGATAAGGTGTTTGAGAGATTCTCTATAGAGAATTCCAAGAAATGTCAACAACCGACCAAGCATGGAATTGTCCTCTCCAAGAAACAATGTCCTAAGACACCTCAGGAGGAAGAGAATATGAGAAAGGTCCGTTATGATTTAGTAGTTGGAAGTATCATGTATGTCATGTTGTGTACAAGATGAGACATCAATTATGCAGTGAAATTTTTCAGTCGTTATCAATCGAATCTAGGTCTGGAACACTGGATTGCAGTAAAACACATTCCCAAGTATCTTAGGAAAACAAAAAACTATATGCTTGTTTATTCAGGTGGAGACCTGAACCCCACTAAATATACTGATTCTGATTTTCAATTAGACAGAGATAGTCGAAAGTCGACATCTGGATCAGTATTCACCCTAGTTAGAGGAGTTGTAGTCTAGAGAAGTATTAAACAATCCAGCATTGTAGATTTCACTATGGAAGCTGAAAGAGGCGGTATAACTTAGAAAGTTTTACAAAGGGAAGTCATTTGAGAGTCACTTCGCGTAACATAGGATTAAGAGAGATGCCACATTTACTTTATGGCAAGTGGGAGATTGTTGGGGGTTATGCCCTCAAAGCATGTGTACTTGACATTTTGATATGAAATTTAAAGAGGATTAAATTTTTTTTATAATTTTTCTTCTAAATTATTGTTGAATAATTTATATAAAAATCTAAAAATTATATATTCATTAATGAGATTATAACCTTATATTAGTACGAGAGGATTAAGATCATAGGTGATGAATAAAATTAGCAGCAACATATTAAAGTATGAAATCTTTAATGAATGGTTGCTAGTGCGGTTCACTAAGCATTATGAATGCGTGTGATCTAGATCCGGATCATTGATGTGGATAGACATCTTAGTGAATGTACTTTATATAATAAGATTATATATGACAGGGCCGATGTTAATTTATATCTTTATTAACATATCGTTTATCATAAAGATTTAATACACACCAATTCGATGATCATATGTAGATCAGTCTGAACCTGAGTAGTCATGAACTCATAGCCATGTCTACTGGATCTTTTGATTCACTCGTTAAGGTCTGTTTGTTAATCAAGCTAGTGACTTTTATTTTAGAGATTTAGTGATGTGGATGGATGAGGACGTGATCTTACAAGATTTGGAATCTAATCTTTTCTAACGGATCGTATATTAATTTCCTTAAGTGTTAATTCTGGAACTAAATGGTTATTGAGCTCAAATTTATAATAGAATCACAAATTCATCATTCACTAGTAGATTAATGATACTTAAGGATCAAGAGGTAATTAGAAGGGTAAAACAGTAATTTTGACCAGTTCTAATTTACGAACCAATAATTGGAGAACAGAACTACATGAAATGATTATATTAGTAGACTACATGAGAATACTCTGTAAATATATTCTATAATATTTAAGAATGCAATTTCATATTTATAGTGGAGTAATAATGGAATTAATAAATAAGATTATTTAATTAAAAAATTAATTAATAATCTGATTTATTGGAGCTTAGTATTAAAGGTCAATGGTCCCTAAGTCATCTCTATACCACGTTGTCTCGGGTGTGAATATTTCAGAAAATCAGATAAGGACTAACTTGCAAAAGAAATTTTTATTTTGGGGCAAGTACATAAGTATGAGATAATTATGTGTGATTAATTAATTAAAATTTAATTAATTAAATTATTTATATATTTCGATAGTCTACAAGAGGTATATGATTCATAACCTTGTATGTTGTAAATTTAATTTATAAATATATAATAGATCGTGGCTGATTGAGAAAGTATTTTCAATAAAGTTTTAATTTGATTATCGTGGCGTTGCGTAAATTTATTTTATTAAAAGTTTAATTTTTTAAAAGGCATCGCGCCTCCACGCTTCCGCCGTGCACGCGCTGCGACGACCAACAACATCTTGATTATATTAATGATTGTTTCAGTATTATAAAATTATAGACAATATTAATAACATATATCAAGCAACAACGATCTATCATTTATTTAATCTGTAAAAAATAATCACACAAATACTTGAATATAATTACAGCGAAAATAGTATAGAACTATGATTTACCCATATAAATATCTTATTGACACAACAAAGTTAACCACTCATTGATAAGAATTTATGGATCAAACAAAATTATTAAAATTGTATAGAACTATATGGTTCTCAAAAGGGTAAAAATTAGAGTTCCATCAACAAACTGTAGTTAAAATTAGACTAAACTAGTCTAATATTTAATAGATGTTATACTTAATAAATATGATAGTAATTTAAATTATGAACTATCAGGTTTTCCAAAAGTTTGAAATATGGTTTTAGAGTTCGTTGATGGAAAGACTCAGTTGGAAACTAGTCTAAATTAGACTCACATAATATTCTTTAGCAGATGTTATACCCAATAATCCCAGATTTTTTTTAAAATCAATAAAATGTACATGCATGCTCAATCAGTGATATAATATATATAACAAAATAACAAAATCATGGCGTTTTTACTAAACTTGTTGATTCAGGTAGTCGAAGAACAGAAGGATTTTTTTTGCTTAATAATACCTTGAACTTGTTGAAGATGATAGAAGATAAAAGTTAAGTATTGTTATATTGACTGAGTTTTGTGTCGTCGTCAATATTTCTCTCTATTCTATAAAAGGGCATCAATGGAGATTCTCTATGCTCTTTAGATGGAGGTTTTGGGAGTATTGACCGAGCTTTGTAGGGTTTCTTGGTTTTTTTACTTTGTTGTTGGATGATTGATTAACACGTGAGGTTAATTATTATTTATTATAGTTAATTGGTAGTTTCCATAACCATAGTTAGAGTTTTTTACTTTTCCAACTATTTCGGTGAATTTTGATAGGTGGATTTCAAAATAGAATATTTTTTCAATTAATGTGTTAGAGGGAAGTTAAATTTGGCTCCGTTTTTTAAGGTGAGTGTAGAGCGAGATTTGTTGGTTTTTAAAATCTTTTGTAAATATGTTAATTACCTTTTATGGAAATTTTAATTAAGCAATTAAATCATTAATATCTGTCATAATTGAGTCAAGTATATCAAATATTTACTTATGATTTACAATGATATATTGACCGAGATTTGTAGGGTTTCTTGTTATTTTGTTGGACGATTGATTGACAATTGAGGTTAGTTATTATTTACCATAGTTAATTAGTAGTTTCCATAACAATGTTAGATTTTTTTTTTTGCTTTTCTAATTATTTCGGTGAATTTTGATTGGTTGATTTCAAAATAGAATATTTTATCAATTAATGTGTTATAGGGAAGTTAATATTGGCTCTATTTTTTTAAGGTAAATGCAGTGCGGGATTTGTTGGTTTTTAAATTTTTTTGTTAAATATGTTAATTACCGTTTGTTGAAATTGAATTATACAATTAAATCAATAATATTTATCATAATTGAGTCAGGTATATCACTTATTTACTTATGATTTACATGAAAATCGTACAAAACAAGCATTATATAAAAATTTCTTAGAATTTTTTAATTTTGATCATTGATCGAATTATCACTGATTTATTGTTGATTTTTATCGATTTAATTTGATTTCCTTTTTCAGATTTTTATTCAAGATTTAATTAATTGAGGAAGTTAATAAAGTAGCGGTTTAGATGGATATTAAAGATTTTGTTAATCATGATTTAAATATATTATTAATTATAGTTTTCTAATTTGTAGGGTATATAAATTAAGTATATCAAATTAACATATCTGTTTTACACCTAAAATTCTTTAATATTAAAGAAACTTTCTATTTACCTAAATCTATTAAAACCTGCTATTTCTTAAAACACCTCATAATATTGTCTATTATGTAAAACTCCCCTTGTAAATATGAGAAAATTACCATTATTATTTTATTTTATTTTAAATTTATAATATTTTTAAAAATAATGCATTTATTTAAATGTTTATAATAATTTTAAAAATAATTATATAATTTGAAAAAAATTTAGCACGTGCGAAGCACGTGATTTTTTACTAATAATACTTAAACGCCCATATAAAAAAACTATTGACTTTCTGTGTTATGATCTTCATTTGTTTTATGGCAATATTAGTGTGCTTTCCTTTTTATTTGCTACTTGAATACATTTCATTAATTATAAATCTTACTTACATTTCATTAATTAGAGAAATGTTGAACCCTATCAGAGAAAGCCATTGCGCGCTAGTATTTCTATTTTACTTTTCGTTTATTTTAAACAGTTTCTACCGATCTATAAAGATAAGAAAGTGGTCAAGATACAACATGGACATATTTCTTTTTATTAGACCAAGTGAGTATTACGGCGGGGTCCCTTGAGTATCTAACACATGTTGAAAATCTCCAACAAATATAGAGGGGTGTTCAAAATCGAACCGAACCAAATCGAATAAAAAATGACCGGTTCGGTCGGTTCTTTATATGTGTTCGATTCAGTTTTATTGTCGAACTAAAATTTCAGTTCGGTTCAGAATTATGGTGGTTTTCGAATCGAACCGAACCTAAACATTAAGTTAATATTTTTTTATTTTCTATATATAATTTCATATAAAATCAAACCGAACTGAAACAAATTTTTGATTTTATATTATTTTTTTAATAATATAATTTAAAAATATTTAAAAAAATATTTTTAATTAATAATATCGAACCGAAGAACCGAACCGATTCAAATCTCACGGTTCGACTTGGTTCTTTTAGCATTCACGGTTCGGTTTGGTTTTATTGCCGAACCGTGAACACCCCTAAAATACACCAACGATAAATTTCAATTTCTTTTACAATNATATATATATATATATATATATATATATATATCTCAATCTCTCTCTTTCTCACTCTCTCACTCTCGCTCACTCATTCTCTCTCGCTCTCTCTCTCTCTCTCTCTCTCTCTCTCTCTTTCTCTCTTGTTCTCTCTCTCTCTCCCTCTCTATCTCTCTCTCACCCTCTCTCTCTCGCTCTATCTCCTTCATTCTCTCTCATTTCTCTCTTTCCCCCTTTCTCTCCCCCTCTCTCTATCTCTCTCCCTCCCTCCTTCTCTATCACTCTCTCTATCTCCCCCCTCTCTCTTTCTATCTATCTATCTCTCTCTATACAGTGCATGCAATAACACCTTGGGGAGAACAAACGACACCATAATAATGGTGACAAAGGAGAGTTGTTAATCTAGTAAGGATACATTACACATTAACGACGATGCACCGTGAAGTGTGATGGGGGCCATTGTACGATACCTATGCCAGGTATACGCCATGTAGTCAACCCTAAACCAATAAGCGGATAGGAGATAAATTGCTAGTGAGCTAGAGAAGCTACGACCGATGGATAAGAATGAATGATTAAGATGGATAGCTCATAAGGAACAAAATAATATTCTTTGGCAACGAGATATCATCAATTTTCCAAAAATACAGCAATCTGACTAGGAATATTCTAAAATTCATTGTAACCAATGTTTATGTATATATAGTGAATTTTATTAATTTTGTAAGGCTACCAAAGTGTGATAGTGAAAACTACCACCAAGAAGAAAATTTGAATCTGGTTGAATTTTGTACTCATAACCGATTTGATTTATTTATGAAACATATTAGAGCAACGATAAATTCGATATCGATTTTATACAACAAATCTTCCATCTAGCCATGACCCAACAATTGAAAGGAAGAATAAGATCAAGAGTGTAGATAGTGGACCACCTCATCACGAATTACGTGTGTATGTATATACGTGGCACTCAAGGACGGGATTGGATGGCGCCTACGTGGCACGATGAGGCTGGAATAGGATAATAGTAAATATGTTTGTAAGGGCCGCGCCTGGACCTATAAGGGTGACGAGCCATTTTGAGATCGTATGTCAAGTGTTGAGTCTCGCTTTCGAGCTAAGTGACAAAGGCTTGAAGGCTCTTCCTTGCCTGGGAGGAGAACTACTCGATGGGTTTGTTATACCAAGAGAGGAGAACTACTCGATGGGTATGGCCTCCTGAGGCACCTTGGATGTCTCCCCTTTTGGGGAAGAAGGATAAAAAAGACGCGAACCATCTCTTAAGAGTCGAGTTAGTCCCGCGGCAGGTGGAAGAAGCTCAACCCTTCCCTATGGTGGGCGGCCCATTCTCTGTCGCACGTATCTCCCCATTCAATCCGGCGCCGGGGAAACTTGATGACAGAAAGTCTCCTTCAGAGTCCATTACGCAATATGAGTCCAACGTTTGTAGTTCGACTGCTCGATGTCGCTGATGCACAGAAAGTCTCCTTCAGAGTCCATTACGCAATATGAGTCCAGTTGAGAGAATGAAGTATGACAACATTTATTAATGTGGCGTCATTTTAAGTTCACGATGCATGTGTTCAACGTGTTCACAAATTTATCATGTGATTGCCATGAGAGCACACTAGCAGTCTCCACATGGTCCCATCTATATAAAAGACCCTAATTATCGGGGGAATCCCGATCTAGACCTTAACAGTACAATGAAAAAGAATAAATTTAGCAAGTCTGTCAGCAATAAGACTACAAGAGTGATGTAGATACCGTATTTTATCCGATCCCAAGATAAAACCTCAATAATATTCCCTCTCGAAGTTCTCACCTACCTGAGAGTTTCAAATGCATTTGTCACCTTCCGACGGTTGCCTAGAGTTTCTTGTACTTCACCCTTTGACCACCAACTCCCACATTCCCAAGCTTACTTATCATAGATAAGGTCACTCAAATCACATCACCTTAAACCCCCTAAATATTTTGGCGAATCCACTGAGGAGTGACCTATCTAAACTCCATTTGTTCTTAAGTGTGGCTGGACGTGGAAGAATCACGAGAGCTTCTTCTCACCTGGAATGAGATAATGCCAACTCAACTATGGAGAACCATGATTTGGAAGAGGCTACTTCTAGGGAGAGAACCAACATTCTCGTTGTTACTACTGCTACAATGATGAGATCGAGCAGACTAACGCCGTTAGAGAACTCCATACCTCTAATGCTAAAATCCGTAACTTGTTGGGTATGGTGACATCTCTATTTACAGCTTCTCAGAATCCTCCACTGACGTCGCTTATTGTTCATGTTGTCCCTCCTCACACGACGAACGAGACTGACGTTGATGGACGGATTCCTCCTATCAATCTTGGGGGCTCATCTGGGTTAGGAACAGTGAACTGTGACAAAAATGTGGGTCACTCGAGCGACCTTGAAAATGTTATCATTCCGCCAGTAGCCTTCCTGGCAGCCTTTGCAAGTCCTACACTGGGACATGACATCCCGGTCGATGGCACTAACACAGGCAATTTTGTTACCAAGGAGACACAATAGAAGATGTTGGAAATGAAGTGCATCAAAGCCTCCCTGAGCGAGATGATAGCGGACTTTCATCCCATTAACACATGCGAGCTAGCCATGAAGTCATACCCATCTGACTATGTACCCCCAAAGTTCTGCATAACGGTAAGGATGGATGTGCTAGTGAACACATTATACATTTCATTGATGACTTGGACCCACACATATGTGATGAGTCTATGAGGCTGAGGGAGTTTCTGAATTTGCTGACTGAGCGAGCATACCCATAGTACATCGATCTGGCGTCAAGATCAGTTTTAACATGGTCGCATATGGTTTCTACCTTCATGACAAAGTTTTTGTGTCTGAGGAAAAGATGAGCATTCTCGAGTTAGGGCGTGAGCGTCAAAAGAAAGATGAAGACCTGATGACTTACATCATACAATTCAAAGACAAAGCACTTGATTTACAGGAAGAGTGGAAAGAAGAAGACTTGGTGAAGATGTGCATTTGCAGAATGATGAATGAGTATAGAGGGCATTTGGAGAACCTTGACATCGCCACTTTCTCACGCCTCCATGTAGCTGCTCAACGCACCAACACTTCGGTGTCCAGGCCAAAGGTTAAAGAGCAGAATGAGCGCGGGGGGCTTGCATGAAAGCGCGCAAGATACACACTGCAAGTAGCCATGACACAACCCTTTATTCTTTATTTGTGTCTTTATTATTTGGTCCCCTTAGTCTCTCTCTCTGCCTCTCTCTCTCACACACACACTCGCTCTCTCTCTTTAATCTCCCTCTCCCATTTGTTTATGTTATATCTCATTCGTCTCTCTCTCTATTTTTGCATCTCTCGGTCTCTCTCTCTATTTCTCTCTCTCTTTATTTCTTCTTCTCTCAATCTATCTCTCCCCCCTTTATCTCCCTCCCCCTCTATGTTCTATCTCTCTCTTTTCTTCATCTTCCTTTCCCCTCTATGTTCCTCTCATTTTCTTGAACAGGGTCATCTAAACCAGACCGATTGAATCAGACATGACTGAACTGTTTCAGTTAGACTGGAACCAACGAGTTTGGTTAGACCATACCAAAATGGTTCAACCCGACCACACTAAACTGGTTCAGACCACCCGAACATAGTTGAACCGATTTGAACCGCTTGATCAATTTACACCCAATTTAGTTTCCACATGTTCCCAACCTCACTTTCCTTCTAGTCAATTAAATAATTGTAGATATTATATGAATATATTGTGATATGGGATCCTTTGGTTTCAGGTCATTAATTGCTGAATTTAATTCGTAGCGAATCCATGTAAGTGGGTTTACATAGTCATTCGGTTCATATGTTATAAGTGTAGCATATATAATTATTTTTATTATTTCTTTGTTGTGTTGCAGGTGATGGTGAGCAGCAGGAGTGAGGGATTGACATAACAAGCATGATTATGATTTTTGTGTTAAATTATAACGTTATGACTTCAGTTTGATTTCAGTTATTTCAGAAATTTACGAATATTCATGTTTAACTTTCATGTCTTATGGATTTTCGTGTTTCACTTTATTATAGTTTAATGAATCATTTATTTCAATTTAATGAGTTAATATTCTCTTAAACTAATTTTATGCTTCCGCTATTTAACGTTAAAATTTGGGCAAAATTAGGGTTTTCAATTTGAAAATTTTCTCAAATTAGGGTTTTAAATTAAATTGGAGATTCTTGAATTGTGAATTTTCAAGCATGTTTATCTTTCGGGGATCGGGGTGTTACAGTTTGATATCAAAGCAATGGTTTTAGATTCTGTTGACTTTTCTAAGTGAAAGATATGACATGTCACCACTCTACTCCTCCCTCATCTTACAAGTCAGGTACGCATGTTATATGTGTTTTAATTATTAATCGAGTATGATGTGTTTTGTTTCATCATGGCATGTTTGAATTACGTTTATGTTATATTTGCACGATGCGATTAGACTTTTGGTAAGTCTTGGGTTTATGGGTAGCAGTGGGATGGCGCCCCTACGAGGAACAACAACAATCATGCATCACTTGATCCTACTGCTAACCCTCCAATAGCTATGATGGATATGTTTCAAAAAAAGTTGGAGTTGTTGAGGCAGACAGCTATGGCTCTCCCAACTCAGCAACATCAACTGCAACAGAAGACGGAGGTTGATATACAGCAGTTGATCTAGACATTCGGGAGGCTGAAACCACCTGAATTTGACGGTCACTCGTCAGATCCACTGCTAGCTGACGAATAGATTGCAAGACTGGAGAAGACCTTCCAGTTTATGCCATGTTCTGAGATTCAAAAGATTGTTCTTACAACATTTATGCTGACGCGGGAGGCTCGGAAATGGTGGGAGCTCATAACATCGACCAAAATCCAGTGACATGTGATCGTTTTAAGGAACTCTTCCTTAAGAAATATTTTCTCATCATGGTCAAGACAGAAAAGAAGGACGAATTCCTCAGACTTGTGCAAGGAGCTATGAGTGTAGCTGAATATGAGCGAAAGTTTAAAGAACTGTCTCGGTACGCCACACACTATGTGGATAACGAGATAAAAAAGGCACGAACTTTGGAAAGAGGACTGCTTCCAGAGATTAAGGGATCATTGTCGCTTCATAAGCATACCACCTACGTAGTGGTGGTTGAGGTATCTTTGTTGATGGAATAGAATCTTCCACCACGTGCACCACCACGGTCAGAGGAATCATTTCATGGAAAGAGAAAATTGCAAGATTCTTATCAGGGTCTCACAATGTAAAAAGACAGATGATCAAATCAAATCCCTTATCTGCTACATGTAACAAGCAGCATGATGGTCAGTTAAGGTAACAATGCTTATTTTAAGTGTGGGAAGACTGGGCATTACCTCAAACAGTGCCCTTTGCTTGCTCAAAAATAGACTAGTAATGTTATAGGTGGTAGAGCTAAAGGGAAAGCTTTAGCATTAACTCGCCAGGAATTTGAGTAGTCGAATGCAGTTGTGGCAGGTACATTACTTGTACTAGGACATTCAGCTTTTACATTGATTGATTCTGGATCCACGCTTTCTTTTATATCTGCTTCGTTTGTGACTCATGCATTTTTGCCTGTTGTGCCATTGGGTTTTGAGTTATGTGTTTTTACGCCTTCTAGAGCTTCTCTCCTAACTAATAAGGCAATAGAGAGTTGTTCAGTGATGATAGCATATCGTGTTATGAATGCTAAGCTTATAGTCCTAGGGATGCATGATTTTGACGTAATTTTAAGGATGGATTGGTTGGCTGCTACTATTCCAACATAGACGGTTATCGAAAGGAAGTTCGATTCCTACCTTCGAGCAGACCTAGCTTCAAGTTTAGGGGATCTTAGCAACGGCCTACATCGAAGGTCATATCTATTTTACGGGCACAACGCCTACTTGATCATGGTAACTGGGGTTACTTAGCTTCTGTTGTTGATACAACTAAGACCAATGTGGATATTGGATCCGTTCTAGTAGTTTTTAAATTTTTGGATGTCTTTCCCGATGATTTTTCGGGACTTCCTCCTCCTCGGGAGACAGATTTTGGTATTAAGTTTGTACTAGACACTGCTCCTATATCCAAAAGCTTTATATCGTATGGCTCCTGCGAGGTTGAAAGAACTTAAGGACAAACTTCAAGAATTACTAGATAAGGGTTTCATTAGACCTAGTGTTTCACCTTGTGGTGCTCCAGTATTATTTGTTAAAAAAAAAGATGGATCAATAAGGCTATGCATTGATTACAGGGAGTTGAATAGAGTCACTATCAAGAACAGGTATCCGTTACCGCGTATTGAGGATTTGTTTGATCAACTTCAGGGAGCATCGGTATTCTCTAAGATTGATTTAAGATCAGGATACCATTAGCTCAGGATTCGAGATGAGGATATTCCTAAGACAGTGTTTCACACTCGTTACGGTCATTGTAAGTTTGTAGTGATGTCGTTTGGATTAACTAATGCTCTGGTAGCCTTTATGGATTTGATGAAAATGGTGTTCAAAGAGTACTTGGATTCTTTTGTGATCGTTTTCATTAATGATATTATGGTGTACTCTAGATTGGAGACTGAGCATATGGATCACCTCAGTATTGTTTTTCAAGCATTAAAAAAACACCAGTTATATGTTAAATTCCAGAAGTGTGAGTTTTGGCTTCAGTAAGTATCATTCTTTGGTCATGTGGTATCTCGAGATGGAATCTCAGTTGATCCGTCTAAGATCGAAGCATAGGTTAACTGGCCTCCACTGGTAAATGTTGGGGAAGTTCAGCATGATATCATAGGAGGTTCGTTGAGGGTTTTGCAAAGATTGTTGTTCCACTTACTCAGTTGACAAGGAAGAGTACCACCTTTAATTGGATGGCTGGGTGTGAGAAATGTTTTTAGAGACTTAAACAAAAATTAGTGACAGTACCAATGTTGACCATTCCAGATTGTAATAATGAATTTGTGATTTATAGGGATGCTTCCAAGAGAGGATTGGGTTGTGTTTTGATGCAACAGGGAAAGGTCATAACATATGCTTCTCGTCATGATTTGGAGTTGGATTCAGTTGTATTTGCCCTTAAGATCTGGAGACACTACTTGTATGGCTGTAAGTGTCAGATTTACACAGATCATAAGAGTCTTAAGTACTTTTTCACTCAGAAAGAGCTTAACATGAGGCAACGTCGTTGGTTAGAATTGGTGAAGGATTATGACTGCGAGATCATTTATCACTCAGGAAAGGTAAACGTAGTCGCTGATGCCTTAATTCGAAAATCAGCCCATTCAACAGCTCTTATTACGTCTCAAGAGCATCTCTTGGAGGATTTTGAACGTACCGAGATTCTGGTTTTGCTAAAAGATACTACAGCGCAGTTAGCTCGCAGTTCAACCGTCATTGCTGCAACATATTATTGATGCACATATTTTAGATTCTAAGTTACTTTTGATTCGTAACAAAGTGGGTTCAGACAAAGGACAATGGTTTGATGTTAGTAACGATTCAGTTCCTCGCTTTCATGAGAGGCTTTGTGTTTTGAAAGACGCGATCATTAGGAAGGAATTACTCACGGAGGCTCATAGTTCACCATACACTGTGCACCCTGGAAGTACTAAGATGTATCATGATATAAAGCAACATTATTGGTGGAACGGTATGAAGCGTGATGTCGTTGAGTTCGTTAGTAAGTGTTTGGTGTGTCAGCAGATCAAGGCATAGAGACAACGACCATCTGGGGTCTTGTAACCTTTAAGTATTCCTGAATGGAAATGGGAGCATGTGGCTATGGATTTCATTTCAGGGCTACCGAGGATGGTAAAAGGTTTTAACTCCATTTGGGTTGTGGTAGATCGTCTCACCAAGTCTGCACACTTTTTGCCGTGCAAGACTACATTTTCAGTTGAGGATTGGGCTCGGTTGTATAATCGAGAGATTTTTGACTTCATGGGGTTCAGGTGTCTATAGTATCAGATCGGGATCCGCAGCTCACATCAAATTTTTGGCGGAGTTTACCGAGAGCTTTAGGTACTCATTTGAATTTTAGTACAGTTTTTCATCTGCAATCTGATGGGCAATCTGAGCGAACGATTCAGATGTTGGAAGATATACTTCGAGCTTATGTCTTGGATTTCTCTAATAGTTGGGACGCGCACTTGACACTCATCGAGTTTGCTTACAATAACAGTTACCATGCGAAGAATGGTATGGCTCCGTTTGAGGTGCTCTATGGAAAAAAATGCCGGTCGCCAGTTCACTGGGATGAGGTTGGCAAACAAAAGCTTTTGGCCCCTGACTTGGTTCAGTCTACAAATGAAGCTATTCAAAAAATTAGAGATAGAATGAAGACCGCACAGAGCAGGCAAAAGAGTTACGTAGATGTCATGAGGAAGGACCTCGAATTTGAAGTGGGTGATCATGTGTTTCTCAAGGTTGCCCCAATGAAGGGAGTTATACGTTTTGGTCGCAAGGGCAAGCTGAGCCCCAGGTTTATTGGCCCTTTTGAGATTTTGGATCGTATCAGTCCTTTTGCTTACCGGCTCGCTTTACCGCCAGCTCTTTCAGGTGTTCATAATGTGTTTCACGTCTCGATGCTTCACAAGTACATGCCTGATCCAACGCATGACATCGATTTTCAACCTCTGCAAGTTCGTGATGATCTTACTTATGAGGAGAAGCCAGTCAGAATTCTAGAGCGTAGGAATCAGACTCTTCGTAACAGAACGATTCAGTTAGTCAAGGTTCTCTGGAGAAATCATCGAGTCAAGGAAGCAACATGAGAACGAGAAGTGGAGATACGTGTCAAGTATCCAAAGTTATTTCTATAAAGTATGTTCCTTTCGGGGACGAAAGTTCTTAAGGAGGGGAGAATGTAACACCCAAGTATTTAATAAAGGGTATTTTTGTAATTTAGAACCCCCACTCACACCATATATGTGCATACACCCTAAGCCACCCCATTTGTTTCCCCTCACACCACGTGTTCTCTGTCAACCATCTCCCCCACTATCTCATTTTTTATCTCAAATAAGTAACCACCCTCTCCCATTTTCTTAAAAATGCACGAACCATTCTCCTATTTACTGTTATTCCCCCTACATGTTACAGTTTTCTTCTCCAACGAGCCTCTGTTCTTCTCCAACGAACATTTGTTCTTCACCTTCATCTTATTCATTTCAGCTTGGGTAACCCTATAACATTGATCAAGGTAAACGATTTCTTATTTTTTCTCTTTTATTTTCTCTATCCTTTCTCTAATCAACTTAGAGTTTGATTTATTCGTTGAGGCATCAAATTGAAATTTTCTTCTCTAATTTTCCAGCAAGCTTTATCTCTTATTCATCTTCATTGCATCTCCATTGTGGGTCTCCTTTGGTAAGCTTTATTCTTTCCTCTTTCTCCATGATTCTTCTCTTTCTGGAAATTTCCTATTTATATGTTTATGTATATATTCATCCAAATCTGAATTTAATTCTTTAAATTCCAGCAATTTCTATCTTATCGTATCTTTTTCTGGCTTCATCATCGCACCACATGCAAGCTCCATTTAGTAAGCTTCAATATCTCTCTCTTTATTTATGCTCCTCTCGGTCTCTCTTTCTCTCTCTCTCTCTCTCTTCCTATATGTTTCTCTCAGTCTCTCTCCCTCTCCTTCGTCTCCCTATTCCAATGATTTTTGTCTTTATTATTTGCTCCCCTTAGTCTCTTTCTCTCTCTGCCTCTCTCTCACACACACACAGACTCTCTCTCTCTTTAATCTCCCTCTCCCTTTTGTTTATGTTATATCTTCTTCGTCTCTCTATCTCTCTCTCTCTCTCTCTCTCTTTCTCTATTTCTACATCTCTCACTCTCTCTCTCTTTCTCTCTCTATTTCTGCTTCTCTCAGTCTCTCTCTCTCTCCATTTATCTCTCTCCCCCTCTCTCTTCTTCGTCTTCCTTTCCCCTCTATGTTCCTCTCATTTTTTTGAACAGGGTCATCTAAACCAGACCGGTTGAATCGGACATGACCAAACTGGTTCAGTTAGACTAGCCACACTTGTTTGGTTAGACCATACCAAAATGGTTCAACCCGACCACATCAAACTGGTTCAGACCACCCGAACATAATTGAACTTATTTGAACCGCTTGATCAATTTACACCCAGTTTAGTTTCCACCTGTTCCCAACCTCACTTGCTCTCTAGTCAATTAAATAATTGTAGATATTATATGATTATATTATGATATGGTATTCTTTGATTTCAGGTCATTAGTTGCTGAATTTAATTCATAGCGAATCCAGGGAAGTGAGTTTACATAGTAATTCAGTTCATATGTTATAAGTGTATCATATATAATCCTATCGAATGGAGGTCATTTAGTGAGTGACTATGCCCCTCTCCATTTCTTTATTTAATGTTTCTTTATTTTTTTCTACTCATGATTTTTTTTCTTCTTCTTTTTTTACAAACAAGAGAAAGAATGTTTGTCCGTTCGCGACTCCTGATGACAGAGCTAAGATCATAACCATCTACAGTGTTCGCACTCATGATAAGCAGTGGTTGCTTGACCACAAGCGTGAACTTCCTTTCCTTGTTCATCCTCATTTTATACCTTTAGCATTTCCTGTTGTCATTCAAAGGCAACCTCCTATACCTTCCTCTTCTTCTAGCACCCCATCATCCACTTCTCCTTCCATTAAAGAAGCTTTTCACAATATGAGACTTATCCAACTCTCCCTAAACAATCCTTCTTCGCGCAATGTGTGCCCAAGGCTGATTTCTGAGCCATTGCCTATAGTCTCTTTTGAGGGGACTTCCCATGTTCGCCCTTCTCTTCAAATTTCTTCCCATTTATCTCTTCTAACTATCAGGCCTCGTGTTCAGCATGAGCTCTCTACCCTTCTGCCATTCATTCCGGTTAGACCTTCATTCCCGGATTTTGAGTTGGGTGCTTCTAAAGCAACCCAACTTTCGACCATCTTTCCTTCGGGTTCTGGCTTGAGGATTCCTTTTGAAGCTACCTTTTGATGGATTGCGAGAAGTCTCATTAGATCATGAGTCATTTGTAGTGTTCTGTCAACGTAGATCAGCTAGCGGAGGAACCCATAAGCCCTTTAGAAATGGATTAACCATAATCTTCTTTAGGTAATTCTCCTTATTTTTCATAATTTTTGTTCATCATTATTTTTTCTCCACTAACTTATGGATTTTTTTAGACTACTCTTTACCATAACATTCTTGCCTCCAAACTCAACAGTATTGGTTGTGAGATGGTTAGGCACGAGCAAGAAGTGTCTAACCTTAAGCGTCAGTTGGCCGCCAAGGAAGTAAAGCTTGGTGAATTAAAGAGTGAAGCCGAAGCAACAAGACTCTTTATCGAAGAGTTGAGGGTTGAAGCTGACAGGCGTACTCAGGAAGTCATTCATGAGGTTTCTCAACAGCTGGAGGCTTTGACTGCTGAAGCTATGAAGAAGGAGGAGGAAGAAGCCTATGAGCTTTACACCGCTCAATTCAAGTTGTTGGAGAAGGACGCTTACCCCATCGGTTACCTCGATAGTGTTACCTGGGCCCCCCCCCCCCCAATTTTGAAATGATTGAGGCAATTCCTCCTCCAATGGAAGACAACGCTTCTGCCATAGAGCTAAATGCTAAAGATGTCACCAAAGAAGTTGTTTCTAAAATGATACAGAGACCATATGACCCGATGGAAGAATATATTCAACACGAGCAAGAAGTGTCTAACCATAAGCGTCAGTTGGCTACCAAGGATGTAGAGCTTAGTGAATTAAAGAGTGAAGCCGAAGCAGCAAGACTCTTTATCGAGTAGTTGAGGGCTGAAGTTGATAGACGTACTCAGGAAGCCATCAACGAGGTTTTTGAGATGCTAGAGGCTTCAACTGCTAAAGCTCTGAAGAATAAGGAGGAAGAAGCATACGATCGTTACACCACTCAATTCAGGTTGTTGGAGAAGGATGCTTACACAATCAGCTACCTCGATGGTGTTGCCCGGGCACCCACCCAGTTTAAAATGACTATGGTAATTCCTCCTCCAGCTGAAGACAACGATTCTACCAAAGAGCCAAATGTTGAAGACATCACCAAAGAAGTTGTTTCTAAAATGACACAGAGGCCATATGACTTGATGACAGAACATATTCAGCTTGATTCGCATTTTTATGCTGCTTTTATTCTTACTTTTCTGTACTATTCTCTTTTTTATATGAATGAAATATCTTCCTTTTCATCCTTAAGCTCTAAGCGTTACTTTATTCTTCTCAACAAATTTCATTTGAACCTCTCGATGCACTTAAGCTTTTTAAATTTTTGCCCCGAGCATCTATTAGCATATTTAGGCAATTTTTAGTTTTTTACCTTAAACGGCCACTTAGCACACTTAGACATTTTTTTTTCATTTTTTAGCCTTAAGCGACCACTTGGCACACTAAAATTTTTTTTTATTTTTTGCCTTAAGCAGCTGCTTAGCACACTTAGGTAACTTTTTTCATTTTTTGTCTTAAGTGGCCGCTTAGCACACTTAGGAAATTTTTCTATCTTTTACCTTAAGCGGCCGCTTGGCACACTTAGGCGATTTTTCTCATCTTTTTACCTTTGCATGCTCTCCCTCTTTTTACGCTCTCCCTTTATTTGAGATTCAAGCCTTAGTGCTCTCCTTCTCTATGAGATTCGGGCTTTGGTGCTCTCCCTCTCTATGAAATTTGAACTTTTGTGCTCTCCCTCTCTATGAGATTCAGGCTTTGGTGCTCTCCCTCTCTATGAGATTTGGGCTTTCAATCATAACTTACTAATCATAAGAAATCAATAAAGAGAAATAAAGACACTAATTTATGGGGGAAACCCCTTTAACAGGGAAAAAATCATGGGGTAAGGATATTTTTATTAAACAATGATGGGAAATGTGTTCATACATAATATTTCCTCAGATGTAGAGCGTTCCACTACTTTGGAAGATCCATATCATCGCAATTGGTTAGCCAATATGATCCTCTACCTCCCACTGCTTTTATGACATATGGTCCTTCTCTATCTTGACTCATCTTTCCTTCATCCGTTTGCATGATTCTTTCAAGAACTAACTCACCATATTGAAAACCCCTTGCTTTTACTCATTTAGAGAAAT
Source organism: Datisca glomerata (assembly GCA_003255025.1). Lineage (NCBI taxonomy): Eukaryota > Viridiplantae > Streptophyta > Magnoliopsida > Cucurbitales > Datiscaceae > Datisca > Datisca glomerata. Next base: position 859,464 of record QANY01013337.1, on the reverse strand, counting down.
AAGATCGTTTGCGCTGGTTATAATTGCTCAATCTAATGAGCGTCGTTTCCCTTTTTTTCCTCCAACAGATCTTAATATTTTTCTAAAACTTTAGAGTTTTCTTCCTGATTGATCTCCAATGTCAAAGTTGGACACCCAATTTCTACAAGAATGACTGTTTCTGCCCAAAACGCTAAAGAAAATGGAGTTTGTGCAGTTTGTTCTCGTGGATTTATTCGGTAACCCAAAGAACTGAAGATAGATCTTCAACCCATTTCCCTTTTTCCATTTCCAGTCTTTTCTTTAATCCTTGTAGGATGTTCAATTTAACCTCTCCGCTTGGCCATTTCCTTGCTAGATAATATGGGATTGAGTGTAAGGCTTTGATCCGCAATCCTTCAAAGAAACTTTTGATGGTTTTCCCGCTGAATTGTAATCTGTTATCAGAGATTATGGTTTTTGGGATTCCATATCTGCATATGATTTCCTTCCAAAGAAAGCTTCTTACTTCCTCTTCTCATATTCGCGCCAATGTTATTGCTTCTATCCATTTTTTTCAAATAGTTCATTTCCACCAGCAAGAATATCTTCTGAGCCGGGGCCCTAAGTAACAGTCCCACTATATCGAGTCACCATTGCATAAATGGCCAGGGAATAAATAAGGTTTCAAGCGATTCTGGCGCCATTCAAGGGATTGGTGTAAACCTTTGACATTTGTCACACTTTTTCGTGTATTCCTTTGCGTCTTCTTACATTCTAGGACAATAGTATCCTTCATTCAATACCTTGTACGATAAGGTCCTTCCTCCTATATGGCTTCTGTAGAATCCTTCATGGACCTCTGCCAAAACTTACTTGCTTTTGTCGGGTTAAGGCACTTCAAATAAGGCCTCGAAAAAGATCTTCTATAGAGTTTGTCATTGATCAGAGTATATCTAGCCACTTTTGGCTCAACTTTTGCACCTCAAGTCTATCTTCTAGGAGCTTGCTGCTTTGCAGATATTGAATAATTGGGTTCATCCAACTTGACTCTGCGAGTGTTGTCTTAAGAATGGCTGTTTGGCTTTCTATGTTGGGAAACTCTAGGAATTCGACTAGGATGTTCCCTTTTCCATGATTGTTGATTGATGATCCCAGAGTTGCTAGAGCGTTCGCATGTAAATTCTTTCCTCTTTGAATTTGTTTTATGTGATATTCCTCCAATTGTTCTAATAGTTACTTCGCGCATGGGAGGTATTTAGACATTCTTTCATTCTTAGCATCGTATATTTCTATAATCTGGTTAGCCACTAATTGTAAATCATGATAAATATGTATTTTTCTTACCCTAAATTACTTTACGAGGTGAATTCCAGCTAGTAGTGCTTCGTATTCTGCTTCATTGTTTGATGTGTTGAAGCCAAATGATAAGGCATGTTCTATGGTTTCTCCATGTTGGATTTGAATCATTGTGCCTGCTCCGAATCCTTTTTTATTCGATGTCCATCCACATATAATCATTTGTCCATGTGCGGGCTGACTTCGATAGTGCCTTCTCTTTTGTCCTGTCGTGAACGCAACGATAAAATCTGCGAATACTTGTAATTTTATTACGATTCTTGGAACATAGCGTATTTCGTAGTGGCCAAGCTCCACTTCCCAGTTGGCTAATCTCCCTGTTAAATCATGTGAATGCATAACAATTTCAGATTGGGAACTCAGTTGGTAAAATGATTGTGTGTACCTGGAAATACGGCTTAAGTTTCCGTGACACCATGATTAAAGCCAGGACGATCTTCTCAAATTTCTTATATTTGTTTTCTACTTCTGCTAGGCTCTTGCTAACAAAATATATTGGCTTCTGTTATTTTTCCTCTTCTCTAACTAAAGTTGCACTGATTGCCGCCTTTAAAGCCTCCAAGTACAAGTACAACTCATCACTCAGTTCTGATTTTGACAGAATGGGTGGCGAGGCTAAAAAATTCTTAACTTCTTGGAAGGATGCTTTGCAATCTTCATCCCACTTTGAACTAAATTCTTTTTTAGCCTTGAGAAGAATGGTTTACACTTGTCCGCTGACCTAGCTAGGAATCTCCCAATTACTGCCAGCTTCCTGTTAAGGTTTTGTAGATCCTTTAGGTTTATTGGAGTTTTCATTTCTATGATTTCCTTCACTTGGTCAGGATTAATTTCTATTCCCCTCTGCGTGACCATGTGCCCAAGGAATTTTCCTATCTTGACTCTAAAAGTGCACTTTCCGGGTTAAGCTTCATATTGTGCTTCCGTAATTCTAAGAATGGCTCCTCCAAATGTATGATATGATCTATGTGGATAAATGACATAACTAACATGTCATCCACATAAACTTCCATTGTGTGCCCAATCTAATTCTTAAATATGTAATTAACAAGGCGTCGGTATGTTGCTTCTGTATTTTTCAATCTGAAAGGCATGACTTTATAACAGTAAATGTCGTGATCAGTTATAAATGATGTCTTCTCTTGGTCTGGCGTAGGGGTGTTCACTGTTCAGTTCAGTCAGTTATTTTAGTAAAAACTGAATAGAATCGAAAGTCACGGTTCGGCCCAACCCCGGACTGAACTGAATCATGAGTTATGTATGAATCGAACCATGAGTTGCTATTCGGTTCAGCTCGATTCGGTTCACCGATTCGGCCCATATTTTTGTACAAATTTTTTAAAGTGTATTTTCATTCTTAAACCTAAAATTTTCATGTCTAGCCACCTAAAAAGAGCATTTATCACAAATCATATTGAACATTTAAACATAAAATAAAATTCATGTCTAGTCACTTTCATATCTCAAATTTATCACAAATCATACTAGGCAACATTTAAAGATAAAATAAGAAGTAAGAGACATATTGTTCTATTTCAAATCAGTCATATATCATAAATTAATTCAAACTTTATCACAGAAAATGAAAATTTTGAAGGCTATTGAAAAAATCGGTAATAAATGGACTATACAAGTAAAACTTCCCCTAGAAGTCTGTTGTTCAGATAATTAATTGAAGTTCAAAAAACCTAGAGAGGCATCTTGTAGGTAGGAGAGAGATGGAGAAAGAAAAATTGAGTAAAGCAACATTCCACAATTATGAGACTCGGTAAATGAGGGGAAAAGGTAGAGGGACAAAATCAAGTAAACCACCATTTCTCTCTAATAATTATTATTAAAAAATGATGATTGACTCAGAAAAAAGAAGAGAGGGAAAGGGAGAAAGAAGCTTGAGCAAAGCAACCACAACACAGAACATAAATATAATTCTTAAATTGAAAGAGTTGATGATCAACCAGAAAGAAAAGTAAGTGTAGAGAGAGAAATGAAAAGCTAAAAGGTGACAGGTAAGGAAAATAGGGGAAAGAGAGAGGAAAAACCTTTGTTTCCATTTGCATATTCATGGAAGTTCAATTCACAAGAGGGGAATATTTTTCCTATCATGCAGTTGCGCTGTCAACATCTTCAATTCTTCGACTGTAAAGAAAGAAAAATAAAAATAAAAATTATAAACTAAGTCTTACCCTTTACTTTGGAGTTTGCCGGTGACCAAAATTTTCCAGAAAGATTCACAAATGTGTCCACAGATCATAATACAGAACAAACATAAATCATAATATAGATCATAATACAGTCCATAATACATATTATGATTGAGTATTATACAAAACAAAAAAAATATCAAAGATTCAAACAAAAGAGCGTATACATAACAAAAAATGAGCAACAATCCACAAATCTACAATCAAACACTACAAACAGATCAACCATAAAATCAAGATTTAGATAGATCTAAACTTAAATCAAATATAAATCAGAGAACACATGGATAAGAGAATGTTGAAATTCGTGAAGGATTACCTGGAGACCTTCAGGGATTAAGTAGACAAATCAGAGATTCAGATAAAATCCTGAGAGAGAAATCGCAAAGAATGAGACACAAAGTCTCAGACCAAAATGATAAAAATTCATAGATGAGGAAATCATAAAGGGTGAAGTGAGGCAGATAGAAGAGAAATCGTGAAGAGTGAAGTGGAAAATGACCAAAACCCTAAAAGTTCAGCTTATATATGGGGTTAAAGACTCAAAACGACGCCGTATTGAATAGTATATGAGATAAACAACACTATGGGGGTAAAACGACGTCGTTTTGTATAAAGATATTTGGTTCAGTTCAGTTCAGTTTGAAAATACATATTTTTTTGAACCAAACCGAAAGTTTGGTTCGACAGAAATGTGAGCCGAACAGAACTGAGATATATTAAATAACTGACTGAACTGACCATTTTTTGTTCGATTCGGCCAGTTCGGTACCAAAATTTTCACCCCTACTTGGCGGGTACATCTTCACTTGGTTGTATCCGAAAAACACATCTATGAAGGTTAATAATATATGCCTCGACGTTGCATCAATCATCTGATCAATTCATGGAAGTGGATAGTCGTCCTTGGGGGCATGCTTTGTTGAGATCCGTGAAATCTACACAGACTCTCCATTTTCTGTTCTTCTTTTTCACTAATGAAACTCGCCTTTCTTAGTCGGTCAACTTCTTCTTTGATTGCTTTCTTCCTTTCTGGGGTGAAGGTTCATCTCTTCTACTTCACAGGTCTGACATGTGAATCTATGTTCAAGTGGTGACATATACTAATCCCAGGCATATCAGTCAGGGTTTCCGCAAATACATCTTCATTTTTTTAAGAATCAGATCAGCTCATGCCGCTCTTGTTGGGACAACGTTGCTTTTATCTTGGTTGCTTTTGTACCTCTGTGAGCTTTATCTCTATCAGTTCCTCGATAGCTTCGTATCATGCTCCCTCATCTTCAGTCGAGCGACTTTAGTTGTTATTGATGTTGGCTAATTGGCCGCTTTCCTGTTGAGATTTACGCTTTTCTTGCAGCATCTGAAGTTGTGACCGTGCAACATCTTGTTGCGGCATGGTCTCCTCTGATTGTTCTCGTTCCATTTGGACTTGGATATTTTAGTGTTTGATGGTATGTTGACGGAACTACTTTCATCTTGTGAATCCATACTCTTCATAATATTGCATTGTATGGGGACGACGTATTTATAACTGCAAATCTGTCAAGTGGTTAAATGGTTCCGCTAATATTAGAAGGGAAAGTGTTCCTTCTGAGTACGTTACTTCTCTGTTAAATCACACCAAAGGCTGCCCCGGGTTTTGTAGTTTTTCCACTTCTACTCCCATTTTGTCCATGGTTGATCAGCATAGGACATTTGGTCCACTACCGTTATCTACCAAGACCCTTCTCAGTAAACAACTTTCCACCTAGATGGAGATGGCGTCACTGTGATTCTCAATGATTTGCAAGTCTTCTTTTCCATTGAATGTTATGGTAGCCTCTTCTTAAGTTTTCTCCTCTTCTTTTGCAACCGCAGTCGCCCTTTTGTAGCATTGTTTACATTCTTTACGACTAACTCCTTCCAATTCCGTCAGAGCTATTATCATGTCAACGATGCAAAGTGGTTCTGCGACCTTTCTATGTTCCATATCTCCTTCTACTTGTCTATTGTCTAGCCTAGTGACGTGCTACAGGAGATGACCTTTGCTGATGAGTTCTTCAATGTAATCCTTTAGCTGATAACATTCTTTCATCATGTGCCCGTTACTTTTATGGATTGAGCAATATTTATGATTATCTTTCTCCGTAGGTTCTCTTTTAACTTGTTGTGGCCTCTTCAGCCGTGACTCATCTTTTATGGCCCATATGATCTGATTTACTGGGATGGTGAGTGGAGTATAAGTTTTCTCCCTTCGAGTAAACCGTTCAGGCTCCCTCAGTCTTTTCTCTCATTCATTTTCCTCACGTCTACCGTTAACTGCGCTGATAGTCGCATCATACTTCTTCTATATTCTTCAAGATTTATATTGGTTTGGGCCTTACGAAATGTTTTCATCATGGTGAGCGATTTCTCCTTGGACAGATCGTCAAATAATGAGGGTGGCGGGTCTAATCCTCTTCTAAACACTAGTCAAGCTACGTGGTCATCATAGTCCTCCACCTTGCCCATCTTTTCTTTGAACCACTGGGTGTATCCACGCGGTGATTCTCCTTTCTTTATTGAAACTGTCAGAAGATATTATGAATCATCCTTGACGGATCTATACGTCACATACTATTTCAAAAAGATAGAAGACATAACATAAAAGTTAGTTATAGAAAAAAAGGGAAAAGACTGATACCATTTTAGAGCGCTGCCATCCAAGCTTGTCGGGAGCATTCTGCACATAAGTGCGTCTTCATGTTGATAGAGCTTCATCATTTGTTGAAACCTCCTCACATGATCAACTGGATCTGTATTCCCTGCATAATATTTAAATTTGGGTGGTGCCAAATTTGTAGGAGTAAGTGTTCACAGGATTTCTAAAGTTAACGGGGTCTGGGTGAGTGAATCCAAATCCGCTATAGTTGTAGTGCCCAGTCTTTGGCCTCTGCCATCTTTCTTGTAAGCATTTTCTCTATATCGTGCTCTGTCAACCCTTAATTTTACTATGGGAATTCCAGCCACTCTGTTATCCACGTTCTTGGACTATTCATCACCTTCTTCGTTCAGTTCTTGATTATTTTTTAGGTTCTGTCCAGCGTGCCTTCTTAATGCGACATCTTGACTTTCGTGTGCAACCTCTCGAAAAGATTTGTTGGACTTCTCGTTGCAAGGTTGCAACATGGTCTTGCAGTGCGTGCAAAGTTGTATGTAGAGTTTCAGCATTCTGATTCTCCAACTCTGTGATTCTAGCTAATATGGCTTCAAGGAGAGCTTGTACGTCATGGTTCCTCTATTCAAGATGATTTTGTGGATCATTTCTGCTCTCTTTATCTCGTTCTTAGCATCCTCAATGTTTCTTACTGAAAATATTTTTCTCCTTGAGCTTTCTTTCAATCTCTCAATGAGGGTACCAATTTGTAAAGAAATTTCTTCCTCTACTATATTATGGAAATAGAATGTAAAATAGATTTTTGAGAATTGAAAGAGTTAAGAGAGAAAAAGAGTAGATTTTGTATTGATCGAATTGTGTTTGCTTTGGTACATATGGAGTTATTTATAGGACTTTTCCTTCATGGCCGTGTACAACCATTTAATGATGGTACAATGAATATTTAATGTGATTATGGTTGTTGATCAAATCGCGGGGATGGAAGTAACTGCCGCTATCAGATTTAATTTTCTTTTGACTGTCTTGTCACATTTCTTTGACTTCGTCTTCTTTAGTATGCCTCCACGTCGTCCTCTTTTTTAATTTCCAAAAATTATAATAAATAATTTAATTAATTAATTCTCAATTAATTAATAATATATAATTATCTCATAATTATATACTTGCCATCAAAACTTAATTCATTTTGCAAGCTAGCCCTTTTCTTATGTCTTGAAACATTCACATCCTAAACTGTGTAGTACAAAGGAGGTTTGGGGACCACAGACCAAGTTCTATGTTTTGATAAATCATATTATTAATTAAATAATCTCAGTTATTAATTTCATCATTACTCTATTATAAATATAAAATTGCATTCTTAGTAATTACAGAATATATTTACAGAGTAATCTCGTGTAGTCCATAGATAAAATCACTTCTTATAGTTTTGTCCTCCAATTATTGGTTCGTAAATTAAAACTGGTCAAAATTACAATTTTACCCTTCTAATTACCTATTAATCCTTATGTACCACTAATTCACCAGTAAAAGGTCAATTTATAATCGTATTGTAAATTTAAGCTCAATAACCATTCAGTTTCAGAAATAACATTTACGAGAACTAATATACGATCCGTTAGGAAAGCTTGGAGTTCAAATCTCTTAAGATCATGTTCGTAGCCATGCATGTCACTGAATCTTCAAAACAAAAGTCACTAGTATGTTTTACAAATAAACTTTAACGAGTGAATCAAAAGAGCCAGTAGACATGTATAGAAGTTCACGACTACTGAGGATTTAGATTGATCTACATATGACAATCCAATTGATGTGTATTAAATTTTTATGATAAACGGTAAGTTAATAAAGATATTAATTCACATCAGTCATGTCTTATATAATCTAATTATATAAAGTATCTTCCCTAAGATGTCTATCCACATCATCGATCCAGATCTAGATCACATGCATCAAAATGCTTAGCAAGCCGTACTAGCAATCATTCATTAAAGATTCAATACTTTAATATGTTACAGACTGTTTTATTCATTATCTATAATCATAATGCTCTTGTACTAATACAAGATCATAATCTCATTAATGAATATAGAATTTTTATATATTTATATTAATTATTCAAAAATAATTCAGAGAATACAATTATAAGAAAAATACGCTTTTATTAATTTTCAAATAAAATATCTTCACACATGCTTTGAGGGTACTGTGCCTAACAATCTCACACTTACCCTAAAGTAAAGGTGGCATCTCTCTCAACCCCATGTTTCATACATGACCCTCAAACGACTTCGTTGGAAGCATCTCGGTAAAATGATCAGTCGGGTTCTGATGTGATGCTATCTTCATAACAGACACATCTCATTGGTGTAAGATCTCTCTTACAATATGGTATTTTCTCTCAATGTGTTTGCTCCTCTTGTGACTCCTTAGTTCCTTTGAATTAGCTACCGCCTCACTATTGTCACAGTACAAGATTAGGGGCTTATCCATAGCTGAAACTACTTCCAGATCAGTATAAAACTTTTGTGCCAAATCATTTTTTTCACAGCTTCACAAGCCACTATGTATTTGGCTTCCATGGTGGAAATACAATACTAGATTGTTTATTACTTCTCCAGACTACAGCTTCTCCACCTAGGATGCATACTTATCCTGACTTCAACCTTCGACTATCCCTCTCTGATTGAAAATCAGAATCAATATATCTAGTGGGGTTCAGGTCTCCTCCTGAATAAACAAACATATAATTTATCGTTCTCTGAAGATACTCGAGAATGTTCTTTACTGCAATCCAATGTTCAAAACCAAGATTTGATTGATAATGACTGACAATTCCTACTGCATAACAGATGTCCGGTCTCGTACACAACATAGCATACATAAGACTCCTAGCTGCTGAAGCATAAAAAACATTTCTCATATCATATTCCTCCTGAGGTGTCTTAGGACACTGCTCCTTGGAAAGGACAACTCCATGTTTGGTCGGTAATTGACCTTTTTTGAAATTTTCCATAGAGAATATTTCTAGTACCTTATCAATATAAAATGCCTAAAAAAGTGTCAAGAGCTTGTTCTTCTTATCCCTTAGGATTTAGATGCCTATAACATAGTTGGCTTCTCCAAAGTCTTTCATTTAGAATTTCTCAGCTAACCATTTCTTACTTTCGATAAAGTATCCACATCATTTTCAATGAATAGAATATCGTCTACGTAAAGATCTACAAAAACCACTTTCTTTTTTTGATGTATTTATAAACACAAGCTTCGTCAACATTTTGTTCGAAGCCATATGATTTAATAGTTTCATCAAAGGTAAGATTCCAAAACCTCGATACTTGCTTCAATCTATAAATGGATTTAATCAACTAGCATACATTCTGATCTTGCCATTTTTTCATGAATCTTTCTAGTTGCATCATATAGATGCGTTCTTCAGGGAAGTCATTAAGTAACGTTGTCTTGATATCCATTTGTCATATTTCATAGTCTCAACTAGCGGCTATGGCTACTAGTTGTGCCTTGAAAGTCTCTAATGTCTTATATGCACCTCTTTTCTTCTTGAAAATTCATTTACATCCAATGGGCCTAACTTCTTCAGGTGGATCTACAAGTTTCCAAACAGAATTGGAATATATCAATTTCATTTCTTGGTTCATGGCATCTTATCATTTCTCCTTTTCAAGATCTTCCATTGCCTCTTTAAATGTTAATGGATCGTCATTATCGGTGTCTGACACTAAGACATGCTCCTCGAGTTCATAGCAAATAGGTTGTCTTACAACCCTCCCACTACGACGTTGTAGCGAGATTTCCTGAACATGAATAATGGTTTATTTGGTTTATCGTTTATCACTTAATGATGAAGATGGTCTGGTCTCATCAGATGCGAGTTCTTCGGGAACTACTTTATTCTGAGGTTTGTAGTTTACCATATAGTCGTGTTTAAGGAAAGTAGCATTTTTTGATACAAATACTTTTTTATCCTTGTAACTATAAAAGTAAGCACCTCTTATTTCTGGAGTATAGCCAACAAATATACACACTTCAGACCTTGAGTCTAACTTTCTAGTCTTAGGTCTAAGAACGTGAGTCGGACACCCCCATATACGAAAATGATGCAAACAAGGTTTGGAGCCATTCCATAACTCTAAAGGTGTCTTGCTTATAGACTTAGAAGGAACTACATTCAAAATGTAAGTTTTTGTTTGAAGTGCATATCCCCAATATGTGAGTGGTAGTGATGAGTGGCTTATATCGATCTAACCATATCCAAAAAAGTTCTGTTTCTCCTTTATGAAATATCATTTTTCTGTGACGTTCCAGGTGCTATAAGTCGGGATAGAATGACATACTCCAGCAGGTGATCTTTGAAAGATTTACCTAATTGCTTTCAGTTTCAGCTTTGAAGTCTTTAAACTTTCTAAAAGTTTTGGACTTTCTATGTATTAGGTAAGTATAACTGTATCTTGAGTAATCATCAATAAAAGTGACAAAATACTCAGTGGTTCTTTGGCTCTTTAGCCCTTTGCAGAAAAAGGTCTCTTGAACATTTTACCCTCTAGACATGATTCACAAACCATGAGAGTTCTAACTTTTAGTTTTTTCAAAGCATCATGCTTTGTTAATCGGTTTATTCTGTCAAGATTAACATGTCCCAACCTAAGATGTCAAAGATATGTATCATCTTCTTGAGAAACTATTTGTCGTTTGTTACCTTTTGGATTTGCTACTTTAAATAATTTAGAATTATTTAATGTTCATTCAGTTGGTTTAAACATATACAGTCCGTTTGAAACTTTTGCATGACAAATATTGAAACCATGCTTTGAAATAACAAACATATTATTATTAAAAGAAACATCAAAATTCTATTCATGCAACAAAGATAAAGAAATTAAATTTCTAAAAATTCTCAAAATGAAATAAACATTGTTCGAAGTAAGAAATTTATTTCAAAAACTCAAACGGAACTGTTACTAATGCTTTTGCTGAAACAAGTGCACCACTGTCAACTCTCATTATCGCATCGCCATCAGCAAGCTCCCTTGAAGAATCAAGCATCTGCAAATAAGAACATACATAGTTAGTGGCTCCTGAATCTATAATCTAGGATGACAAATCATATTCCACTAAACAAGTTTCAAGTACAATAAATCAAATTTACCTTTCTTTTTCAACTCGGAGAGATACTTGTGACAGTTTCTCTTCCAGTGACCTTTAACTCCACAATGTAAACATTTTCCCTTGGGTTCTTTCTTCTTGGAGTTGTTGTCTACATATGATCATCTGATTGATGTATATTAAATTTTTATGATAAATAGTAAATTAATAAAGATATCAATTCAGATCGATCATGTCCTATATAATCTAATTAAATAAAGTACACTCACTAAGATGCTCATCCTTATCAGTGACCTGAATCTAGATCACATGCATTCAAAATGCTTAGTGAACAGTACTAGAAACTATTCATTAAAGATTTTATATTTTAATATGTTGTGGACTATTTTATTCATTATCTATGATCTTAATGCTCTCGTATTAATACAAGATTATAGTCTCATTAATGAATATGAAATTTTCATATATTTATATTAATTATTCAGTAATAATTCAGAGAATATAGTTATAAGAAAAATATACTTTTATTAATGTTCAAATAAAATGTCTTAACATATACTTTGAGGGCACTATGCCCAACATAATCAGTATTAATGAATGACATTTGAGTAACTCATCTAACTTGATTATGAGTCATCAAGTTAATAAAAATAAATCATCACATTCTTTAAGTAAATGGTAATTATAAACACATTAATCTAATTTTTTTTCTGATTTTAAAACTCATCTAATTTCGTTTCCTAGAATCAGGTAAACATACTCAAAAGGAACTCGAGAGGTAGGTTCAGGTGGTGAAAACATAAATTTAAAAGTTTACTCCGTCTTAGATCCAAGATTCAAATTCTCTTAGGCACAAAATAATTAGAGTACGATATCCGGTTTTAAAACCGTCAATTTATCATGACTGGTATAAAGAAAATTCAGAAAACACGTTGTGCATAAGCTATGAGTATCGTGAGATAATCAACATGTACGTGAGTTCCAACAAAAATCAATTTCAGAGATAAAAACATGTAATTTCTAAAATATACTCTTTCATAAAGAGTTTGGAATTAATATACCCTTTTTAAAATAAAAAATCTATCTCACAGGTTCACCATTTTTGGTTTTACTTCCCCATCAACCTTTTCACATATCTCTCAACATCCACTTGTTTTGTAAAATTTAATTTTAAAGTTCAATTTTGTTATAATTACTTAAATTATCTGTCTAACTTAAATTTTGTGACATGTCAACAATTATTTAAAAAATTTAAATAATTATTTAAAAAATTTAAATAATTAAAATATATTATTTAAATCTTTCATGTGATTATACTAAATAAAAAATGTCCTATAAATTCAAATAGTATGTTACAACTATTTATATCATTTAAGTTACCAAATGATAATGATTAGAAGTAATTAAAAATTATTATCACTTTGACGGGAACCCTGAACTTTTGGCCATATACCAAACAACACCAGAACCTTTAAAATATTACTCCTGATGTTTAATTTCTTTTGTGTTATCTCCTATCGCCATCTCGATCAACTAAATGGACGGAAATGAGGTGTCGTCTGTTTTCTTTCCTCGCAGGTGATCCTCAGTAAGGGTTGTAACGGTAATTCACTACCTCTAAACAAAATAGTGTCGTTTGTTTTCTCTCCTTGCTAAGTTTTGTCGCTTTATCTCTCTCTTCCATGGATTCTTTGTTAGCAACCTATGCCTCCTCGCACGAAGATGAGCAAGAGTAACAACAAAAACAATCACCATATACACATCACAAGCAAAAGGTGTGGCTCTCCCCTCATTACCAAACTATGAAAACATCAAAAGTTCATCTTCCACTACTGCCCTTCCCTCTTTCAATCCTTCCCTTACCCAAACAATCCGCGAGTCCTGCGCTTCGTATTCTAGGAACTGAAAACAACAGCCCAAGAGCACCACAGGTTCAAAATTGTTGATGTTTTATCCTTATTAGCATTTGCCAACTTCAAATGTTAAGTAATTTGATTGGATTTTGTTAGAAAAATGTGAAAAAAAATGAGTGGTTTTTTTTTGTTTCATTTTCATCATACTCTGTTTTTCTTCTGTAAACGACAGTGGGGGTTTTCATGGATTTCTTCTGTTTTTAAGGTGACGAAGAAAGAGAAAATGGAATATAAAACAAGATAGAAATTGAAGGGTTCGGGTCTCCAATTCCATGGAAGCAAGTGATTGGATGCTTGAATTAGTGTTGAAGAGAGAGGTTAGGAAGAAGAAGGGTTGGGTAATTGAATTACCTTTAGATCCCTTAATGAGAATACGTGGTACGTTTCCGTCTATTTATGTGACGGAAGTGACAGGAGGGAGCAACACCGAAAGAAATTAAATGTCAGGGGCATTAGTGTAACGTTTTAAAGATGATGGTGTTGTTTGCTATATGTCCAAAAGGATGGTGGGACTCGAGTAATTAACTAATTCAAAATTATGATAGAAGTCATTATTTCTATTTTGGTATGATATATCTCACTCAATACCTAACAATATTGAATCAAATTATTTTGCTAAATCCTAACACAATTATCTACAGAACAAACATTTTAAGGATTAATAGAAAGTTAGGTAAATATTTCTATAAATTTTGTTAGTGTAGCGCTTACATGAAGTATTGGAATTGTAATCGATAAAAACATCTCATTTTTCTCAAACCTCTCACCATCATTTCTTCTTTTAAAACTTAAATTTAAAGTTAATTTACTAATGTTATAGCTACCTGAACCTTTCAAATTATCATATTTGATTTGAGTTTTGCAATTAAAAAATGTAACAGTTACTTGAAGGGTTCAAGTAGTGACAATATACGATATGAACCTTCCAAGTGATCATGTTGGACGTGGTTCAAAATTTCAACAGTTACTTGATGGTTCAAATAATATGTCATAATTACTTGTACCCTTAAAAATATCACATTTTACTTGAATTTCACTATTAAAAATGTCAATAGTTAGTAGAAGTATTTAAAAAAAATATAATACTTGAATCATTCAAGTAACTGGTAAGATAACTTGATGGGTTCTAGTACTACTATATTTAAACTAATCTAAACCTTCAAAAAAATGAGTGAGAAACACAAGATGAAAGAACAAAGAAAATTTAAGAAAGAAACGTGACTTACATTGAAATATAAAAAATTGTCAAATTTAAGTTTAATTTTCCTAGAGGGACTTGGGTGGTGGAAAAATCAGAGAGGGTGATTGATATTGTCTAGATATTGTAGGCTCTAGGGGTGTACATGGTTGTTTTGGACTATTTAGCATAAAAACTAGATCTGCTCCAAATTCACGATATTCTCATAATGAGAACAGAACCGGTTAGTTATATGCATATAAATTGAACCAACTGGACTATAAAAAACTGGACAGTTGGTCGAGTTTTACGGTCCATTAAGGAAATCTTTTTTTCAAGAGGTTTGTTGCAGCAAAAAACTTCTACAATGATTTTCTTCTTGCAATCTCCCCACAGGGTGATGCTCCTCAAAACTTGTTGATGTCAAAGTCTTTTAAAAGTAGTTCAAGAAAGCTGTGGAGATCTGCGGCCACCGGCCTAAATGCGGGGAGTACCTTTTTCCTTTAAGTTAGCCTAGGGAGTTCACCCATCCAACCGAGGAGGAGATACTTGTAGTTTCCCTTAGCACTTGTAATCTTTTTTATGAATTTCCTTTACCACTATCTCTTTTATTTAGCTCCGCTTTTATCGTAAGTCATATGTTCTGAGTTGAAGCTCTTATCTTCCCCCCGAGCTCTTGAGTTGGTCTAAGCATGACCATGATCCTTTATTCCTTGGTTGTCGAGTGTCGCTCTTATTTTTACTTACCTGAGCTGAGGGATTGCTATGATCGAGCCCGAGCCTTAAAATGGCTCGGATCCCTTTTGATGTGTTGCCACCATTGAGGGTCGCTCCTCTTCAAGAGGTCTGGTTGCGCAGACCAGCATTCTAGGAGTTGGACGTCTTTACTTTTTGGTGATGTCAAAAGGTTTTCCCTTTGCGGATAATCAATTCTCTACATCTAGTCGAGCGTTCCTGCTCGGGTCGGATCCTTATTCCTGTCTGGTGATCTAGGAAGCAAGTTGAAATGCCCATCGGAGGGCCTCATGATTACCTTGCGAGCTATAATCTTCAATAGATATCCTTATTCTCAGTGTCTAGATTGCCTTTCCTAAGGCCTTTCCTTAACTTTGTTGGACATGCGTGAGTGCCCGGTTATTATTACTTTCATGGCTGACTAGTCAGGCACGCCTGCCTTGGTTAGACCCTTGAATCTCTGTTTGTGAGCTAAGGTTCTTGGCAAATGTCACTTGTCAATATCTAACCAAACGTACCTTCTCTAACTAGATCATTGACCCCATCTGCGAGCATGAATACTTAGCAGACATCTCTTGTCGATATCTAGTTAGTCATGCCTGCAGACATCTTGTCAATATCTAGCCAGGTTTTTCCTGCTCTGGCTATATTCTTGATCATGTATGCGAGCATGAGTTCTCAGTAGACATGTTGCCGATATCTAGCAAGGATTTCCTGCTCTGGCTAGATCATTGATCTCATCTGTGAGCATGAGTACTCAGCAGATATCTAGTCGGTATTTTCCTACTCTGACTAGGTCCTTAATCCCGTCTGCAAGCTAAGTTGCTTGGCAGAAATCTCCTTGTCGATATCTAATCAAGTTTTTCTGCTCTGGCTAGATCCTTGATTCTATCTGCGAGAGTGAGTGCTCGGCATATATCACTTGTTAATATTTAGCTAAGCGTGTCTGCTCTGGCCAGATTCTTGATCTCGTCTGCGAGCTGAGGTACTCAGTAGACATCTCATTGTCGATATCTAGCCAGGTCTTCTTGCTCTGGCTAGATTCTTGACCTCATCTGTGAGTTAAGGTACTCAGCAGATATCTCCTTGTCGATATCTAGTCAGGAATTCCTGCTCTGGCTAGATCATTAATCTCGTCTGTGAGCTGATGTACTCGGCAGACATCTCCTTTTAATCTCAACTGATGGGTTCAGGAACCACGCCAATCATCATTTTTATTTAATCCTGACTGGTGGGCTCGAAGGCCTCGCCAATCATCAATTTTTGTTTAATCCCAACCGTTGGACTCGAGGGTCTCGATAGTCATCATTTTTTGTTTAATCTCAACTGTCAGGCTCCAGGGACTCGCTAGTCATCACTTTTTATTTAATCCCGACTGTCAGGCTCAAGAGCCTCGTCATTCGTCACTTTTTATTTAATCCTGACTTCCAGGCTCGAGGGTCTCGCCAGTCATAACTTTTTATTTAATCCCGACTACCAAGTTTAAGGGCCTCGTCAGTCATTACCTTTTGATCCTCCTTTTAAGATTAGCGTTGATTGTTTGCCTTTATCTGATAAATGCCATTGAGCATACAATCATTTTCGTTTATTACACTTTGGCGTTAACCATACTAGAGAATGTCGCTTCCTCTACTCTGAATGGGAGGAAACTACGTGGAGAGATTTTTCAAAATAAACCTTGTGCAGCTTATATATATACTCCTTCTAACATTTATTAAATTCGTACCTTCCGGCCTTGATGCCTCCATCGAGATGGGAGTGTCCCAAAATCCCCACTAGCCTCATGATCTAGTGAGTGTACATTATAGTATACCTACAGAGGTGATCATCCTCCCCTTCTTGGTCGTCATGGACGCCACCACCATACTCTTCCTCCTTCGCCGAGTGGTCGCGACAATAATAGGGGGTCCTTCTTTCGGCGAGGAGGATGGTGGATGTTTCCCTCTCACCTTGGACTTCACCAGCGTTGGATACAGGACCAAACCCATCCTCTCAGGGTAGAAGAGGATCTCGGGTGCTTTAAACAGGAACTACTTTACAGTTGTCCTCACAGGCGGCGCCAACTATTGAAGCCATAAACTTCTACAGTAATTTTCTTCATGCAATATCCACTCGGAATGATTTAACAGGTATGGAGTATGTACTTTTGGACTAGAATTCTTAAATAAATGAACAACATAGAATTTTTCAGTAGGGGAGATGGTTTGTTTTATCGTCACTTGTACGAGATATATTACAAATCAGGGTAAATATTTAAGGTGGCGTTTTGTACAAGGTCATCTTTGCACCAAATACCTGGAAAGTTCACAAACCCTTGTTTAGAATCTAAATTGAAGGTGATGGAGTATCTAGATTCCGACAATCTCCTTAAATAAAAGCTTCATAAATGGTCTAGATTGTCCTTCCCTCTCATCATCGACATACCACATAATTTTAAATAGTCTAATTGCAAGTTTCAAACAAAAAAAATTAGTCCAAGAGTAAAATTAGAAATCGATAATTATATTCATAACAGTCTTAACTATTATCAAACACAATAATCTTTAATTTTTCAGACATCTTATTTTCTCATAATCCACTAAAAACAAGACCATGACTCGTAACATGACTCGTAACGTGACCCATATACACGCCGTCTGCTCAAATCGTTTAATAAATTCATAGTTTGAACTTGAATCACATTTGGAAATCTCATTCTCTTCTATGCACTAATTTGTTAAAAATTCATGCAGAGTTTTAGAAGACTAAATATTATTTGATAATTAATTTTACATCTGATTAACTTGGACCAACTTGAAATGAGCATGAATAAGTTAAGGACCACATTGCTTGAATCCACATTGACGGATCAAGATTACCAAATTAAAAATTGACCTCTCATGTAACTTGTATGCATGAATTTGTTCATCTTTTCTAATCAAATGTTCGCTTTCTTAGAATGATCAAAATGTTAGAAAGTAATGGAGCTACTCAATGATGCTACGGTATAATAGGATGAGTCCTACATTTGCAAACTTGTTCATCACTAGGTGATCTGGGCATAACAAGTTAGCTCATTGGTGATCCAGATCTCCTCTCATTTTTTCATGTTCTGACCAACATGAAGAGTTACGTTACATCTGACCCGTTACTTTCGGGCTAGATCTATAATTTTACGTTGCATCTGACCCGTTACTTTCGGGCTAGATCTATAATGTGAGTACAAATCCCCGTTACTACTTATCAACAATTAACCAAATCCTGGTCTCCCATCTCCCATCTCCCATCTCCCATCTCACACAGTAAGCCTAAGCTTTAACTTCAACATAGGTGTTGCAAAACTCCCCAATAGGTTTGTCAAGTAACCTATCTACATATCCATTTTTTTATTTGCTTAAAAAAAAGAAGAAATCAACGATAAATAGGATGTATAGATATCCACTTATTTTCAAAGAATTTTACAACGTCAAAGTCTAACTTTATGACAGCACACATTGTTAGATCTTCAGAAGAAAATATTGCTTAGTTTGATACTCACGTCTTCTATTTTGGTGGGTACTTAGGGCTTGCTTTGGAGATGCGTAATTTAGATGTGCCGTGGATTGAGCATTGAAAAAGATGGAAAAGTATCGAACGTGATAACAATGTTCCCACCAGATACACATATGGGTACCCTCTGAAAATAACTGTGATAGTTTAGGATCATTGATGACGTTTGGCGCACCGTAACTGACCTCTGCAATCCTGAGTTCTTATATTGGACTTCTAAAATTGCAGTAGACTCCCAAATCTGTAGGGAGTTGAATACGAGTGGCACGACAATTCATCAGTTCTGGAGGGGATTGGTTTCTCACATACTTTACGGATGAGACAGAACCAAATTACCTGCATCACATACAAACTTAATCTGATAAAAACTAGTAAATTAATGAATAAAGGTATAACCACAGTCGACGAAAAGTAAGCGGGGGCAAGTTCTTATGTCTCCACAAAATTCAGGAAATGCAAACCAACAATTCTGTCCTCTAGAAATATATGTGAAGTGAATTTGATCTCTTATTGCAATGAACAATTGATGGTCCAGATCATATAAAAAGCATGTCTTTGGATTCAAGAGCAAGAGAGGATCTATTCCCATCATTACCTTTCTGGTCAGAAACCCTTGAATCCCAACTAACCTGACCCTATAGCAAGCATGAATTCAAAACAGGACAAGTTTCAATACCACATTAACTGAAGAGAACAATCAAATTACATATAGTGTAAATGATAATAGGTGAAATTTTCGCCAACGACGACTCTTCGACATCCATTTAGTGTTAGGCCATTACGTTTGTCAGTTAAACCTCCCAACGGTTTCTCCACATACCTAAACTTACTAATACTTTTTACATATTATTATTGACCTAAACATACAAATACTTATCCTTTAAAGCTTTATGAATATAAAAAGAAATGTGATCAACAAATGTTCCAGATTGTAGATGTAATTAATATTACAAGAGCTGACAGCTTCCTTTCTTTTCTCTAATGTGAACGCACAAATGAAGATCAATATCTAACATCTAGTCAGATTTCTTAATCCTTGGACAAACTTATCAGGTTTTCAGTTCAAAATGTTAATTTAAACAGACATTTTTGCTTTCCTACGGAAATTAAAGGAAACAACCGAATAATGATGTTCTCTACGGCAATTTACGAAATTAACTTCATAATTCAAGCTCATACTTACTGTTAGGCCATCATCTATCACAATGCAACTGCCAAGCAATGAACAATGGAAGATCCATTTGGAACTCTAAGAACAGCATCACACCAAACAATCTTCCCCAAAAGCTCACCATTCTCATTCTTATTAACCTCAAGATCAGCACACCATATCTCCATTTCCTTACCATTAACCTTGGTTTCCCAAACCACCATCAACCTCCCTCCCACATTGGCCATAGTTGCTCCACATAAAAAGTTGGGCAACCCTTTCTCTACCCCCTTCAACTCCTTCCATATCCCTTCTTTCACATCAAAACCTCTGATTTTCCCCAAATAATCATAGCAATATAAAATCGCATCCACCGTACAAGCCCTCCCTCTCCACCCCAGATCCAGCCTCTTCGTCACGGTGCTCCACACTCCACTTCTTGGCTCATACACCACCCCTCCCCGGTCCGCCATGGCATATATTTTCTTCTCTACAACCGCACTCGCGTGCATCCACTTCTCTCGGACCTCAATCTCGCTAGGTACAGCTTCCCACCGTCCGATTGCAGGATCAAAAACCTCAGCCCAGTTCCTAGACCGAGACCACGTATCGACCACGCACCCGCCCATAACATATATCTTACCGTCCACTACACCTGCGGCGGCGAACTCGCGACCGACCCGCATGTTGGGGGCGGATTCCCATCGATTGAAGCGGCAATCAAGGACCCAAACGTGCGGGGAAGGAACGTCGTTAATGGAACCACCGATGACGTAGATTTTCGGACCCACAGAAACGTAGGCAGATCCGATGTAAAGGGAAGGGGTGGGTGGGACAGGAACGAGGGGCTGGTTTTTAGGGTTTTGATGAAGGGTGAACCAGTGGAGAGGGGAGGAAGATTGGTGAGGACGAAGGGTGAGATATAAGAAGTATTGGGTGGATCTGAGGAGAGAGCGAGTGATGAATAAGATTGGAGAGGATAGGAGTGATCGGAATGGCTTCGAGACCAGGGAGAGGACTGGGTGGTGGGATCGGGGCACCCGAGCGAGGCAGTTCACAGCGACGTCGTTAGGTAGTGACGGAATTAATATCTGCTGCGGTTGTAGTGGTTCGTCGGCGGTTGTCGCCATACCCGGCAAACGTAGGGATGGTGAAGGTGATACCATTAAACTGCGAAGGGTATTGTACTCTGTGGTAGTTGGCGTTTTGTTGTCGAACATCGCCCGCCCCCTCCCCCGTCCTTTTTGTCTTTTTTGTTTGTGTTTTATTTGAATATTTCAAATAATTATATCATGATTTAAAAAACTAGAAATTAACTTTTTAGGGTGTGTAAAAACTGATCAAACCAATAAAATCAAACATGACCAAATTGAAAATGATAAGTCTGATCAATTTTTAGTTAACTACATTCAGTTATGTTTGAGATTAAAAAAACTGAACTTTCAATTCGGTGCAAAATTTTCCAACATTTTAGGTCATTTCTCTTCTTTCCCACTTCTCTCGTGTATTTTATATCTCGAAAATCAAACCCTAATCATCTCCACACTGTGAACTTATTTTAAATTATAAAATTTTATTGTAATGCATAAAAAACTTACATTTTTTTTATTGAAAACATGTCTAATGGACTTTGTTATGGCATCCCCTACAGTGTGGGCGATTTTGTGACACTTCTGATGCGGCTGTCTTGTATTTCTATTAGAAAGAGATTTATTGGCCAAAGAGTCTGTGAGACCAGTGAAATAACATGTACCCCTAACTCTTATCATTTGCATGAAGCTGAACTCTGCTTTACGGTAGTGTGAGTCACTGTCACCAATTTATCTTAATTGCTATTACTAAAATCTCAACATATACGAAAGCATAGCTACTTCACGCTATATCCATTCCTCAGGTAGTGAGATATAGTAGAATGAACAAGAGGGTTACTACAGGAGCTCGAGAGCAAGCCTGAGTAGAAACTTACAAATGTGCATATATTACTATTCGTATGAAGCTGATATACTAATTGCTATAACGAAGGACCGGAAATTAACCTTTTGATGTCTGCTCCGAGACTTGCAAGCTTAATATCTAAATTCTCATATCCCCGATCGATATGAGCGATGTTTCTAATTTCTGTAGTTCCTTCCGCGGCCAATCCGGCAAATACCATTGACATCCCTCCTCTTAAATCCCCTGCAACTACACGAGAGCCGCGCAAGACACTGGCAACAAGGACTTAAAACAATAAACAACAGTGCAATATCAGATTTAAGGTCGAAACAAACAGTAGAAAAAAACCCCAGACATACCTTCCTTTGTCTTTGCCAAGAACCAGAGCTGTGCTCCCAAAAACTTTGATTTTTGCTCCAAGCTTCATCAATTCTTTAACTAAAACCAAATTGATTGAATTCAATCGTACAGATTACCATGTCGGAATTCAGTCAAATTTCTTCATTTGGAGAAGTTTTTGCAAAGGAAAATGAAAGGAGAACAAAGATAATTATATTTGTGATTCTATAAATCCCAATGAGTACTTTCAAGGGACCGTTCATATTACGGATCTTACATTAGCCGGGAGGAAAGTAATTCATAATGCCCGTCATGCTTTCAGTGCAATTCCATTAGCTTAATGGTCGAAATTCCCAGTAAATAGCAGAAGGATTTCAAACTTTTCTAGTGAATAAATTAACTTCAACTATATTGTTTTCATGACTTTCTTTTTCACTTACCGTGACCTATTCGTCGATCAAACACAGATTCCTCTACAGTGCTCGAACCATTACATGTAGTCAGCAATGCCATTGTTTGAGGTTGGAGATCTGTGGGGAACCCCGGAAACGGGCTTGTCTTGACATCAAAACTCGGCAAATATCGACCAACGGCTGAAATCTGGATTTTCAATCCAATCATTTATAAAACAACACAAAATAGTATCAAATATGCGCTCAAACCTCATGTACCTCAAACACGTCATCGTCACGTTGTGTGATTTTGCAACCAGCAGCTGTAAGCTTATGAATCAAACATGATAAATGGGTGGAAATGACGGGTGATAACGAGATACAAGAGCGTGTAATTGCAGCAGCGAGCATAAATGTGCCTGCTTCAATGCGATCTGGTATAATCACCCACTCTGAGCCATGTAACCGAGGCTCTCCCTTTATAACAAGCTTGTCACTTCCAGCCCCTTCTATACATGCTCCATTTTGTGTGAGAAAACGAGCGAGATCAATCACCTCTGGTTCCTGCAAATGAAGAAATAAAAAAAGTTGGTGTTCAGTTTCTTTCATTGCTGAGAAAGAAGAATTTAGTGACACTCCTCGCATTGTACTTTGGCAACGTTTGAAAGTACGGTTATGCCATCGGCTAAAGATGCAGCCATCATAAGAGTTTCGGTTGCTCCAACACTAGGGTAATCCATTTGGAACGTCCCGCCAACTAGTCCTCTACCATTTGCAGCGTGGACCTGCACTTTATCATCCCTGCAAAAGGCGAAACAATGCCTACTTCACTGCCTGATTCTTTCTTTTTTGGTTAATAAGTGTAGGTGTATAGAAAAATCTCAAGAAAGAGTCATTACGTTCCATTTCTAAGAAGAGACGGCGCATGTTAGTCACTCAATTGTTTTTTAAAACCAAAAAGAAAACTTCATCGCCTGGCAGAGTCGTTATATATGGGCAAGTGCCAAAGAGAAAGTTCTTTCAGCCAAAATGTGGATTTCTACTTATTTTGTTTATCAATTTTGGTTCATCAGATCATTTCTAAGATTAGCTTAAATTTTCCTATAAACTGATCTATATTTCTTTCCTTTTGCTTATTGCAATTTCATTTTGCTTGCTTTTCATGAGCATAAACTTAAATCTGCTGAGGCCGTTGCAAATGCTGATCAAACAGATATGAAAAGATCAAGTTTCTCAAATCATGGACTCTCGAGAGAGAGTTAAAGAAGTATATTTTCTTTTTAAGGAAGAAAACCAGTCAAAACCAGATATTTTCTCAGCACAAGAGGCAGGACAAAATCTGTCAATTTTACTCAAAAGAAAAGGAAAAGCTAGTGTGTCTGTCATTTGAAAACATTTCTAAAAAGCAAAAACGAATAACGTTGTTTTCCAAAAAAAATATTTGTAGGTAATCTATTGATTTCAAAAATTAAATTTCATTTTAATTTCCCGCTAACAAATCTTTGGAAAAAAATCAAGAAAATGGAAACGATTATACCGAGAAGTATCTTCGATTGAAGTAACAAGCAAAAACATGAAAGAATTCTTATCCCAGTTTATCTTCACTGACATATGGGAATTTGAATTTAAAACAGTAAAGCAACCACAGACAGAAAATAGCAGTAAAACCAACCTGAGTTCAACAATGGCACCAAGAGCACGAAGCCCACGTATATACAAGTCCACCGGCCGAGCTCCGATATCGCAGCCGCCAGGCAATGCGACCACCGCCTCTCCAAACCGAGCTAGCAAAGGACCGATTACCAAAAACCCACCTCTAATTTTCCCAATTTCATCCGAAAATGGCTCAACGGAGTGAATCCCATCAGCATTAACCAACATTTCATCTTTATGGACTTCAACTTGAGCACCCAAAGAACGCAGAATCGAAGCCATTGTCCAAGTATCCGACAGACTAGGCACATTGCAAAGCTTAGAAGTGCCGGAGCAGCAAAGGGTCGCCGCCAGAATCGGCAGAGCAGAGTTCTTGGAGCCGCTAATTGAGACGTGCCCAGAAAGCGTGGAGGGACCGGTAATGGTGAAATTGCCATCCAGGATATGGGGTTGGGTTTGGGTTTGGGTTTGCGTTTGGAGATGAGAGTGAATGGAAAAGGGTTTCAGAAGACAGAGATTGAATGGTTTATAGGGGTTTAGAGCAATAAATGAAGTAGCCATTTTGTGGTTTTTGTCAAAAGCTTGAAAGATGTTATCGGAGAGAAGAAATAAATAATATTAGGTAGAAAACAGAGCAGCCATTGAACTTCTTTCAAGGAAATAATTGAAACTTCTGGACATTATTAATATTATTTTGAGCAAAAAACAGAAACAGCCAAATCAACTTTTTGAGTGCTCATCGTCTTATTTAATGATTGATGATGATACATATGCAGGGCAGGGGCAACGGCGCAGCTGCAATATTCGGATCCTGAGACTCACTGAGAGAGAGAGAGAGAGAGAGAGAGAGAGAGAGAGAGAGAGAGAGAGAGAGAGAGACGTGAAAATTGCGTTTCATCATTCAATAAGACGAGGTGACACACCACACGGACACAAGAAGAGAGCTATTCGAGGAGAAGATTACACTTTTGGAGAAGATCCTGAGAAATTCTTTTAATCGTGACTTGGTTCTTTTTATACTCGTACCATTCCACTTTTATTTTGTTTCTCTTTGATCTTTTCTATTTTTTGGTTAAAGATCGAATAAGAAATCACATTGATATAAACTTTTTATTATGATGAGTTAAACTAACAACACTAATGGGTTAATATAAATTCTGTTTATTTACATGAATAATACATGGAATGCTAATGATCAAGCATTGATGGTTCATTCTCAAAAGGCCTAATGACTCAGTTTGGGATTTATGGTGTAAGAAATACTTCTTCAAAGCACGTTCTTTGTTTACTGCTAAGATGCCACCAAGAGCTTCATGGATTTGGAGGTAAATGACAAAGTTAATTCCTGATTTTAATTCTCTTTGCTATAAGAAAACGGGGAATGGTTCTTCAACTTTGTTGTGGAGTGAACCTTGACATCCTCAGGGAGTCCTTAACATGTTTACACAGGTTGGGGAATGAATACTACCATTGACAAATTTATCGATGATTCAGAGACTTTATTAATGATTGAACAAGCCAATAATGATTCTCCATGTCTTATATGTGGAACAAGATCCTATTCTATTCCATGAAACAAGAGATGATTTATTACATCTAAGTCATCCATTAAAAGAATGGACGACCGAGATGTAATTTAAGAAAAATATTAAAAGAAAAAAAAGTTGTCATTCCACCTCGGTAAAAGTGTTGAGGTAATCATGACCTTCCGTTCTATAATGGATGGCCGCGATTAAAGGAACATATCCCCTCCTGTTCGGATCCCCAACATGAGGGGATCTATTTCCCTCATATGGAGGATAGATGGATTTGGCAGTTGAACAAATCTGAGAAGTTTAGTAATAAATCTGTCTGTATCCAATTAAGAGGAGATGTAGATATACAATGGACTAAGCTGATTTGGTTTAAATTAACAATTCCAAGTTTGTGCTTCATCTCTCGGTTAGCATGCCGAGATAGGCTGTCACGTTTGGATATATATTTTTTTGTCAAAGTTACATTACAAATTCTAAGGGGGATGGAAGAATATGACTCGAACTTACGACCTCTAAAGTATGAGTGTGAGGAGTTAACCAATTACACCAACCCAACCTGTCGTCACATTTGGAAATATTACAAGATAAAAGTGTGGGAAATTCTATCGATTATGTGTAGTGTATTGGTAGGAGAGAGATTTCAACACACATTTATAGAGAATGTGAGTTCTAAAGAAGTATTTGCAACACACATTATCCAATACAACAATATTATGAGGATTCCAATGCAAGATCTTCATTAATTATTATTTGAAGACAACTTGTGTGCTCCCCAAATAGATTTGAATTGTCTGGCGTTGCATATATATATATATATATATGGAATCAAAGAAAACTAATTTGTTTTGAGTAATTCTACACCTACTAAGATAGAAGTAAAATTTAGAAACTAACCGCTCATGTTCTGTTCTTATGGAATTCATTGAATCCCTGGTCGAGCCAAAGGCAACGTACATGTGTGACAAGGGAAAGTTTACGGCGCCATAAATATATAAGACATTTTCTTTAGAAAATTCTCTTTTAAGAGATTCTCATTATGAGGAGACCTTTCTTGATGAGCAGCTCTACATGTGTAGAAGAAAGATAAAGTAAAGACTTTTTAGCGCTGGAAGCAAACTGCAGGTAGGGTCGTCGACAGTGATAACGATGGACCTGGGTTGGAGCAATTTCAGGCGCGCCCCAGCATGATTAAAGTCTAGTCTTTAGAGAAGCAATTCTTGGAGTGACGTATGAGGTGCAAAAGGATAGATGTCATTACCAACCTATAAATGAGTGACACTTCACTTAGTCAATTACTTGGTCAGTCTAAAATTATTCATTTGTTTTCATATTATTATATAATTAGTCCTCTCCATATTATTAGGTTCTTAATCCTCTAATCCCCTACATATTATAATTAGAGAACATCACAGTGACACCTCATATACTTTGTCTAAATTACACATACAAGTAGTGGTAGGAAGCAGTACACCAAGAGGTGTGGGACGAACTCCTTACAACCCTTTTATATTTGAAAATTACACAGACCTCCCTTATACTTTAAAATCTATAACAGACAGATCTATTATCTGAATAGAAAATTCTTAGACACCATATTCCTATTTAAAACCAGAATTTAATCCAAAGATATATCAACTAAGTAAATCAATCCAAGATCATACAAAAATTTAAATAAAGTTTATGAGTAGGTTGTGCTGATATGATTCTAGATTGAATTGCTTAGTTAATGTGTATTTGGATTAAATTCTGAATTTAGACGAATATGTAGATGTTTTTGGATATTTTAATGTCCATTTAACTGTCGTTAGAAACTTCTGTTATGGAAGTGACCTATTTTTTATAGAATGAAGTACACAGAAGATCTGTGTAATTTTTAAATATAAAAAAAGTGTCTATATAATTTAATCAAGCTACAAAGAGTGTTAGTGTAATTTTTGTTTATAATTATTCGGTTTTCTCACGAGGATCCAAGCCCACTATCGAATAGGCTTTGTGGGCCAAACTGAAAGAAGTGCTCGCGTTATATTAAAGTTGGCTTCAAATCTTTGTTCAAAAATCACAGACCCATAAATTTCAATAACCTGTTGTTTTTTTTATTTTGCAAAAAAACACAACTTTTGAGA
Organism: Datisca glomerata; assembly: GCA_003255025.1. NCBI lineage: Eukaryota > Viridiplantae > Streptophyta > Magnoliopsida > Cucurbitales > Datiscaceae > Datisca > Datisca glomerata. Next base: position 831,707 of record QANY01013337.1, on the reverse strand, counting down.
AGGTTGAAGGTAGGGTGAGTCATGTGAAAAAAAGAGTAGAGTGGGCCAAACTTATAATCTTATGTTACATGTAAGAATTCAATAATTTGTAAACTCGTACCCGACTAGAATTGGAAAGGTGTGTGGGTTTTCTCTCGAGATGAGAGTATGGTTTCTCTCTGGATAAGAGTTAGCCACCAGCTTGTCTTGGCGTAGGGGAGACTGGTGGGATAGCTTTCTTCATTGGACTTTGTCTTGGAGCTCGTAAAAGGTGGGGTAGGTGGTTGTCCATCTTGTCACTTTCCATCCTGCCCATTGTTCTTTACTATTTCCCACATGAAGGAGTTGGACACTCTTTATAATGCTTTATCTCTAACGCATGAAGAAGAGTGTGTTTTGGAGGTAGCTGAAACGGGTTTTGACAGAATGCTAGAATCAAAGCCTTGCCTTATTTTAAAGTGCTATCAAAGAAGACAGTAAACAAAAATTCTCTCAATCAAACTCTAGTCCGACTATGGAAGCCGGGGAAGGGAGCCCAAATTAAAGACATCGAAAATGAACTGTCTGTGGCTCAATTTAAGCACCTATTGGACATGAAGAAGGTTCTTCTCAATGAACCATGGCACTTCGACAAAGCCCTCATACTAATAGGAGAGCTGGTTGAAAAATACAGCCATCTGAGAGTGCGTTTAAATGAGGTATGCTTCTATATTCAAGTTCATAATCTGCCACTTTCATTTTATGACTGCTGAAATGGGGGAAAATTTGGAAACAATTTAGGGACTTTTATTGATGGGATGAGCATGCTGAAGGGGGTTACTGGGGTCGTTACTTAAGGATCATATTACGTTTAAATATCCTAAAGCCACTAAGAAGAGGAATGAAAATCAAAAGTAATGGGAGTTTTGAACCGATCTGGGTGGATTTCAAATATGAGAACCTACCAGACTTTTGCTATCATTGCAGGTTACTCTGTCATATGGAGAAAGTGAACCAGTATAGTAGCATCCTTTGAGCAGGGGAAACCAGTGGAACAAAACCAAAATTTAGGGTGAGAATGTGAGATACAAAAGATAGAATGGAGAATAAATTAGAGAGAAATCTTAAAAAAAATTCAGATCTGGTTCTGGGTTGGATATTAATGGAGTAAAGGAAGGGAATGTGGCTTTTATCACTAACAATGGGAGTAAATGAGGGGTTCTGTCTCATAATATTCATAACATGAGAAATGAAAGCGCTAATTCGGTGATGAAGGGTGATGATGGGTCTGTTAAAGGAGGGGATCTTCAGGAAAATCAGAGAGCGAGTCAAGTAGTAGCCGAGGGAGGATTTAATAGTGAAAGCCTGATACAAGTGGACATAACGAAAGGTAAATCATGTCGGGGGAATGAGGTTCCCTCAATGGGGCAGAGTAATGCTTTTATGTTTACAGCCAACAATGAGAACGTAGAGCTGGAAGGCATGGTTACTAAGAGAGTGCTCTCTAGAGTTGATTCAAAAAGAGGTAGAGGCATAGGCCAAGGTGGAAGGGGAGGGTCCAATTTTGGGAGTGTGTAAAGAAGGATCAGAAATTGGAATAAGGTAGATATTGGTGTTAAAAAATGGAAGGCGTCTCTCCCTTTTTCTTCTGTTTTAAAAAAATAAAAAATTGATAATATTGTGGTGGGCTATACATCCAAAGCAGCGAGTGCCGATGAGCGGATCCACTGTGATTAATCAATGTGCTAAGTTGGAATGTTCGGGGCTTGGGGAAGGTCCGGGCATTCAGGGCTTTGCACCAACTGGTGCAAAGCAAGAATCCAGATGTTATTTTCCTTTCTAAAATAAAACTTAAGGCTCTCGCTATGGATGGTGTCAAAAGGAGGTTGGGTTTCTCTAATGGAGTTTCGGTTGACAGAGTGGGGACTAGAGGGGGCTTTGGCATATTTGTGGAGGGGGTGTTTCTCTCACGGTTTGTTCTTTTTCGGTGGGTCACATTGATGCGAGGATTACTAAGGAGGGAGGTCAGGTTCGGAGGCTTATTGGTTTCTATGGCAACTCGGTAACTAGCCTTAGAAGCCATTCATGGAATTTACTCAAAAGGCTCTCTGACGCACACAATGAGCCATGGATTGTGTTGTGATTGGTGATTTTAATGGGGTGCTTGACAATTTTGAGAACTTTGGGGGCAATCCAAAACCTTCATCTCAATTGGAGAAGTTTAGCTTGACTGTAGATTTTTATGGACTTTTTTATCTGGGATTCAAGGGTCCTAAATTTACGTGGGTTAATAATAGACAAGGGCAGGAGTTTATTAAAGAAATGCTTGACAGAGCTTTCACTTTGAAAGACTGGAAGAATTGGTTCAGGGGAGCGTGGGTCGAGGTTTTGGGGTTCCTGGGTTCCTTACTTCTGATCATAGAGCACTTTTGACCCGTGTAGTGGAACAATTATCCCAGTTTCACAGGATGAGGGGGACGAGAGGCAGGTTTCACTTTGAAGCTCTATGGACCTATGAGGAGGGATATAATGAGGTTATTAGCTAAGTTTGGGGGGAAATGCAGGCAATATCGATGTCGAGGCTTTTAGAAGGATTTTGAACCATTATGCGCAAGCCTTGCGCCAATGGGGGAAGTGGACTTTTGGGAATATTGCGAAGAATCTGAAGCAGAAAAGAGATAGACGTGATCATCTCAAAGACTAGGGGGACTTCAGGGAGGCATGGGAGGAAGCCCAGAATGTCCATGCTGAAATCATTAGACTTGAGAATTAAGAAGAGATGTTTTGGAAGCAATGATCGCGTATGGATTGGCTAAAATGGGGTGACAAAAACATAAAGTTCTTCAATTCAAGGGCGTCAGAATGAAAGATGAGGAACAATATTGTAGGCTTGTTTGACAACGATGGGTGTTGGCGTAAGAAGCAGGAGGAAATTGGGATAGTTATCAATGATTACTTTGATAAGATTTTCTCTTATCAGAGGCTTTCGGAAGAGGACTTAGCTAAGGTTTTGGACACGATTGAACCGAAAGTTACGGATAACACGAATGCTCTTCTCGATCGCCCTTTCTTGAAGGCTGAGATTTTTTAGGCTCTGATGGGGATGCACCCGTTAAAAAGTCCTGGCCCAGATGGTTTTTGAGCTCTCTTCTACAAGAAATATTGGCATATTGTGGGGAAGGACGCTACTCAGCTTTGCTAGATTGCTTAAATGGTCACTCACGTATGGAAGCTATCAATAAAACTGTTATTGCTCTTATCCCGAAAGTGCAGAGTCCTGCTTATGTGTCTAAATTTAGACCGATCAGTTTATGTAATGTTATTTATAAAATTATATCTAAGTCTATAGCAAATCGATTGAAATTGATTCTACCTTATGTGATTTCTGAGTCCCAAAGTGCTTTCTTAAAGGGCCGCCAAATTGCTAACAATGATATTGTAGCTTTCGAAATGATCTGTGCTCTTAATAAAAGAAGCTTGATATGAGCAAAGCTTACGATAGAGTTGAGTGGTGCTTCATTAAAGGTACGATGGAAAGGCTGAGGTTCAGTCAATCCTTGGGTTTCCTTGATTATGAGTTGTGTGTCCTCTGTTTCTTATTCTTTTTCTATTAATGGGGAGACTATCATGAACATATTACCCTATAGAGGTCTGAGACTATTGAGAACATATTACCCTATCGAGAATATTTTAGTGGCTGGGGTCTTTCTGCTTTGATTAATGATGGGCAGAATAAGGGTAAGATTTTATGTCCTAACACTTGTAGGAGAGGGCCTAGGGTTTCTCACTTATTTTTTGCTGATGATAGCATGATATTCTACAAAGCGGATAGAGATAATTATATTTTTTTGAAAAATGTGTTAATGGACTACTATAGAGCCTCGAGCCAACTGGTTAACTTTGATAAGTCGGTGATGGTATTCTCCCCGAATACCTCCCAAGCTGTGAGAGGGGAGACAACTTCTATTCTAGGGGTGGAGATAACCCCTTGTCATGGGAAATATCTGGGCTTATCGTCAGTAGTAGGATTGAGGAAGAGAGTGTTGTTTGATTAAGTGCTTTCAAAGGCTAAATCTACGACGAATGTATGGAGGGAAAGACAATTTTCAGCTAGGGAAAGGAAATCCTCATTAAGGGAGTAATCCCGTCTCTTTCCACATATTCAATGAATGTGTCAAATTACCTATTTCCTTTTTGCAAGGATTTGAGTGCGGCTATGGCGAAGTTTTGGTGCGGCTCCTCAGATCAAAACAGGAAAATTCACTGGCTTGCTTGAGGGAAGATGTATAGACCAAAACACGAAGGAGGGTTGGAGTTTAGGTCCTTGGAGCTTTTTAACTAAGCTCTCTTGGCGAAGCAAATCTGGTGTATTCTGTCCAATCCATCCTCTCTAGTCTCTAGAGCGCTTAAGAGCTGGTATTTCCCCAACTGTTCGCTGTTGGACTGCGATTTAAAATCGAGCTATTCGTTTCTTTGGATAAGTTTAATTTAGGGGATAGATATTATCAAAAAAGGGCATCGTTGGAGAATTGGCAATGGGGGGTCGGTTATGGTGTTTGAGGATCCTTGGATCCCTAGACCGAATTCTTTCCTCCTTATTTCTCTCAACAATTCCATGAGTGATCTTAGAGTGGCGGATCTGTTAGTTGATAGGATTTGGAACATAAGCCTTATTCAATAAGTGTTCCCTCTCGTGGATAGAGATGACATTTTATCCATTCCTTCGCGGAGCTTGTACGTGGAGGATAAGATTATTTGGCACTTCGATCGGAAAGGCATTTACTCGGCGAAGAGCGGTTACTTTGTGGCTTTAAACTCCCAAAATAGATGCAGATCCTCTAATAGCAACCCCATTGAGAATTGATGGAAAAGAATTTGGAACTTGAATATTCCAAGTAAAGTGAAATTTTTTATTTGGAGAGCCACTAATGACTTCATTTCCTCGGGTTTTAATCTAACCCAAAGAAAAATCAAAGATAATAAATGCTTCTTTTGTGGTCAAATAGATATGACGGTTCATGCTCTATTCTTATGCCCTTTCTTTGCTTCAGTTTGGAATGAAGAAAGCATCCTTCCCCATATTCCTAAGAAGAGTAATTGTTGGCCTATGGCTGACTTTATATCCTTTTTCTGCTTGAATTTGGATCATATTTCTCTTTGTAGGTTTGTTATAATTTGCTGGGCTCTATGGTTTTTTAGAAACAAGGTTGTCCAATCCGAGCTCGTGGCCTTATCTACTGATATCTTAGCTTGGGTGGAAAAATATATTGAAGATTTCTCCTTAGCTAACATGAGATTAACCCCGAAAATACACAATCGGGTTTAACCTTGCAGAAATTGGTCCAGGCCGAATAGAGGAGAGCTGAAGTTGAATGTTGATGGTGCTACTAGTAGCAATAAAGTGTGTGGTTTGGGTGGTTTAATTCGTAACCATAATGGAGACACCATTCTTGCGTTCGCTATGAACATTCGTGGCTCATTTCAGCCTTTGATAGTTGAAGCACTAGCTTTGAGGGATGGTCTCTCATTATCTAAGCAGCAAAATTTTATGCTGAATGAGATTAATTCTGATTGTTTGTAGGTTATTCAAGGTTTGTCTTCTTCTTCTGATGATTTTTCCGATGCTGGTGGTGTTCTAGAAGACTGTAGGAGCTTGATCTCAGCTTCGCAGAACCCTCACCTAAGTCATTGTTCTCGTTCGGCCAACGAGGCTACCCATCATCTTGCTCACTAGAGTGTTTCCACTTGGAGAACCGTTCGTGGCTGTTTGAATGTCTAGTTTGTATTCTTGATGTAGTTTGTTAAGACATTTCGTAGTTTTATCTTTAGCGTTTTGCTAGTTTAAAAAAAGAATTCAATAATTTGCGCCAATCTATCTCACCAATAAATTATATATTGATTTTATAAATTACATTACTACTTACTAAATAATCGGGGCCACGACTATAAAAAGTGCATTTGATATTATCTTTTTTGGTGAAAGAATGGATAGTAGCAGGAATTGATACCACTAGTCAGTTAGAAATATTGTATCCAACCCACCATCGCGTTGATATCTTCCATCATTGCATATTTGAGCAAGCCTTGAGAACAATGGATGCGATGTAGATATATCACCTCTCTATGAGCTAGTATGGACTCGAACCCTGAATCTCGGCTAGAGAATTTAATCATTTTACCACCTAAATCCACTATTGAGCCCACTCTTTTATTTACAAATGTCTCATACTCGCTGTACCACCCATTTATTCACAAAAAATCCACATCATCAAGAGCGAATCCCCATGGTTCGGGACCCATTAGGTGATTTTGACATCATGATGCTATGTACCAATCACATCATTTATTTATGCATAAAAATATGCCCCATTATGGGTGGTCTTCACGAGTTAGAAGATTCATGGATGATTTTGGCATCTCTAATCATATATGGTTCATGATACTATTGCTCCATCCCTTTGACCCGAATTCTATTTTGCATCGAGAGCTCACCATTTTGTACATTGGAAGTCCATAACATAAATTTTGTCAAGATTTGACGGAAAGAGATCAAACGACCCCCACGTGATTAGAATAGAGGTATAAATACCATACTGACCTCTAATAAAAAGTTAAAATACAACATAGTCTCTCACAACTTATATGAGCTATCAATATGGTCCTTGTACTTTCATCTAAGTTAAATTCATCATTCAAGTTTTGAATTTCAAGTAATGTGGCCCTTCACTCAATACTATCGTTACTTCCATGTGATCAGAAAAGACAAAATTTGAAACTCGTAAGAAAGAATCGTTACTCACCTATAAAGTGCGTGAGAAGAAGCATTAAGATTCGAAGTAGAACACTAGATGAATGGGCCACATTGCTCGAGATTAATGAATCTTGGAGGATCAAATTTATCAAATTGAAAGTATATGATATGTTGGTCATTCATGTTAAAATGTCTAAGGCCTACTTTTTATTGGATTCTTTAAATAAATGATCGATTTGGAAGATGTTTCAGAATTTCATTCAAACTTTTCAAAACTTGAAATTATGGTTCATTTTGCTTATGAAAAGACTTACTATCCTACTATACCTAAAGTGTCATTGACTACTTAGAACTACAAGTAGTTCCTGCAACACTATTTGGATATCAAAAATAGCTATTTGAATATTTATTGGAGGATCAAATTTATCAAATTAAAAGTGTAGGATATATTGGTTGTTCATGTTAAGATGTCACGGCCTACTTTTTATTGGATTCGTCAGATAGATGATTGATTTGAATAGAGGTTTCAGAACTTCAGTCAAACTTTTCAAAACTTGAATTATGGTTTATTTTGCTTATAAAAAATACTTACTACTCTTATACACTTAAAGCGTCAAAATAATTACTTGGACACTGTAAATAACTACTTTGACAAATTTAGATATCAAAAGTAACTATTGAAAAATTTATTGACGGAATAAGTAGCTACTTACACATATCAAATAAGAATGTGAACATTGGTCGACACTTTAAGTAAATAAGTAATTTAAATTAGAATAGAAGTGTCTCATAATGACCAAAACTCCATATTTTGAAGTTATTATTTATTTATTTTTAATCACGACCAGACGGCCCAGACGCTAGTAAAGGAAAACAAAGCTAGAAATTTGACAAGAAAAAAAAGGAAAACAAGCTAGAAGTCTTCGATCTGTCTTAGTGAGAACCCCACCCCTCCCTATTTGTGGTCTAAACCCTATTACCTGTTCTGTTAATCGACATTGAAATGGCCAACAGTAATCTTCCGAGACGAATTATCAAGGTTCCCAACCATCTGGATCGTCTTCTTTATCCCCTTTTTAGTTTCGTTGATCAATTTGGTTGGCAGGCGAAACGAGCGATTTTTTTTATTTTATATCTCAGTGCTATTGTTAGATTTTCATGGGTTTCTAGTGAAATTTTAGATGGAATTCTATTTATTTTCTGGTAGCCTATTGTAGAACTTTCAATTGTTGTCTACTTTGTTTTCTTTTGGTTAGAGATTAAAAAGTTCGTCTTAATTTTTGAGCTGTGCTGATGGCTTTTTGAGCAGCCAACGAGAACTATGGTTTTGTTATTGTGTTTTGACTGTGCTGATGACTTTTTCTTTCTTGATCCAACAGGAAACTCAGCGCCTCCTCAGTGAGCCGGGTAAGTCAGCTCCCTCTCCTCCGTTTGAAGAGGCTTGAATCTAAAATTATGTCGTTTTTGGTTAAATTAATTGGATTTTGGTTTGTTCATTAGGTTACTGTGGAAATGTTTATATTCGACTTAGTTTCAATGTTAAATACATAAATATAAAATGGTGGGATGCACAAATATAGTTGCATTTGTGCGATGTTGTTTTTGAGTCTTATGTAAGTATATATTTGTGTTTTACGATATCAGCTCCTGGAATCAGCGCCTCGCCTTCAGAGGACAACATGCGATATTTTAATGTCATGATCCTTGGGCCAAGCCAGTCTCCTTATGAAGGTATATTGTCTGTCAGCGTGCATTATGAAGTGCTCTGTTTTATGGGGTTTTGTTTCTTGTTTGGTTGCTGGCATTTTTTCTCTATGTGGCCCTTTATAGTTGTTTAGTTGAGAATGTAAGTAAATGTTATGGAACTTGTTTTACTAGTGGAAGGGCATATTTTGCTTCGTTTCTGTTTTTGGAAAGAGAAATGTAGCTTTGTGTTATGGAGTTCTGTGTTACTTCATTCATGAAGGAGTAACGTCTCATGCTAAATACAAAAATCCCCCCAACACTCTTTAATCATAAAGAAAGAAAAAAGGGCTAAAAAAACCTTAACTCTCCATTCCATCATACAAATTTGTACCTCTAGCTTTGTATATGGTACACTACATTTCTGTGGTAGCAAATGAGTTAAGAAAGTTGAGGGTCAGGAGTGGCTTAAAATTTTTGTTTCATAAAGCTTGTTTGTATTACTTTTATGATCTCTGCTCTCACTCCAGCGCTCATGTTTACATGCATATGAATCTTTTTCCTTTTCCATAGCATGTTTACATGTGAAACTTACGAGTGGAAGATTTTGACTCATGTATTGTTTGCAATTGAGCTGGATTCAATTGGATAAGAAAAACTCATGTGTGAAAACGATTGTTCTGCCAGTTCTGATCATAGTTTTTTGTGTTCTTGGTTCTTGGATGGATGGTTTTTAATGCATGCCGATAGAGACAGGTCCATGTACTTGATATGTTGTGGGTTGGGGAGTATATGGTTTGGTTAATTGTGAAATTTTAATGAAAAAAATTAGTAAGATGATTGTTATTATAGAAAGCTGAAATTGTTTCACAGTTGAATGTTTCCGGTTGTGACAATATTTTTAGTTTTTTTGGACATTCAGCTTGAATGTTGTTTAATGTTTGATATGCTATGGGTGGATATCATATTACTAAACGATAATTAAGAGGGACGAACATAAGAATTTCAATGATGGTACCATTTATGACGAGACTCTCTGTACTTCTTGTCTTATTTAGACATGTGACTTGAAAATTTCTTTGTTATAGGATAACTATCCCTTCATACCTGTATGTGTGAGATATTGTTTCTTTCCATGCATGTATGATATCTTTCCATTTGTCTGGAATGATACTGTAGGAGGGGTTTTCAAGTTGGAGCTATTTTTGCCTGAAGAATATCCTATGGCCGCTCCTAAGGTACTTCCTTTGCATTTCCTTCCATATACTTTATGTCTTTCATACACTTCATTAATGCTGTCATCATGAGCTTTTCGCAACTGATCCTTTGATTCAGGTTAAGAATCAAATGCTGTTAGAGAGCTTAAAATCACTCTCTTTTATTGAATTGTGTGCTGCAACCGAAATCCTCATTTTCATTTAGACATACTCGATGAGAAATATAATGATATTATAGAGGAGTTGGACTTTTGAGGCCAAGGATCTTTCTTATAGATTCTTCAACTAGTTAATTATTTGCTTAATAGGCTATTGAATAAGTTGTCGTTACTTGTGGGATGCACATTTCCTTACCTTTCTCTTACCCTTTCTGTAACAGGTTCGATTTCTTACGAAGATATATCATCCAAACATTGATAAGGTGAGTTGTGGTCTTACTCTTACCTTCCATTTGCTCCCTTTTCGATTTAGGAGAGTTTTTTCTCTCTTCTAATGGAAAAAGTTCTACGAATCAGCTGGGAAGGATTTGTCTTGACATTCTAAAAGACAAATGGAGTCCTGCTCTTCAGATACGAACTGTACTTTTGAGGTAATATGAGCTGTGATATTCTAATATCACATCTTTTGAGTGTTTGATTCCGTTTATATGTTTCCTGATAGATGCTTGGCATATAATATGTGGTCGTTTAGTTGGGTCTAACAATATGCAATGCCAATCACTCTTGTTTGCGTTATCTAAGCATTCTGGCTGATACACCTACTATGCATAGTGGTTTAGAAAACAGTAGATAGAATTGCTCACTTCTACTTCTTTGATGAGGGTGGTTTTTATACATTGACCGAGAATTTTAACCTTAACTGTTGCTGCTATCGGTTCTTAATTGCAGTATTCAAGCGCTTCTGAGTGCTCCAAACCCCGACGATCCACTCTCTGAGAACATTGCCAAGCATTGGAAAACAAACGAGGCTGAAGCTGTTGAAACAGGTGAGGTTTTTACTTTTTCAATATGTAATTGTGTCGTATTCATACAACATGTAATTGAAAAATTAGATAAAAGAAGAAAGTCTGTTCTGTTCCGCATTTTCATTTCGCTCTATCTTTATTCCTTGTTGCAGCCAAGGAATGGACCCGTTTATACGCGAGTGGTGCTTGAAGATGTTGCAGAAACTTTAACCATTCAATAAATGTTTGGAAACTCATTTAGGAGAGAAGTGAAGTGCCGAAATTCATCACCCAATTGATTTCTTTAACTCGAAAAGAATATCGGTTCCTGCCATCCATGTATCTGATCTATCGCGTATATGCTTATTTGAACTGGTAGACAAAAGCAACTGTAAAATGTCTTCTTTTTTATTTTCCTTTTGTGGTTACATATATGTAAGCACATGCATATTAGGTAGAAGTGTTGGTTTTCCTTCCCTTTGTCTATCTGAGTAGATTTTCTGAGGTTTGCTCTGTAGTTTTTGCATGTTTGGTAACTAGGATATTGTTCTTTGAAAAAGGAATAGCAACAATGAACATGAAAAAACATATAATGGGACAGATTTCCAAGAAGGGGGATCAGTCTTTTTTTTTTTTGGATTTTATACCAAATTGATCTAGACCGTTGTTTTTATTCAATGGTCCAGATCGGTTTAACGTCACTTCCTACTTCGATGATAAAAAAGGAGATGATCCAGGTGCTCTAGGTGATCTAAATCCTAATGGAACATGCTTTTTGAAAGTTCCTTCAGAGGGTACAACCTTTTTATTGAATAATCCCAAATATCGAATGTTTTCTAATACAATAAAATTAAGTTATGATTTAGTTTTTCTGACAGAGAGCATTAGTCTTAGGAGTATGGAGTCTTCAGTGCTCTTGAAATAATGAGTTTTCAGTTTTCTCTATTAATAAGCTAATACATGTATAATTTTATTTATATGTTAAAGAGAGAACAACTTGACTCTTAAAATTTGAAAAATTCATACTTGTTATGTTATGAAATAATTTTAGAGAATAGAGTATTTAGTACTCCATGAATATCGACTTTTTTGTTCTGTGAGGAATTTCTTGTTTTCTTTTTTTGTGAATTTATCTTTCTATGTGTTTAAGTAACTTTAGGAACTCTGAATTGCTTTTCCTTCCATGATGGATTAGTTTTTGTAGAATAAAATAATTTTGTTTTACATTTTAAAGCCAAAGGAGCATCCTAAACAGAAAATGATCGATTACATTAGTATCATTTAGTTGATTTACTTACGATGTGATTTTTAGTGACACAAATATGTTACATGACTAGTTATAAGATGAGTTTTCATAGTGGTTAAATACTTGTACTCATATTATAAGATTATGAATTTGAGTCGTAATATTCACATTTTCTTAAAATTTAGATTTAAAAAAATTATTATTAAGAATAAGTTAATAGATAATGACATAACATAAAACAGAAGATCGCAAATTCAAATTCTTGGGTCCATAAAAATGTCAAAAAAGCACATCACAAACCCTACATTACAAGGATACATTATCACGTAACTTTATAATAAACGTTGAAAATTGTTTCATAAGTATCTCCTAAATTCTTATATGATTCATTTGACAAGAAAAATGATTATATGACTCTTTTCTAAATTAGATAAATAAAAGAAAAATATTGGGTTTAGTTTGTCATTTATGGTTGTAAAAAATAGTATAATTATGCATATTCAAATTCAATTATGAAAAGAAAAGTAATTTGTGATTAAACAATACATTGTCTTATAAAACGACCAACAATAGGTTATAAAAATTCAATGTACTGATGAGAAGCACTGAATAAATTAGCAAATCAGATCTGTCAGTTTCCAAAACGAAAAGTACGAAAAACTTAATGAAAACATGGAAGAATATTACTATCATTCATGATGAGAAGCAAAATAAATAAAGGTCAAAGGTAAAGTAGAAAAAGGAATTCCTATTTTACTTTAGTGGAAGCATATCATTAAGATACTTTATCGGGCTTTAATAAGCTTTAAAGAGCAAACAAAGAAATAAATGTAAAATTTCTATTTTGATATAATATGTGAATTATTTTAAATCGATTAAATTATAGATCAAGTTTTAGTTAATAAAATTATGTGTCAATTATCAATAGATTGGTGTTTTAATAATTTACCAATTGAACCTATAAATAATGACGTATCACTTAATTAAAATTTAGTCTAAAATTTGATCATTGTAAAATTATTAGTAGTCTTTAGGACAAACACAAGTTGGTTTTATCACATAATTTATGAAACTGAAAAATTTCCTATGATTCATAAACATGAACACCTCACTGAGTTAATTCCATGAATTGAGAAGTTATGTTTTCTCCCGTTATTTACATGAGTTTAACGATATGACCGACATAAATATTCATGGATAACTGATAAAAATTGAATATGTCTACATGACAATGTTAATTAATAATGAGCTATGTAAATTTTTCAAAAGATTTATGTCCAATAAAGACAATTTGTTTTCGAGGATTTGAATTCTTTTTTATTTGACAAGTTGAGTTGACGCAGTTGGTTAAGTCACTACGTCCATACCTCAGAGGTCGTGGGTTCGAGTCATATTTCTCACTCTCTTTAAAATCTGTAATGTAATTTCGACAAAAAAATTCTCTTATTACAAAGAAGAATTATTATCCAAACTTTAAATATTTTTATAAAAATAAAATATGCACATGATTAAATGATATGTCAATCATTTATAAATTAATATTTTTACGATCATTATTATTTTTTAAAAAAATTAACTAATAAATTATTAATATATCATTTCTATCACTTCAAATTATTTGTCAACACCTCTTCCGACAAAAGAAAATCTCAGTCAGCGGCCCCATAAGAACCGTGTGTCTGAAAGTAAATGGAGGAGTAAAGTGAGGGCATTTAGGTCACTAAATACAGCTCATGGTTCACCGTAACTCTCTCGCTGATTGGCAGTGAAGTACTTATATATACATGGCTGTAACCTCCTCCAGTCCTCCAATCTGCACATTCCGTGCTTTTATTCCATTTCTATTCTCTCTTGAAGATTGTCTCCCTCTCTTCTTTTGATAGCTCTTAATCTGGGTTCACAGACCTTGATCTGAATCGAATTTGTAAGTTAAATCTAGTTTCTCTGCTTTCCGAGATTGTCTATACTGCTTGAATTATTGTGATTCTAGACTTTGTTTTCGATTCTTCCAAGAATTTCCTGATCTTCTAAGTTGTTGTTGTTAGATCTATGATCATAACTTTGATGGTTGATGGTTTTGATGATCATGTATGGTCGCTGTCTCTGATTTAGCTCGTTCAGAGTTTCTATATCAAGGTTTCATGCGTAATTGAATTTATAACTGATTCAGTGTTGGAATTGTCTGGAATGAGATCCATTTTCTATTTTGTTTGAAATCGTTTATTAATTTGATCGAGTTCGTGAACATGCATTGGATCTGGTTTTTTGTAAATTGGTTCTTTGAAACACTGAAACGTGTCCGATTTGGCAATTAAATGCTTTTCCTTTATCATTCTGGAAATGTTTGAAGTTTATTTTGTTGTTGTAGGTCGAATTTGGAGTTACTCCATCAGTTATGACTCTAGATTTATACTTGTAAAAAATGTTGTATAGATATATGAGAAGCGATTTTATGGAAATCAAATGTTCGAAATGCACTTGGTTGATAATTTTGAATAGATTTAGCAAATTAAGTATATTATAATACCTGATTCAATTTTCTTTTTTCTTTTCCTCGGGCCTGTTGGTTGCTCTATGGGTCTATTCAGTGGATCCATCTTCCATGGACGGAAAACACTACGTACAATTAAATGTGTTTTTTGGTTGTTTTTTTTGGTTCAATAAATTTTCATTGAAAACATTTGTTATTTTTTGTCGGTCTGTTTTCATTCCTTTATCACTCCCTTAGGATGATAACTTCCCTTTTTTAGCTTGGTGTTTATTACAAACTCTAACTGCTCCACAGATCCCGAGTGTAAAACCACTACTTATTTTGCAGGGAGAAATTGCATTGAGATGGCTACTCATACCCCGAAGAACATCCTCATTACTGGGGCTGCTGGGTTTATTGCATCCCATGTTGCCAACAGGCTCATCCGTAACTATCCTGACTATAACATTGTTGTACTCGACAAGCTCGATTATTGTTCGAATCTGAAAAACCTTCTTCCTTCTAAATCATCCCCTAACTTCAAGTTTGTCAAGGGGGATATCGGCAGTGCAGACCTTGTCAACTACCTCCTCATCACTGAATCAATCGATACAATAATGCATTTTGCTGCTCAGACCCATGTTGACAACTCCTTTGGAAATAGTTTTGAGTTTACTAAGAATAACATATATGGAACTCATGTTCTTCTAGAGGCCTGTAAAGTCACAGGTCAAATCAAGAGGTTCATCCATGTCAGCACAGATGAGGTCTATGGGGAGACTGATGAGGATGCTGTAGTTGGGAATCATGAGGCTTCTCAACTCCTCCCGACTAATCCCTATTCAGCCACAAAAGCTGGGGCCGAAATGCTTGTCATGGCATATGGCAGGTCATACGGATTACCTGTGATCACAACCCGAGGAAACAATGTCTATGGGCCTAATCAATTTCCTGAAAAGCTAATCCCGAAGTTCATACTCTTGGCCATGAGAGGACAACCTCTTCCCATTCATGGAGATGGTACTAACGTGAGGAGTTATCTATATTGTGAGGATGTTGCTGAGGCTTTTGAAGTGATTCTTCATAAGGGAGAGGTCGGTCATGTTTATAATATTGGGACAAAGAGAGAAAGGAGGGTCATTGACGTCGCCAAAGATATCTGCAAGCTTTTCTCAATGGACCCAGACACAAGCATCAAATTTGTTGAAAACAGGCCATTTAATGATCAGAGGTATTTTCTTGATGACCAGAAACTAACGAACTTGGGATGGTCAGAAAGGACCACGTGGGAAGAGGGTTTGAAGAAGACAATGGAATGGTATCTTAACAATCCTGATTGGTGGGGTGATGTCTCTGGGGCTTTGCTTCCTCATCCAAGAATGCTCATGATGCCTGGTGGGGTTGAGAGGCACATTGAGGGGTCTGAAGATGGAAAATCTGCATCTTATGCCCTGAATAATACTCGAGTGGTGATTCCATCTCCCAAAAGCAGTGGATCTCCTCGGAAACCATCCCTGAAGTTCTTGATCTATGGTAGGACTGGTTGGATAGGAGGTCTACTTGGGAAGTTATGTGAGAAACAGGGTATTCTGTTTGAATATGGAAAGGGGCGGCTGGAGGATCGCTCATCGCTTGTGGCTGACATTCAAAATGTTAAACCAACTCATGTTTTCAATGCTGCTGGCGTGACTGGTAGACCTAATGTTGACTGGTGTGAGTCTCACAAGACCGAGACAATTCGCGCCAATGTAGCTGGGACCTTAACCTTAGCAGATGTTTGCAGGGAGCATGGCCTTCTTGTGATTAACTTTGCTACTGGTTGTATATTTGAGTACAATGCTACGCATCCTGAGGGATCTGGCATTGGATTCACAGAGGACGACAAGCCCAACTTCATTGGTTCTTTCTATTCAAAAACCAAAGCCATGGTACGCTTCAAAAGAATGATTTTTATACCTTTTATTGTTTTTTCCAGGTTTATGTATTTGTAACAATTGTTTCTTTTGGTTTCAACCAGGTTGAGGAGCTTTTGAAAGAATATGATAATGTCTGCACCCTTAGAGTCCGGATGCCGATATCATCCGACCTAAACAATAACCGCAACTTCATTACCAAAATTTCTCGCTATAACAAAGTGGTAAATATCCCAAACAGCATGACCATCTTGGATGAGCTTCTACCAATTTCAATTGAAATGGCAAAGAGGAACCTGAGAGGTATATGGAACTTCACAAATCCTGGTGTTGTTAGTCATAATGAGATTTTGGAGATGTACAAGCAATACATTGATCCCGAGTTTAAGTGGGCTAACTTCACCCTTGAAGAGCAAGCGAAGGTGATAGTCGCACCAAGAAGCAACAATGAAATGGACGCGTCGAAGTTGAAAGCGGAGTTTCCAGAGCTTCTACCAATAAAGGAGTCACTGATCAGGTACGTGTTCGAACCAAACAAGAAGACTATCGCATAATAATTTTTTGAGGACGAAAACTTAGGATCCATATTTTGAGGTCGTATTACTACTCTAATGTTTGTCAGATTCACTTACAGATGTGCATTTTTGTTATTCATGGATCATTCGTAGTGTATGTGTCTCTTTCTAACATAACTTCCTATAGGTTATTGGTTATTGATGTAATATGCTGGATGTGTGTATATGTAGCACATTCTGTTGTTGGGAAATATGTGTTTTCTCATTCTTTCCGTTTATATTCAATGAAAGCTGTCCTACTGTGATCGGCTTTGAATAGTGCAGATATTGACAGTTGAATGTCTCATTAACTGAAGTGACCTCTCTCTCTCTCTCTCTCTCTCTCTCTCTCTCTCTCTCTCT